>CM060836.1:19177500-19777500 GCA_030762175.1 Metallyticus violacea
TGAGAACTTGTTTTGTACACTTTATCCTTCAGGCTACCCCACAAATAAAAATCACAGACAGATCTGGAGAGAGAGCCATTAATCACTATATCTCCAAACAAACACTTTTTTAATTTTAACAGTTGCTGCAAGGACAGTAGCGGAATTTTGTTGAAACTACCCATATAATTTCTGTTCTTCCCTCAGCAGATTAAAGAATGGGACCAGAATGTCATTTCGGTACCTCTCTACATTTACTGTTCTGCTCGTAAAAAATCGGACCGATTATGCGTCTTGCCCTAACTACACACCAAACTCCAACCTAACTATCTTAAAGAGGGATTTCTTTAAATACAATTTACATGTTCAGAACACCAATAGAGAGTGTTGTGAGGGGTCTAATCTGAAAAGAACACAAACTGTCACAGTTCAGTCACTGATGAAAGAAACCACTCACAATAATGCACACATGCTATGGGGTCACCTTATACCCAATGCATGCTTGTACACTTGTAAGGATTGAGTTTTAACAATTTTGTTGCTTAAGTGCAGAAGACACTAAACCCGCAACTTGTGCTAATTTCTGTAGTGACCATGCTAATTTCGTCTAATTTGTCTATTAAAATAATTGTGCGTCTTTGCATGTGTTTTTTGCTTTTCTCTGAACCAGTAGTATGAAATTTATTCAAATTAACATATTTTTTCTTTGATAATTACAAGTGAACACTTACAGTCATTACAGGTATAGACTTGACGCATAAAAATTTTTCTTCTTTGTATTTGCTTCAGGCAGGCGCGTAGAATTTCCATCTTAACTCTTATGTACCACTAAATACACCATTTTTTTGTTTTTGACAGAAAACTGCAGTTATCTGAAAATATAATCAATAAATGCATTAAATCTATTCTACAACAATAAGACAAGTGCAACAATGTGCTGTTTTAACACAAGGTGTGAAAGAAATAAATAGGAAATGCATTTTAATTGCTTTTCTAAGAGAAACATATGATTTCAAAAAGTTTTTTACATTCATAAAAACCTTATTCCTGAATTACATAAATATTTTTATGGATTTTCAACATTAACTTTCATATTTATACAGTGCGATCAGTGATGCTTTCCCTCGCAGCACGGGGTTTTTCCTATGAGCGAGCTCCCACTCGTTTGCCGCGTCGTCGAGGGGGTTGCAAGTCTGCTGCTTATCTGTTGACTTGCTGACTATCGCAGACGTAGCGCAGCTGTCCGGGTGTGTGCGTTGTGTTGTTTGTTTCTTAATTCGACAGTATACATTAACTTATTATGCCTCGTGTGTTTACAACGACACAGCAGTCTTTATGTATGATTCATATGTGTTAACTCAGTGGTGAAAGAACCATTGAGCCATTTTTTTTGTGTGCATTGGTATAGTTGATTCTTTACTTACATGAATACTATACTAACTCCCCCCCTTTTTTTTTCTTATTCTTCAGAGAATTAACCGACAGGGAGAGAAATCATGCACTTTTTCCAACACGACTATGCCACTGCTCACATTGCGAATAATTCCATGAGAGTAATTCAATGTATTTCCACAAGACAGAGTTATTAGTAAGAATTTGTGGTCCCTTCGTTCCCGACTTAACAGCCTGGGAACATTATCTCTGGGTCAAATTAAAAAATATGGTACAAGAAGAAACCACACAATACAAGAAAACAAAGACAATTCGTCAGAAAATATTCCGGATTTCTGAAAATGAAGTTCAGCGAGTGATGAATAATTTTATAAAGAGATGCCAAAAATGTGTGGTGAATGAAGACAGGCAGCTTTAACTTCTCATTTGATAATTTGATAAGTAATGAGTCTCTTAATTCGGTTGTGTATTGTTGTATGGTTTGTTTGTTTTATTGTTTTACCCTCCTGCTAATCGCCGAGGTCCGGTTGGTCTGATCATTAGCTAAAACACTCCGCGGGAAAATAAAAAAACTGATCACACTGTATTATAAGACGACATCAACAGCTAAAATCGACTACGAATGGATTGAATTATTATTCCCGTATACCCCTCAAATATTTCTTTTGAATTACTTGACTTAACTTAAAAGTTGTCAGACATTTATTTTTAATTTAATAATAATAATAATAATAATAATAATAATAATAATAATAATAATAATAATAATAATAATAATAATAATAATAATAATAATAATAATAAAGTTCCAATTTTGTTTGGCAGGCCCGCAAGAAATAACTATTGATACCTTCAACTGTTTTTCCTTATTTTATCTTGTAGAAAAATATTTAGAAACCTACATTATCTATAAATGTCGGTATATCATACTCTGGAGGCTTTTCAATTAATTCATTAATAATGAGTATACAGTTACAGCAGAATGTCCCTTTAGGAAATCCATTCCAGACTTCTAAATTAACATTACGTATTACATGAAGCGAATTTTTAGCACATTTGTAAGTTTTATTCCTTGATTCTAAAGCACTTGCAACACCAACCCACCCACCCGTACACCGCCACGGGTGGCCGAGGTCGTTAAGGCACGGACTCGTGAGCGGGAGGTCTGCGGTTCGAATCCCGCCAGGACCGTCCTCCCTGACTGGGGTTTTTTCCAGGTTTTCCTCAGTCTTCATAACTGGCAAATGCCGGGGAGGTACCTAAACTTAGGCCTGGAACGATTCCTTCCTTAAAAAAAAAATATCCTTTCCCAATTTATCATTTCATCTCATGTATCACCAGTGTCCACCGCCTGTGGTGCCTCAGTAGTGAAAACGGGCGTTAAACACTACTCAAAAAAAAAAAAAAAAAAAAAAAACCACCCGTACGCGCGCGCCCGCACACACACACACATTTCAACACATAAAATCATATTTTGTTCTTTTATGCAATGTGGACCTTAATTCACATTTCAGAATAAAGACATTTCGAGTAATGTAATACGGAAGAGTGAAGACGATTTATACACTACTTACAGGCATTCATCCACTAGAGAGGTACTCTGATCTTCAGCTTCCTATTTAAAGCAGTTGTAGCGTTATCTTTGTGCCGTTTGACCATTTTTAAGGTGGTGAGTCGGAAACGAAGTGTTTTTCGGTTTATTTGTGTGTTAGGACTGCTATAGTACCAAAAAAGTCAGTGCTCTTTACAGCAGACTTTTTATATATAATTTGAATGTGAAAACAAAGCCTTACAGACATTAATGACAACAGTGGGTGGTTATTGTAATTGTAATTTGCGTGAGAGATCTATGCACTTGAATTGAGGATTTACGAACCATGTGATGATCCTCCTGCACAGTCTTTTAAATGAAGGTAGCTTTCCCTGTAGTACATTGATGTAAACTAGATGCCAAAGTTCTTCTTCATTGCTCGGGGAAACCTACATTCATTTGAAAAAATGTCATACCAGGATCATCTAGTACACCCGACAAGGCCGGCAGATAGCGTCCTTCCAGGCGTCATACGAGCCTCGCTCTCACATGTGAAAGCATCGTATATAATAATCTGGGATCTCGGTAGTGATGCCAGGTTGACTGAAGTCAGAAATGTCATTGTTTAAATACTCTTTCATGACATCCTCTGATATTGAAAGAGGCTTTTCATCATTTAAAATTGTTCTTATAGACAAGAGGAAAAAACTTATCAGAGAATTCAGAAAAAAACACGTATAACTGGAAAAAGAGTGGGAATGAGTTACAGACGGCAGAGCGCGACCAAGCATTGGCAGAGGCCAGTCGTCAAGGCCTACAATGCATGTGCATATAGTAGCTTGTAGGTTGTGCGTTCGTACACACACACAGTCATGAAGACGGGTTTTTATGTACGATACACATGTAAAAACAAGATTTTGCAGATTTGGAAGAATATATCCTGCTAATCGTATTCCAAGTACAGAAACTGTTCGCAAACTTGTTCAAAAGTTATGTGAGAGAGGCAGGATCTCTTAATGACAAGAAACATGTTCCGAATCGCCTTGTTCTTACAGGAGAAAATTTTTCTGATATAGGAATTTCCTACATAGATGCCAGCAATGTATTGCCGCTGAGGGACATCATTTTCAACATCTCTTATAAAGTAGATTAGTGCTTATTATTTTAAACTGTAAATTCAGTAGCATTTTATGCTTTCACAGCCATGGGTAGCTGAGATCTTTAAGGACGGGCTCTTGAGCGGGAGGTCTGGGGTTTGATTCTCGCACGTTCTCCCTATTAAGGTTTTTCTAAGGTTTTCCTCAGCTCTCATAAATGGCAAATACCGGGGAGGTACCCTAAACTAAGACCATGGACCTTCTTTCCTTTAATATAAAAAAAAAGAAAAACCTCTCCCAATTTATCATTTCATTTCATGTATCATCAGTGCAACCGCCTGTGGTGCCTCAGCAGTAAAAAACCAAGCATCAAACATTGTTTAAAAAAAAAAAGTAAAACATTGTGCTCTCACAATGTAATTACTAAAATAAAAATATTAACTTTACACGGGACGACTCTATTTCCCATTTTCGGTTGCGGCAGCGGCAAAAGAGACATAATTCAAATAACCACTGAAATGATTGTAAGATCTAAATTTCTATATTGCAACTAATTTACATTATTAACTTGTGATTAACGATAGCAATAATAGCAAATTTCGGAAATAAAACAATGTTTTCTTAATTCTAACGTTTAATATTTTATTATTTTATGCATATAATTCCTCCTCTTAGCAATATATAAAATTTTTGCTAATCGAATTGATATACTTTCCACGTTACTTATTTCTTCGTGCTGTACCGATATTCTAACCTAACCATTCATATTACCAGTATATAAACGCAGGTTCAGACTTCGTCCTTGTTCATAAATTGTATGGAAATACATTTATAAGTAAACAACATTGTTACATATAGTTATTTCGATGGTACTTTAATAAAGAGTGTTTCTATTAGCTCAACAATTACAAAAGTCCTCCGGGAGGCGGATCTCTCAATGTGGGGGTAACAGTATCAGCAGTAATGGAGAAAAAGACAAGGCAAACAGAAGCTGCATGCATCATGATGCGTGGGGTAAATGTTCCAGTGCTGGCCAGTCGTTCTGGTGTATGGTTCAGAGTTAAGATATTGCTAACTCTTCTTATTATAAGAAATTTAGAATGCAATATATTTAAACTCCTTAATTTCAACATTCCTAACTTGGTAGCAAGTTTTTAAATTTTTCTGGCATAGTTTTTCTAAATAATAATTTCCATTTAAATGCTTACTTTCAGTACGATATAAGCTATCATTTGTGTTATTTTCTACAAAACTTGTGATAGGAAGTGAATAATAAAATGTACTGAAATATTCCAAATATATTAAACTACATGCATTTAAGATTTTTTTTTTTTTGCGTAATCTTAGTATTTATTAATAAATACTAAGCTATAAAAGCTCTGTATTGTTTCTAATTGTAGGAATGTATTCCACTGTTAAATTTTAAACTATGCAGCTTGCATAATTCACTGACGACGCTGGTACTCAGGGTTGGTTTCTAACAATATCCTAATTTCTTTTGATGTTTGATGTTGGCATAGTATATTGTTAATAAGCACCGTATGGAGTACGATGATCTTAAATTGTTTTCTAGGCAAGCGTGTTTTCTACAAAGATACTTCAATTTAGCTGATAATAAAATATTGAATCGCTATTTGTTAAAGGGGCGTAAGTTCAAGATACAAATTTTACAGAAGAAACAAAAAAAAAAAAACAAAAAAAAAACAAAAAAAAAAACAAAAAACGAAAAAAAAAAAAAACAAAAAAAAAAAGAATGTTCAATACTGTGCAAGTTGCAACTTTGGAATTTACTTTTTAGCCTCAAAAACGTTTGGTACAAGACATATTATAGCTGTTTTGAAAGCGTTACATTAATTTAGGCAATAAACAGGGCGTTAATTTGCCTTGGGACTTTTGCCCTTTTAACAAATAATGGGGTTTGATAAAATTATTTTTGCTTGAAAAGTTGTACAAATCACATTTTATTGAATAAAAGAGATGAAATATAAAAATACAGGTTATTGAATTTAAACACAATCAATAATTACTAAGGTTATTTGTTTAACATTTTATTTTCTTCAAGAAAATGATTACACACAGAATTTTATGAACTTTTACAGAAGACACATTGTTCAGTTAGTATTATTACAGTTTAGGTGTGAAAAACGCAGTTCGTTTTATATTCACAGCCTCCGAGTGTTAATTTGTTATTTCTTCATAAATGTATCTGTAACTGTCTTCAATGGATGGGATTTTTTCCCCTTTTTTTTCAAATCGTTGACTTTTCCTCCTTCGGGGTATGCTAAAGAACTTGGGAACTGAAAATTGCTGTGAGAGATGTGACTAAGGATAAAAAGAAATATCTTGCAACTACTGTCCCTGGAGTCTGATTATTGTACACAAAACGGTAAAAATTACTAATTTCAAAGTATACTTTCTTATCTCGAACCGTATTGAAGTTTCAATAGATACAGGCTTTTTCCTGCAGTTCTTGAAATTGTATGTTATAGATTGCCTGTACCAACGACCGCTGTGAATTTAAGGGAGGCACCATGTTGAATCATCAGTTCAGTTAGTTGACGAATTGTGTACATTCGGTCGTGTTTTCGGAGCGTCTTTTGATAATAGCAAAATCTCGATCACAGTCTAAGTAGCTACGACCTCTTACTGGGAACAAATTCTCATTTTCCTAAATCTGTTTGCATCTGTTAGACTTAACAACAATTTGGATATTGTGTGACTTTTGTTCTGCCTAGAGTTTTTATGGTGCACTGATAAAACAATTACAAAATTTGTTGAGTTTTTCACAAACACCTAAGTACGATTAGTCAATGGTGCCTATCATGGCCAAATTCTGTTAAGACGTTTATGAAAAGCAAACCTATTCGCTTTGGTTTCAAACTTTGGGCTTTGTGAGGGTCAAACTGCTAATAGAAGAGAATGATCAGTGAACATTTTTTCTAAGATAATATATTGAATGGGCTTTAATATTGTTGAAAACATTTGCTTTACAACTTCCAAAGGTGAGTTGATTAGATTTATGGTGTCCAGCAAATTGGAAGTTAGTGAATTTTTTTAAAGATTTTTGCTTGCCTGTGGGGAATTCAGTGCGATCTGGGAGTGTAGAGGAAGTGAGGAGTTAACACGTGATAGACAGAGCAATTTGGATAATTTTGGTGAGTTTGTCTTGCCAATAATAATAATAATAATAATAATAATAATAATAATAATAATAATACCTCGCTCATTGAAAGAGTGACATCATTTATTTTATCGTTGTCAAGGAAAGTTTACCACTAGGTCATGATATGGATATAGAGAAAGGTGAAAACATAAAAGTTCATTATTATCTTTCTTATGAAATCAAATTTCATATTCAGCAGGGCTCGTGATGTGGGCTTTAACTTTTTCTAACACAAACGAGGGTAGGTCTGTAAATTTCCCTTCTAACCGTTTTCTAGGTATGATAAAGACAAAAACTATATTTCCATTTTCAATATAGTTACCCTTTATTGCAATACACTTGTCACATTTTTAAATTAACATTTCAATCCCCCCTCCCAAATAGTCAGAGGTCCAGTCTGCAAAATGGGCAATTAACAGCATCCATCACTTCTTCGTCACTCTTAAATTTCCTTCCTCGAAAGTCCTTCTTGAGTTTTGAGAAGAGAAAATAATCGCTGGGAGATAGATCTGGCTGTAGGGTGGATGGTCAATCTCTTTGAAGCTACACAGCTTCCTTTGCAACAAGAGCTGTGTGCATAGTCGCGTTGTCGTGAAGAAAGCACACACCACCACTCAGCTGTCTTCGCCTTTTCTCTTTGATGGAAGCACGTAGTCTGTGCAGTAGGCCAACATAGTACTTCTCATTTACTGTGGTGTTCCTCTCCTTGAAGTCAAAGAGTATTCCTTCACAGTCCCAAAAGATAGTGATCATGAAATTTTTGGTTGACTGAGTGACCTTGACCTTTAGAGGTGGTGCTTCGCCAGGTATACGCCAGTCGGTCCGGTGGTGTAGTGGTAACCATACTTGCCTTCTAAACCCAAGGTCGCGGGTTGAAACCCGGCTAGGATCGATGGATTTTTTCGGGGGTAAAAATCCTAATCTATCGGAAGGGAAGTAAAGCCTTGGGTCCCATATCGTACATTTACGGCACGAAAAAGAACCTCAAGCTTGAAAAAATAGGCTTCTGAGCAACATTTCACGCCCTGAATAGAATGGGACGCTGATGACCTGTGATGTTAAAGAGCGTCCGTAAATAAATCAAATCAACAATCAACAGGTTTACGCCACTCCATTGATTCTCTTTTGAAAAGCGGATCATAGTGGAAGACCATAGTTTCATCTCCTGTTACAATGGTTTGCAGAACTTCTCTCTCGTTGCCATGACAGAGGTCCAAAAAATGCCTGACAACAGATGATAACTCGTTGTTGCTTTTGGACTGAGGAAAGAAGTATAAGCACTAACCTTATTGATGTTTAAATGTTCATGAATAATTCGAAGGAAGGACGTTGTTTTAGAAAGGCCCAACCTTGCTGCTATTTCTATAACTTTGAGCCGCCGGTACTCCATAATTTCTCCTTCCACAAGAGCGATGGATGTTTTCAGGAGTGAACACCTCCAAGGGCCGACCTGCACGCTCTTCGCCTGCAATGCTTTCTCAACCATTCAAAAAAGTGTGATCCATTCTTTTACGGTAGAATATGAGGGAGATGCTCCCCCATATACACCGTCCAATCGCTGTTTCATTTCATTTGGAGTAAGATTTTATTTTGTGAAGAACTTAATAACAGTTCGGTTCTCCCTTTTGAACATGTCGCAATCTTCTACATATAGTCTTCTTTATGGAACTATGAACAACTGAACACAGCGGAACAGAAGTTACGGCTGCATTTATTTACCTAACAAATAAGGTATACACCAGATCAGGGTTCTGTGAAGGCGATAATCCTTATCTGCTGCAATAAATGTTTCCAGTAGGTAGGTTAAAATTCTTTGTTCTACTTGTACAGAGAATTGTAATTAGATATAAACGGCTAGTCATTTTATATTTGTATACTTTTACAAAAGTAAAAAATCACATCTGTGCATATATGTGCGTTTATTTAAATGATCCATTAATTTGCAATGCAGTAATTTTTTTAAAAATAGTTTTTATGCATATTACACTAATGAAAAATGCTTGATTAGGTTATTCTTATTTATGCATGTGTTTGGTGTTATAATTATTGTTCTTGTTATTATTATTATTTTATTACTTATTGTATTGCAGTAAACGATAACGGACAGAATTGACTAACCATTTTTAGTACATGGTATGTTTTATGTAAGCTGAACTCATATTTTATGTTTCGTTTACATATGAGAAATATTGTTTGTAAATAATTTCATTTTGGTAAAAACAATCAAAATATTTTCTAATAGTAATTAATGTTACCTAGCAAAAGTAATATTGCGTAGAATTTTCGTGTTTGACAGTAGTAGGACGATGACTGCCGCCATACCGCCACGGGTGACCGAGGTTGTTAAGGCACTGATTCGTGAGCGGGAGTTCTGGGGTTCTATTCCTACCAGGACTGTCTTTGACTGAGGACCCTCCCCCCCAGATTTTCTCAGTTTTCATAAATGGCAAATGCTGGAGCGTTTCCTTCTTTTAAAAAAATATTTCTTTCTCCGTTTATCATTTCATCTCACATCATCAGTGCCCGCCACCTGTGGTGCCCCAGTAGTTAAACACTATGCAAAAAACTTTTTCCGCAATGGAGTCGATATTGGTCTAATGAACAGATTACTTGTGTGAAATGGAGTAAGTCAGTTGTTACTTTGCAAATAACAATTAGGTACTAGTCCAATTCATAAGACCACTAGAAGAGTACAGAAAGAAATGAAGAAACAGACTTGAAAAACTTTGGGTCACGATCGGGATTTCAACCACGGATCTACCAGTGTTTGGGCTGACGCTCTAACCAACTGAACTACCGTGTTCTGCTCCAAGATAGAAACGCGGCCTCTCTCTAAATACCCCGAAGCCCTCCTAGAGTTTCTTTACAATGTGAGATTTATTCCATCGTTCGAATCCCGGCCGTGATAAACCACGCACTTAGGAGTTTTGTAAAGCATATTTCTATGCTCAGGGCTCACATTTCAAGCATCATTACTACGTACGAGGCTCATTTTTCCAAGTTATTAGGTACAAAGTACAAAACTCACTTTCCCCGTCGTATTACGTACGGGTGGCTTCAGGAGATTCATTTTCTCAAGTTAATGTTCACGACGCGCTTGCATAGAAAGTCTCTATTTCAAGTACCGTGTGATTCTCTGAACATGTATATATAGCAATTAGCAGGCCGGTGACCCTAACCCCGGTGAAGTCCATAAGACCTATAACTACCGTCTCCGTAGCGATTCTGATTTAAAGTAGGTCAAGGATATAATAATATATCCGGTTATTATCACAACACCAGATGCTGTAAAAGAACATTACGATCAATAAATTACAGAACATAATATGTTACGTCGTGTGATTATTAAAACAATTAATATCCTCTCCCAAGGGCTCAACAAAATGGCGAAAAATACCCTGAGATGTTGTCATTGAAGCTTAGGCAACAACCGAGACAATCATCACTATCAACAAGAATTTGGCGTCCAAAATGGGGCCAGCAATCTCCAAAATTGCCTTATAATTGGCGCCCACCGAGATAGCTTCAATATATAGTCGTATAATCTATTCCATGTGAAAGGCTGACATATATTTTGAAAGAAACGAAACACTGGATCATTTACCCTAATGCTTATATGCTACAAAAAAAGCAAAGACGAGTTTTTGGAGTGGGGGATAAAGAGAAAACAACAAGGGCGACATATTTCCTGCAGATGTTTCCCACTTGTGGATGACGCATCCTCATAGCGTTATGTGTTTATCATACAACAAACAACATGCCTGATTATGTAGATGTCGATGATCTGAATGGCGTTGCTAGGAATATTCACACACAGGTGTTAATAGCGTTATTTTTACTTGTCACGACTCTACCTCCATCTAGCCTTGGGAACTCCGCGTTTCTTGTTCACATAATACTAATTAAGGATACAAGTTCCTTCAAAACCCCAAAAACGTCAGCAAAGAACCTGGGAGTTTCCGTTATATAACCCTTACTCTTTTATTGTTGGTTTAAAATATTTAATTATGCTTTATTAACTTTCATCAGTATTTACTAGGGCGCGAATTTTGATGACTTTAAACTGGCAGTTGATGCATTTAAAAATTGTATTAGCGAGTTAAAAGTATCCTACAAATAAAACATTTTACTTAAGATAAATAAAAGTAATTATTTAACCATAAAATAAGTTTACCAGAACATATTTATAATATAATAAATAAAAATTGCCTCTGAATTGTTAGCGTGCTTATCATAATTTAATGTTTTTTCTTACATTTATTATTTCTTTTCAGTATTTAACTGTTAGAGTTTGTTTTTCGCTCAGCACAGCTGCAATATAGTTTAAAGAGGGGAGGTAATCACTTTCAAAGGAAGGTGAACACGGCACTACACTACTTGCTCTAACAGAAGTAAACATTAACACCGCTGCTGCCATTGTGAGAGAGGATCGTTTATTAACATTAACAACACTTCCAGAAATTCTGAACTTTCATTGAGTTGCTAACGGAGAAGTTGCACATGAGACGTGTGGGTTCCAAGATTGTTGATTCACGAACTAAAGGACGTTCAAGTGCAGGTTTGCTGCAGTTGCACAGGAAGATGCGGAGTCTCTAAAGTAGTCACTGCTACAATATTTTATATTACGTTGCTTACTTTGCCATTAGATCAATTGAAGCGAGGGGGAAAAAGTGACGTCACGGATGTTATTTAACTGTACTTCTGCATCCTAAGTATTTATATTTATTGCTAACTATAATTCTTCTTTATGAAACAGTACGTAGCGAAACTATTAACAAAGATCTGAACTGCATGAGAAACTCAAGTGAAGGTGAATTATTTATTTTAGTAAACGTGTAGTGAAACATTTTACGTCAAAAAAATTGAATACCGGTACATATTAGGTTAGGTTAGAAAAAACAACTTCTGACTATATTTTCGAGCAAAGTAAAAGTACCTATGCTTTTCTTTAGGTGCCTGGCAGTATATTTTAGCAGATCACTGTGATAAATTCATGTTCGTGGATTCTATGCAATGTTATTTTTATAAGTTGTGCTCTACCTACGAAAATGTCCTCGAGCTGCCACTGGTTACAATAAATGCATTGTTTGTAAATCTCCATTCACGAAAATAAAGCTACATTTCCCGGCTATATTTAGGGTGCCTACCTAAGATCGGTTCCTAACTTAAGAAGAGTTATCCTGAAAATTTTGTAATTTTGGTCAAAATGTGTATTTATTTATTGCAGAAATAAATTAAATTAAGTATAATTTACATGTTTAGAAAGTTTCAAGCGTCTATGACCTCCAATGAGCTGTTTTGAATGTCATATTTATCTACTGTACGTATTAAGCAACTGTTCTTTTGTGGATTTTTGCCACAGGACAGCTATGCTTGCATGTCACAGCGTGTAAGCGGAGTTGTAGACAAATGGCTCTAACAAGCAAATAAAGCATTACTGGACTCATGTTCATGTTCATATAAATATTTGCACCTCTATATGCAAGGAATACTTCCCCAAAATTTTGACGTACCTTTTTGTAACATCCTGTATAGTTATTCAAACGGTCAAATTTTAAAATGAAAGCATGTATAACCCGTAAATAATCCTAAAATATTGCCTATTTGAAGTTCTGCAAAGAGGACTCTTAGCTCTACAACATTTTCTGTAGTCGTACCTGTTACAGAAAGTGATAACCTTTTCCTACAATCAGCATGCACGTGATATCCAATAAAGTGCAAGTGTACAACGGATAAGGCACGACTCAACATTTATATGCATTATCTAACAATAACATCAGACATTCCAGCACCTTATAACGACACCGCCAACTGATTTGAGACATCTTGACTGCTATAGCTAAAGCAGGGAATATTTTCATAGATTGAAGTCATTGGAAAATCATTGTGAAGTTGCTGTGTTTAACGTACTTATGCTTACCATAGAGCATGTCACAATCAAATGTGAAGCGAGAAATTTTTGCTCCGGGGGCGACGCGCCCTAGACGCAATTGACGTATTACTTCCTCTAAATAATGTAAATAAAAATAAAAGTAATAATACAGTAATGATGATGATAATACAGAGTGGTTTATATAGAAATAGCACACTTATTTCTTTCTTTATTTCACAAGGAATGGTGCAAGCCACAACTTATTATATCTCAAATGTAGAGTATCTTTGGGCGATTATTAACCTCATAGAAAATGTTGAAAATGTCCTGCCTCCTGCATAAGGCATAACTCAACACGTCGTTCCGTGTCACTGGCTGCTCGTTGAGGTCTGTGTTGTCAATATCATTATTCTCGTGTGTAATGTTGTACTTCAGATCGTCCAATGTCTGGGGGCATGTGACGTAAACGCTGTCTTTTAAGTAATCCCATAGTAAGAAGTTCGGTGTTGGCAAAATAGGAGATCTCAGTGGTCACAGGTTGTTGGAGATTATCCGGTCGTCAAAGAAACTTTGAACTAGCGCCATGGATTGGTTTTAAGTATGGCCTATAGCGCCATCTTGTTGAAAATGTCCTTACTTTGCTCTACATCGTCCAGCTGCTCAACAAACTGCATGAAAATCTGGCGATACTCTGCAATATTCATACTCTAATTAAAAATAAAAAAAATTCTCTATTGCGCTCCAAACTCCGACTTTTAACTGTGTACGTATGAATGACATGTGGCCCAATAGCGTGAGTTCTGTTAGTTCGCATAGCCGCATAGTTGGAACCTGCTTCATCTGAGGATCATGTGATGGACAATATGCCAGGATTTTGCACAATGAACTGCTAAAACCACGGCAATACTTCACTCTTTTATCCTTATCTGGTTCTTGCAACTGTTGCACAACTGTAACCCCGTATGGTTGTAGGTGAGCACTTTTCGCAGCTCTAAGACACAGTGAGTCGGTGTACCCCGGTCTTCTGCAACAAACGTCTTAATGACTTACGGGATGACCGCTGCAGTCACGTCCGGACGTGCACATCAAACTTGGGCAGTCTAGATGAACGAAGTTTGCCTTACCAGAGTTCCAACTGTTTCCAATTTGTTTACCGGTGACAGTATTGCGTTTCTTTCGCGGACATTGTGAACAGCAAATTCTCTCCGATATGCACTTCGAGTAGCTATAATCGAACTCGGAATTCAGTATTGCTTCACAAGGAAATCCGATGATTTAATGTGTACTGTGTTTTCACAGTGACTAGAAAAAAATATCGAAAATAGCTGTCAAACATAAAAACCAGCAATAAAGAATAAAAATCTCGTGACAGGGAATCAAAATTCCAAAATATTCCGCTTAATTTGATATTAAACTCGGGACATTAGATGAATTTCCATCCGAATAAATAAAGAAAGACATGTGCTAGTTCCATATAACGTTAATAATGTTGGTGAGTACTGGGCAAACACGTAGAAGTATGAGGCAATTGAGATTTTAGTTTCCATGGTTTATCAGCACTTTTACCCTCTGTGCGGCGGGGAGTTCTGTCGTGCCTGCCTTTTCTTGTTTTACCTTTCTATCCGAGAGCATCTTCTTTCCTTCAAATTTCACGCGTTTCGTACACACAGCACGAACCATCAAGAGACGCGATATTTATAAAGATAGACGTTTTTAAAATACGAGGGAGAATTATTGATAAGTCTGAAAATTTAAAAAAAAAAAAAAAAAAAAATGGTGGGACATTTTATTAAGCGCCATGACTATTGGTAAGAATGATTCTTGTAACAGTTTTGTTACATTTTTCAAACAGATGCAACGTGCAGTTCTTTGTTGGCAGCTAAGTGATCGGTGCAACATGTTTCATTGAAATGGAGAAAGACGAGTATCGTGCAGGGATGAAACATTTTTATTAAAAAAAAAAAAAAAAAAAAAAAAAAAAAAAAAATGGACTGCGGCACAGAAACAAACGGAACTGAAGGAAGTTCATGAAGACTGTGCATCAGCACTCAAGAACATTTATTACGGATAAATGTACTTAAAAGTGGCCGTACAAGCGCTGCATATGCTGTACTTTCCGGACACTCGATTGAGGCTCCCAATGAAGAAATGACCGATAAAATTCATGGTATCGTGATAGAAGACCGCCACATTAAGATTCGTGAGATTGCTGATATGGTAGGCATGGGTACACAATGTCCTACATGAAGTTCTGCACATAAAGAAACCGAGTGCGCGATGGGTGTCGCGTTTGTTGACTCCAGATCAAAAACACTCAAGGAAGGACATTTCAAAATTGTGTTTTTTTTTTCGGATCACAAGGTATCATCATCATTGACTTTTTGGAAAAGGGTAAAACAGTGACTGGCTGTTATTATGTAACGTCATTGGAGTAGAAGCAGAAGCGACTAAGATTGCCCCCCCCCCCCCTATAAAAAAGGTTCCTCCACAATGAGAATGCGTCTATTCGGGGCCGTTGTGTTGGCAAAAGTGAACGAGCTGGATTTCGAAATAGTTCCCCACCCACCCTAAGGCTACCTTAAACGAGTATTATTCACAGTTTGAAAGACAAGTTTTTAAAGGAGGGGGGATTAGAATCTCGCTGGAGGAAATGTATTGATCTCAAAGGAAATTATGTTGGAGCATAAATTTTGTTTATAATTTTTTTTTTTTTTTTTACCATATTTATCATTCAACTCGTAATGTGGAACGCATATTGCACAGATTTTTCCCAGCTTAAAATGTTCATGGAGTGTAATATCGATACTGCCAACACCGATCCACACTTCCATAGTTAGCATTTCAACAGTAACATGTCGATTTTCCTCCGCTCAGTTCCGTCGGTCCTGGTAACCATATTTGCCTCATAGACCCAAGATCGCGGGTTCAATCCCGGCTAGGTTTGATGGAGTTCTTCGGGGGTAAAAATCCTAAGTATGATTTCCTTCGGAAGGGAACTAAAGCCGTTGGCCCCGTGTCGTAGATTTACGGCAAATAAAAGAACCTTAAGCCTGGAAGAAGAGGCCTCTGAGCAAAATTTATCGGCCATTTTATTCCTTGAATTGAATGGGACGCTGATGATCTGATATATTAAAGAGGGTCCATAAATAAACTAAATCAACAATCAACTCCACCTAATTCCTCACTCTTGAATTATTCTCTCGTTCACGGCTCACCAAACCGTCACAGGTTGCCGATATCGTTAAGGCGCGAACTTGTGAGCGGGAGGTCTGGGGTTCGAACCCTGCCAGGACCGTCTTCCTTGACTCGGTTATTTACAGGTTTTCCTCAGTCCTCATAATTGGCAAATGCCGGAGAGGTACCCTAAACTTAGGTCTGGAAAGATTCCTTCCTTAAAAATATGTCCTTTCTCGATGTATCATTTCATCTCATGTACCGCCAGTATCCATCGCCTATGGTGTCTCTGTAGCAAAAATGGGCGTTAAACACCATTCATTCACAGCTTCCCGAGTCCGGCTAGAGCGATGGTTGTCTTTCAAAGTCTCTCGCTCTTCTTCAAATGATCGAAACCACGCTGGAATCATGTGAAATAGACATACTTAATCACCATGAACAGTTATGAAGTCCTCGCGGACTCCCCCCCTCACCACCTAGGTTATAGCGTGTGGAAATGTACAATGTAAAATTTTCTTTAGAGATTTCAAGATTTTTCATCAGCTATTGACACAGAACTGAACTCAACAAACTGTACGACAGCGACTATACAAGTTTAAACTTGCACTGATAGCTTAAGATTCATTGTTATCAGCTGCATTAGTTACATTTTTATAGACATTATTGTCCAACAATGGATAGGCAAGTTGCAAAACTTTTTGAATATATACATTTTAAAGTGCAGGTAAACTGCTTGTGCATCTAAACACTGTAGACACCGGTTAATAAAATTGTGAGAGCAGATATTGCAAATTCCTATGAATACAACGTCAAAGAACGGTTTTTCTGAACAATATACAATTATGAACTACTTAATGAATATCCAGCTTTTCAAGACTTTGTTATCTATAGAACCACAACTAGGTAATGCAAAGTCATTCAGAGCCGGATTTCTACGACGGAGTGATATAGGATTTTGTCGCAAAATAATAATAATAATAATAATAATAATAATAATAATAATAATAATAAACTAAGGTATTCTTTTATTATTATTTTAATAATCCTTTTTGTTACCAATATTTACATTTAGTATACATGCCAAGAAATAATTTATAGATGTTTTATATTTGGGTACATTCATTTGCACAATGTTGGCAACGCACGCCTTCTGCGTAAACAAACTGTAACAAGGCACGCAAGTCGCATTCCTTTTGTTCTATGATTTTTCCGGAGATTCCTTGACCATGAATTTACATTACACGTAACTGCAGTGACCTTGAACGTTTTACTTTCCTCTTCTCTTTGCTTACGTAACTCAAGCACCTCGGGAGCTGAATGTTTTCGTAACAAGGAAATACAATTAAAACCGCCAAGCAATCGCACGCTTGGGTTCTGTAGTTGCAAACTATAAATAATTAAAATATTGTCGAAGATAAATAATTAAAATATAGTCAAATTGGGAGAACATTACACAATTTTCTTACTGATAGCATACATCTTTAGAGTTTAGATAATTAATATCTCTATCCTAGTTTTAGCTGATTTAGCCACAACAAATAAAGGCATAGAAAGAAATAAAATCTTTAAGGGTCAGTTGTATAAAGAGTTAACTTGAGTTTAGGGCATAAAATTACCATTAGGTATACTTAACTTGGAAATTTTGGTTATATAAACATTAATCCAAGAATATTTCGTCTTAACCTCAAGTTAAATCTAACTCCAGATATTTCTCAACCCACCAACTAGAATTTAATAATTATTAAATAAAACCTTTGTCAGAGCACAGAAGCATAATAACTTTTTATAAATAAAATGCTGAGTCACATTTATTTTAATTTCTTGTAGATAAAGTTTCTTCAGTGTTTCACTTTTCATCTCCGCGTAATAACAACAGAGTTGCTTTCGTTAATAAGTTATGTTAGCCAACCTTACAGGCGGTTTATTGTACAGATTTCTGATTATTCCGACATCTCATCCGATGAATAATATCACCGTTGTGTATATCAAGAGAGAAAAAAATTAATTCCTAGAAATGAATGGCAAACAATTCAAAAGATGTTGTCGAAGAAAACTGAAACAGATGTTACGTCCCCAATTACAATCACAAACTAAGCGAAGTGCTACTTTGAATTGGACGTTCATGTTACTACAAGTTTAAGGTTCTACGTGACAGGGAACTTCCAAATAGTTATTGGAGGTATATTAAAGTGGAGAAAGGAACGGCCAATAGAGCTATCCATAAAGTTACTAGAGCAATTGCGTCAGTTCATTAAAATGCCAGCCGAGGAAGTGATGCTTGGCTTTTATAACAAAATGTGAAATACATGTTCCCCTGAAAGAGCTTCAGCTATTTCGGACGTCTTTAACCGATGCTCCTCCAAACCCATGTCGTGACGGTTTTGCTCGTCCTCTGCATGAGTCATCTTCCAAGCTTTCATGACCACGTCCACTTTAAAATGACTAAAGATGATGGTGCAGAGTCCCCTAGAGTGTTTGGCTTATTTTTATGAATTTCTGTTACATTCATACCCTTCTTTACCAAGTATTTAATAACCGCACGATGTTCAATATTTGTCATTTTCCTATACACAGCTCTGCACTGCAACAAACAACTATAGTTACTAGATTCTCGACTAATCCATATATTGTTGCACTAATGTTTCTCTAAAAGTTTGTGTGCTTTCATATCAAAACAGCTTCGGAGCTGCTGCTGCAATCTGTAGATCATTCCAAGAACATTTCAAATGATGTATATAGATATATTTATACATTCGCTGGAAATACTTGAACTAATAATTAATGCAGAACAAATTAGCTGTAACACATTTAAGTGAGACTGACACGTGGAAATAGCTATAATCCCTACTCCCATTATGAATTCATCTTGGTGCTGAAGCGACCTTGCACTGAAGTTACTTTGTTATCCGTAGAATGCTAAGCCCTGTAATTGTCTTAAATCGGAAAGAGAAACCAAATAGAAAGAGAAATTTAGATCGGCTGAAGAAGAGATGGTTGTACCAGGCTTTGTTAGAGATATAACGGGTCTTTGTAGCTGAATATGTGAAGTACATGATGATGAATAAAACAAAAAGAGAAACAAAGCGAAGTGAAAAGAAGGGAAAACACCTGTTACAATGTCTTTACGTCTTTAAAAAGAATATTTCAATAAATTTTGGCCAGGAGTGCTGCAGTTGTTTTAGAGCCATTTATTGGCTTTACGAAAACTGGGATGAAACTCTCAAATAGGTAGTCTGACCCAACAAGGTTCGAGCTACAGTCACTGTACATTTCTATCTGCACAGAGAAGCTATGATCCGCTGTCTCTTGAGATACAGCTTCAAGAGCTGAGCGTGGTCGGCCTGTAATTGCTTGCTAGCCAACCCGGCAGTCACCTATTTGTCATCTTGGAGTGAAGTGTCTGATTGGAACAAATGGTCACGTGATGGGGCTATTTCCATTTTAATGAACCGATTGGGATATTTTTGTTCGTCCCTCAATGACATTCCCCTATTGCGTCAAAGCACCACGTGACTGCCCCCTCCAGTTTATTGGGACAACATTCCGCTGCCGGTACCGAGGTCTCTCAGCTATTGCTGAGGTTCCGAAAAGAAATGACAAGTATTTAAAACTGCAGTAATATGCCCACCATCTCAAGAACTTAACCACGAGCTATCACCTTTACTGCGTTCCCTGTTTCTTCTATCCTGACATAAACAAATACAAATGTATCACTCCTCGGTGCATGGTTAAGTAGCTAATACTACAAAAAGCTGACGCAAGTGTTTCATTATTAGCTCTGGTTACTATTACAAACACTGTTAATAAATATTTTACACGATAACGTTGTTGTTATTTTTCAACGAATTTCCTTAACAAGTGCTTTAAAATACCAGCAGGACCAGTACAGCTTCCACCTCTTTCTATTGAAACTGATTGCAATGTACGAGGTTCAATACGGAAGTTTTGAGATGAGGAAAAGTGAATGTTGACTCACTTAAAAGAAATTTGGTATGTGGTAATCTCATCCCTTGGGGTAAAACGGTACCAGCTAGCGACCCTTCTCAATCCCGCATTACAGAGTTTGAGGGTAAACAATCGCTCCCGTGCACAGGCAGCCTGTCGTTATGATGGAGCTTGAGAGGGAGCAGTTTCGCTTTCAAGAGTGGTTTAAATGAGTCCCAAAGCCTTGAACGTTTGTAATAACAGGCGTTTGGGGACCTTGCTCCATCTAGGACAACAGTTTACGGAATTTAAAAAGGGGCCGAAATTCACTGCAAGATGAGAGAAGTGGGTGTTCGGTGGGGAAAACATTGTCCCGTGGAAAAAAAATGGACCGCGAAAATAGTCGCCTAACATTTCAGGATATCGAGGCAGCAGCCTTCCAGCACGGAGACCAAACGACAGTCGGCAGTTTTGATATTTCTTATCAGATCACGATCCACCAACGAAAGTGAAGAGGGGCCGAAGTGTTGCGGAAGAAAATGGTGATCACAATTTTTCTGGAAGAACAAAGGATGATTAATGCCCAGTGACCTCAATCCCATTGAGCATATTTGGGCCATGGTGGGGAAAAATGTTCATTAACGTGTTCCTGAGAGCATCAATGAGGGTAGCGTTAAAATAGGAGGCCACGCCACAAGAAAACATAAGGACCTTGATCCACAGAATGCCCGTAAGGTTGCAAACCGTGATAACAATACAGAGGAGGAAAGACCCGCTTCTGCGAGTGCCACTGAGTGATGGAAGGTGTGTCTTGTGTTACCAATGCTGGTGTGTTACCCTACAGGAAAAAATGAGAACATTATAAAATGATTAACTTGCCCTCATGTTCATGCTCATACAATAAAGGAAAAGTGGCTGCAAAATGTTTGAAAGAGTATTTAATGTTCAAAAAATGGAATTATAATAATTCATAAATAATAACATGTAAATTCCGTGTTGGTTTATATATATTCAAATGCAAAATGGTGGAAAATATTAGCCGCTCACTATACTTGAAATGTGTTTGTTAATTTGTGTGTGTGTGTGTGTGTGTGTTTGCAGATGATGCGTGCTAAGATCTATGAAGCAAAATCTACAAAATGTCTCAAAAATATTTCAGATATACACATAAAAAGGTGTGGAAGAAGAGTGTAGACAAACATACTAAAAGTTTAGTTTAGAAAAAGGGCGTGTGAAGTTTGGGATGATGAAAGTTAAAAGGGCAAGAGAAGGGGTTTTGAGCAGTGCAGATATTTAAAAATGACTGCTGATCCAAAAGACATATGTCTGTAAACCTTCTCAGGGGGTTCTCTGGGGTTCAAAGTATTTTTAAGAGCAAAAACAAAATTATTTTTTTTTACCAAAAATGCCATTTTTTCACTTTGGTATCTCCTGAGGCTCTCACAGCTAAAACATTATATGAGCATCGATTACCTCCAATGCCTTTTTATGATTACGCCAGTAAATATATGAGTTTTTGTAAGAAAAAAGCACGAGTTTACAATAGTGTTACTGGTGATAGAGAAGACAAAGAAGAAATGCTTGTTTATAATAGCAAAAATCATGGCAGAGCTTTGAGTTAGCCCTCTGTCTGCACTGCAATAAACAAGGAGACCGTAGGAGGGAGTGTGGGCACTTTCTTCTTGGTGCCAGATCACGAACAATGCTCTGTAAACTGTATTTAAAAACAGTGGGGAAGGCAGTGGGAGCAAATTTCCGGTCCTTTTTATTCCTTCAAATGCACAGATGAGAGTGAAAACAAAATGGAATGATAAGAAAGTAATGTGTTATATACAAGGAACTTTTGTCATTAACCTGAATAATGCATTAAATAAAATGAGGTAGGTATTGACTAATAGGTGACATCTTCTCTATTATTATCCTTGATTGAAGTATAACGTCAATAGCGTAGGTATGCACCCTAAATTTATTCCTTCCTTTAAAAAAATCCCTTTCTAAATGTACAAGGCCGTTCAATAAACAATGATCGTAATATTTTACAGCCATAATTGCTCGCACTAATATTTTGTTAGCTTGGACGAGCATGGGTCAGGATAACATTCAAGCCGTTAGTGACCTCGTGGAAGGTGATAGACCCCGAAGTGTATTCCAAATCGCTTCAGAGATGGCCAAGCTGAGGAAGTGCACACACCGTTTTTTCTGAAGAACTAGGAGATCGGAAAGTGTCAGTGGTCGGTCACACATCTCCTCACTAATGAACAGAAAAATGTTGGAAAGGACATCAGTCAGAGGCTTGTGGATCAGTTTGAGGAAGAAGTGGGCAGTTTTTGACTGGAATTGTGACCTGTAATGAGAGATGGGTACACCACTACACCCCCGAAACAAGAGACACCAATATGAGGAGAGAAGCGTGTTCCGGTCAAAGGCAAAACTAGCCTGTCAGCCTGAAAAGCTCTTGCGACCGTGTTTTGGGACTCCAAAGGCGTGTTGTCATCGATTTCCTTCACGAATTGAGATGTGCTGTTCTGCTTCTACATGACAACTAAGGAAAACTCACTGGATACCCCCAGAACTGCCTCCTTACAGTCCCAAAGTATTCGCTTGTTCAGGCCGTGAAACAGAAATTGGGAGGGAAAAGATTCGGCGACGACGCACAGGTTGAGAACTCTGTGCGCAATTGGCTATTGACGATGAGGCAATAAAGAAACGACGATCCGATGAAGAAAATGCATTTCTGTTGAAGGAAACAATGTAGAAAACTAATATAATTTGTTTTGTAATTTTATATCTTAAGAATAAATTTATTTTAAAAAATGCAATTTATATTTGAATGCGCCTCGTGTGTATATGAATGACCTGGAGGCAAACTTTGCAGGGAACATACACGTGATTACTCTTATGAGACAGAGATTCCTCTTGAAACATTTCACAAGCTTAACTTGGCTATTGACGCAATCAAAAACGTCTAAGTCGCATATCATTGTTTATAATGTTATAAATACGGCAAACTTATAAAGTTAGAAATGATTCATCTATCTCAAACCGCCGCGGGTGGCCGAGGTCGTTAAGGTGCCACTCGTGAGCGGGAGGTCTGAGGTTCGAATTCCGCCAGGACCGTCCTCCCTGATTGGGGTTTTTTCCACGTTTTACTCAGTCCTCATAACTGGCAAATGCCGGGAGATAGGCCTGGAACGTTTCCTTCCTTAAAAATATCCTTTCGAAATTTATCATTTCATCTCAGGGATCATTTGTGTCCACCGCCTGTAATGCCTCGGTAATAAAACCAGGCGTCAAACACTACTAAAAAAAAGTATGTCAATTGTACGAAGTCACTAGATAAATATGGCAACACGGAACATTGGCTACCCCTTGGGAAAGCATTGTTGCTGGATCGAAATTATTAATTCTTTCGTATTGCCACGATAGCAGCTAGAGCTCTGTTATGTTATTCATTTTCCTACATTTTATGTTTTAAGTCTCGAAAGTGTGAACGTTCTCGTAAGTGTAGTGGAGATTCAGAAAGAGCATTTTCGTGCGATGTATCAAATGTAGCGTAAATGAAACGCAGTCACTTGAGCGTTTGAGGGGGGCTTTCGGGGACTTTTCTCCTTCACCTGTTCCGCTGGTTTGGAGAATTAAAGAGAAATGTTTTAAAAATGAAGAGAA
Organism: Metallyticus violacea; assembly: GCA_030762175.1. Classification (NCBI taxonomy): domain Eukaryota; kingdom Metazoa; phylum Arthropoda; class Insecta; order Mantodea; family Metallyticidae; genus Metallyticus; species Metallyticus violacea. The sequence goes on from CM060836.1 coordinate 19,201,299, forward strand.
GAGTGGAAGGCAACAAACAATATCATTGAAAAGAACATCATCTCAGCGGAAACATTGATCAGGGAAGATCCAAGACTAACCTACAAGGACATTGAGCTGCCATTAGCGATTAGTTCGCCCAGTGTTTGAACCATTCTTCATGAGCATCTTCGAGTAAAAAAAATGTCTTCAAGATGGGTGCTCCATAATATTCCTGAAGCAGAAAAGCTCCACAGGGTGGAATGGTGCCAAGAAATACTGCAAAGATTTAACTGTGGAAATTTTCTCAATGTTTCAGATATTGTTACGGGTGACAAAACATTGACATATCAGTTTGATCCAGAAATAAAACGTCATTCCTCTATTTGGGTTTTCCTTGATGACCAAAAACCCGTCAAAGTTAAGAGGCCAAGGAAAAGAAAACGGTTGCCTCTTTCTTCTCCACTAGTGGTCACGTGGCAACCATTGTGTTCGAAAATCAAAGAACTGTTACTACAAACTGATATACAGAAGTTTCCTTCTGAAAGTGTTTCAGAAAATACAAGAATGACATCCAAAACAGGACTAAGGGGTATTTTTTTATTGATTTATTTATGAACGCTCTTTAACAGCGAGGTCATCAGCGTCCCAGAGGAGTTTTGGGACATCCCGTTGTACCATGACAATGTATCAGCTCTCACCGCTAATGTAGCATGAAGTTTCTGCAAGGAACTGAGGCAAAGCTAATGACTCATTCATCCTTTAGTCCCGACCTGATACCTTGCGATATCTTCCTGTTCCCTACTGTGAAGAACCGACTTTGAGGTCACCGATTTTCTAGTTCCGAAGAAGCGGTTGCAGCACACGAGGAGGAGTTATCCGCAGTACAGGAAACTGAGTGAACGTGGTTGCTTCCGAAGTGGTTCTAGAGGATGGAACCCTGGTACAGTGCCAGGAAGAATGCTTTGAGAAACTGGGATAAACAAAACGTTTCTATGAGCATTCATTATTTGTTGTCTCAATATTTATGTAGTGGCCCTCATGTTCTAAAAGTTCTCGTATGTTAGTTGGCTCTATCAAGGGACGAGTTACTTTACGACCGTCACTCATTTACGGAACGAATGGCCTGGCGCCGGTCTGCAACGGGATGCATGTTATACTCATCTCCCCTCTGTGTTCCATCCCCTGCTCGTAAACACTGCCATGGTACAGAAAATAGCACGTAACACGAATTAAACAAATCAATTCTCCTGCATACTGGCATTTTGCCCAGCGCAGTAACCATGCGAGACAATGAAGGCAGTTAACCAGCGAAACTGCACAGCGCTATTTTAATCAACAGTTCATTTGCTTTTCACATTTAATATGCCATGCGGGCTACCATTGTTTATTAGAACGATGAATGAAATGTTCAGATAGGTCTGGAATAAGCTGACATCGGAATATGTGCAACATTAATGTTTTCAGAGTAAGGAAAGAATGAAATAAATACAAATGTTTTCAATGATAAATATATTCCTCTAATAAAATATAATCATTAATAAAAAAGTGTAGGGTTTTTAGGTCAGTTATATATAATTCACTGTATGCAATCTATTCAACGTCTAAAAACTTATTTTACTAGCAGGTGCCTGTTTTCATTACAATTGTAAGGGCGGATTGTTAAATAGCGCGAAATTTTGTTAAGCGGCACGACTATTAGCAAGCATTTTGTTAAACATTTCAAACATTTGCATCGCGCAGTGTTGGCAGCTATCTTAAGTGATCGATGTAACAGTTTCATAGAAATGGATAAAGACGAGTATCGTGTAGGGATAAAACATTTTCTTTTTAAAAAGTGAACTGCGCCCCAGATACAAGCTGAGCTGATGGAAATTCATGAGGACTCGGTATCAGCATTCAAGATAATTTATTACTGGATAAATAAATTTAAACGTGGTCGTACAAGCTCTGGAGATACTGCAGACGACAGCCGATTTCCGGACAGCCGATTGAAATTTCTTCTGAAGAAATGGTCAATAAAATCCATGGTATCAAGATTCGTGAGATTGCTGAAATTATAGACACTTCATATGAACGAGTACATAATATCCTGTATGAAGTTCTGCACATGAAGAAGCTGAGTGCGAGATGGGTGCCGCGTTTGTTCACTTCAGATCAAAAACACTCGAGGAAGGACATTCAAAATCGTGTTTGGAAAAGTTGCAGCGTATCCTAACGATTTCTGGTGTCATTTTGTGACTGTAGACGAAATCCCGGAGAAAAAAACGACAGTCAAAACAGCGGGATGACGTAGATGAAAGTACCGCCACGGGTGGCCGAGGTCGTTAAGGCATGGACTCGTGAGCGGGAGGTCTGCGGTTCGAATCCCGCCAGGACCGTCCTCCCTTACTGGGGTTTTTTCCAGGTTTTCCTCAGTCTTCATAACTGGCAAATGCCGGGGAGGTACCTAAACTTAGGCCTGGAACGCTTCCTTCCTTAAAAAAAAAAAAAAAAAATCCTTTCCCAATATATCATTTCATTTCATGTATCATCAGTGTCCACCGCCTGTGGTGCCTCAGTAGTAAAAACGGGCGTTAAACACTACTCAAAAAAAAAAAAAAAAAAAAAGATGAATGTGCACCGAAAAAAATCTATAGTCGTTTTGTTGGCGAGAAAAGTAATGACCTTCCCCCCCCCCTTATGGGGTATCATGATTGGCTGTTATTACGCAAAGTTATTGGACCGTTTTCATAGTGAGTTGTACGAGAAGCGACCAAAGATTGGCCGCCAAAGTAGTGCTTCTCCACCAGGCAATGCACCTGTTCACATGTCGGCCGTTGGCAAAGGGCACGAACTGGGCCTGAAAAGGGGAGGGGGGTCGTAGAACGAAGAGGATATCTGTGCTGTCAAAGAATGTTCTCACAGGAATCTCGCTGGAGAGCTCAAAGAAGGTTATGCTGAGAAATACATATTTATTTTTGCAAATAAAACTTGTCAATCCGTCCTTGTATCTGAAACTAACCTAAATTTATACGTATTCTTCTCCTTTTCCTTCGATGGGTAGGCGGTGTAAGTCTGTAGTTATGAATTAATGATGGCGCAAATGAGCTCGGAGTCATTGAACTTCTAAACCAAGATGCGAGACGTGCGCTTGCTTTGGCGGACCCCTTTGGCGTCGTCAGGTCAACGATTAGTAGGTTTTAATTTAATATATAAGGAGGCGTTTTCTCCAGTGGGGCATCAGATAACAGGCTCTACTTCGGACGCGGATACACATTTTAAGTTTAACATTCTGAAGGACACTTATCTCTAAGTTCTTCACGCTGCAAGATTCAGTTCCAAGTTCTACACATTGCGACAAATCTTGAAGCTTTGCATTCTTCAGGGAAGCGTTCACTAATTGTTAAAGTCTACACGCTATGACGCACGCATTTCTAAACTCTGCACGCGTCGAAATGTATACTGAGGCCTTCATTAGAAATTCTACTTCAGACGCGGTTTTCAGATTCATTTGATATCATTGGAAGTCACAGCAACTAAGTTTATATTAGAATTAGACTTGCGCATAATAAATTACCATATCTATATTAAGTCTTATCGTATGATTGTCTTCTCTCCCAGTCCTGTTGAGAACGAATCAACAAAATAGTCGAATAGTCCTCTGAGAAATTTTTGTCGCCGAAGCGTAAATATCGACACACCGAAAGCGCTTCATAATTTCGCATCACTAAGATGAGGCCAACAGCAACTACGACAACAATTTCACCGACTACCATCTCAACTTACAAACTAAAGCACGTAATTCAGTGACATTTAACATAGATATACCTTGAGAAATATCAAGATTTGAAAGTTACGAAAAATATTCACCAACAACAAGAAGTCACAGCAATCAGATTGCATTAGGCCACAAAACTCCAAGATGTACATCGCCTTTGATGCATCAGATGAAAACACATTTCTATGGTGCACCTATTCAAGTATTGTATTTTCAAGATAGGCGAAACTTCACTGCTGCTGACGAGGGTCACTATGAAATTTTTGAGACACGTAAAATTGGAGTGAATAGACTCATTCAGATTGCTACATCTTTTCAAAGTACTATCCACCACAATGTATACACTTTATCACCCTGAAAAACCACTTATCAAAGCACCCCTGTCCCTCATTTCCCTGAAGGGTCAAACTTTCATTTTCATATGCGTCAAAACCTCTTCGGTGCTGGAAACTTGCTTTCCCCGTATGCGCTTGGAAGAGAAAATAATCGCATGGAGCCAGGTCAGGACTGTATGGAGGATGATTCACGAGTTTGAACTCTGTGGACTCCAGGAACTGGATGGAGATATTAAACCGTGTGAGAGGAGGCATTGTGGTGGAGCAGGATATTCCTCAATCATGCCTTTCACATTGGCAAATTGTGATGTATCACTGAGCAGTAACCGTCTTTTGCTTCTCCAGAGAAAGGATTTTCTTCCCAACACTTCAGCCCTTCTTCACTTTCGTTGAAGGATAGTCATCTGGACTGCCGACTGTCGTTTCGTCTCCGGGTAAAATTAGTAAATCTGTGTTTCTTCCCCCACGATGACATCAGAAACACGTCTTGAGCTCTCTGTATCGAATCTCTGCAACATTTCTTCACACCATTCGAAACCGGTGCGTCACATTGAGGGGCACCCAAGGGAGGAAACCTTCTGACAAGAAAATTTGCGCACAATTTTTGATACTGCTGGCAATCAATTCTGGAAAGCTGCCTGCTAGATTGTTTTTGTGCACTATTTTTTCCACCGCGACAATGTTTTCCTGTCACTGTCGTTATTCCGGCTCGTTGCTCTCCTTGTCTTGCAGTGAAGTTTGGCCCCTTCTAAATTCCGAAAACAGCAGGAAACTGTAGCCCTAAATGGAGCAAGGTCCACAAAAGCCTGTTGCAACCTCTCATGCATTTGGGATTTATTTAAATCACTCTTGAAACCCAATTAATCATATCGCGGAAATTCTGCCTTTCCAGCTCCATCGTAACGACTGGCTGCCTGTGCACGGAAGGGGTTTTTCCCCCCATCACATTCTGGAATGCGGGAATGGGGAGGGCTTCTACCTGGTACCGTTTTACTCGTTAAGGATGCGGCTACCACATGGAATTTCTTTTAAGTAGGCCAACACTCATTTTTTCACACCTCGGAACTTTCGTATTCCATTAGTTTTAGGAAACATTTAGGGTTGAAATTCATTTTTAATTAAATTCACTTCTTCAAACTGTAGAACTTACTGACCAAAGAGTTATTGCATATGAACAAATCATCAAATCACAATATCGGGAGTATATAATGAGGGCACGTATTACAAAAAAGATTTAGCAAAACGTTTAAAGATAGTCTTCATAAGCCGAATTTTTGCTTGTTTTTATTTCCAAATATAAGAGATATAATTTCAATTGCCATATATGTGAACAATTAGTGTTACGTCTTTTGCTCGACTTGTTACGGAAGATGTCACGTGCAGGAGTATGGCTACTGATGACCAAACAAAAAACCTACCTCAATCTAAATAGACAGCAATCGGAATGATCTAGAAACAAGCCGATAGATGAAAATATGACGTTATGACATGAAGTCCAGCTGAGTCCAATTGTATACAGAGCGGAGGGGCAGTTGCGCTCATTAAGAGGTTAACAATGTGAATGAGAAGCACACGGCATAGTGTGTTACAACATATCCTGACCTCACAGCTCCGGTTTCAAAATACGAGGGCTGTTCAATAAACAATGAAAATAATATTTTTTTTCTCATAATTCTGATGGTCTTTCTGAAAGTAGTCCCCGTTGGACGCATCTGTACCAGTCATCAATGTTGGACACTACTTTTGACAGGTCCTCCAGAATAGCATCCACAGTCTTCACCACAGCTTCTGGTGTTAAAAATGCCCCCCACGAAGGATTTTCTTCAATTTGGCGAAAAAGGAAAAGGGGGGGGGGAAATACGGGGCTAAATCTGGACTATAGGGAGGGTGAAGGGATCTGTGAGATATTCAGCAACATTTGCAATATCCGCTCGTGCATTATCGTGCGAAAACATCCAGCTCGTTGCACCTTTTGCAGAGATTTCAGGACATATCTGTAGCATTGTACGACATGCTGCTAATCCATTCCTTGAATATCGAAAAATAAAATGACCATACTTTCCCAGCAGGAGCAATTACTTTTGCTTTATTTGGTGTTGTTGACCACACAGATTTTTTTTTTGATTGATTAATTTATGGACGCTTTTTAACATCTCAGGTCATCAGCGTCCCATTCAACTCAGGGCGTGAAACGGTCGACAAATTTTACTCAGAGGCCTCTCTTTCAGGCTTGAGGTTCTTTTTCGTGCCGTAAATGTACGACACGGAACCCACGGCTTTACTTCCCTTCCGAAGGAAGCCATACTTACGATTTCTACGCCCGAAAAAATCCATCGATCCTGGCCGGTTTTGAACCCGCGATCTTGGGTTTAGGAGGCAAGTATGGTAACTACTACAGCACCAGGACCGACATGGAAAGTATGTGAAACACCTGAGGATGCAATATTCTTTCTAATGCCATTTGTTATAGACAAGCTGTTCGACAGGCTCTTGTGCTTACAAAAAAAAAAAAAAAAAAAAAAAATTACCATCAATCCGTCGTAGGCACAAAGCAAGCTTGAAAATAAACAAGGACACAAGATCCCATCCTCATCGAAAGTGACCGAGATACATTTTGTGCAAGATAATGATGTGCACTGAAAAGTGAATTAATACATGCATACACAGATACTCTTGCATGTCTATTGATTCCAGTATAAAATGGAATATGTGTGAACATATACACAGCATATGTCAATTTCAGGTCCGCAATGAACATCCTATAGGACATTTTGAAGATATTAATGCATTTATAATAGACACTGAAGATGTTTCTGTTCTCAATGAAAAGGAGGAATTACTAGCCCAAATAAGCAAACAAGAAAGTCTCAGCTGTTCTGATCTCCTATCAGAACAAAAAGAAAAAATTGCTTGCGAGTTTTCGGGTGTAATTATGGGAATTTCTACAACAGTAGAACTTGAAGTCGTGACATGCTTAAAGTCAACATTAGCCGCGCTTCGCAACCAAAATTTACAAGTTCCTATGCAAAAACAACACAAAAAATTGTTCCAAAATAGGACAAATTTCCCACAGAGAAGATTCTTTGCTACACAGAAAGAAAAACAATGAAAGTATTTCATCGTATTCCGTTTTCAAAACCCAATATAACGGCAGCCAACATCATAAGCTTTCATTGCTGCAAGATGGAAAAGAAGTGATTAATGCCACTCAATTAAAGAAATGTCTCATTTATACAGTCCGGAATGCGTGCAAAACTCATGTGTTGAAAACCAATGAATTTTCCCGTATCATTATCAGTTCCTTTACGTGTTACATTCCCACATTACAGTTTCCCACTTGCTTTCGCTTTATACTGAACGCGATTAAGAAACTAATTACAAAAATGCCGTCACTTGTAAAACTAAAGTTTGGACAAACGTTTAACAGTTTTGCAAGTGTTGAGGTAAAGCGGCGAGAGATGCTGTAGTTATGAGATAACGCGACACAGCTGCTATTCGCTGCTAGTGCAATATGAGTGGACAAGTCTCAAATGTCAAGAGACTTAAATCGCATAGTGATTATAACAAAAATGTGAGCACATTGTTTACACCCTACCTCACAACTACCCTGTAATCATTGAATACTCAGCTAACTCGGTCACAATGTAAGTGCAACTAAACTCGCTTAGCTGCGCATTCAAGGTCAATGACAAGAACTATCGTCTGGACTGTACGTGCGCGGCGGAGTGATGCATTACTTCATAGTACAGTAAAATATGTATAGTGTGTATGTGTGACGTCCTACTCATAAAAATGCCGAAAATTAAATCTACTAAATTAATAATTAAAAAATAATATTAATAGGCGAGATTTTCTACGAAGTTTTCCCAGCTAATTGTAAAATTGTATTTTGTAAACTCTGTGAGATAACACTGTTTGTATCTTAAACTGGCATCTACTGCTTACGTTGAAAAACTTAGTTTTAGTTAGGGTATATATTGATTTTATTTGTGCAATCCTAGCATTAAAACGCGCTTTTTATGATGATGTAGATCGTGCACAATTAGCTTAATTCTCGCACAGGTTGCCTAGCAACTAGTATTCCATATAGTCATCACTGCCTTCACAGCATAATTCCCAACAACTACCTGTAAGAAAAAGCTAAAATCGTTGCCGTAACAAACCTACCAACATTCAAACGCGAGAATCATTTTATTAAACAAAAACGAAACGTCCATATTTTCTTTCATTTTCATACCATTTACTTTTGAATACACCCACCAGAGCGTCGAAGGCATACAAATCTTCAAAAAATAAACAAACCTAATAATCTAAATTTTAAAGTACGCTCTATTAATAATTAATAAACGTTATGGGTGCGGAAAAAGAATGTTCAGAAAATTGTAGAGTAGAAAGGCAGTACCAAGCTAAAGATTTTGAGGATAGGAAGAAGGGGTTGCAGAAACGTTTTTACTGCGGTACATGTGTCAACATTACATCCGTCATGTTAAAAGTCTCAGATTGTGAAACTTCCTTGTGGCGTGCCAGATGTAAACAAAACGCACTCTTGTACAGTACTAGTCACTGTCGCTAGGTGTGTCTGATGTTCAATGCAGCATTTGTGTTTTGAAGCCTATTGGACGATACGGTAATACCGAACGCTCGTCTTGAAATTAGGCGAAACTTATGGTTCTAACATAACGGCGCCGCTGCACATTTTTCACTTGCAGTTTGAAATCACCTATACAGAACACTTGTCGACATGTTTCGGGCCCAGTGGACCAACGCGGTGGCCTCCAAGGGACACAATTAAGTACGCGCATGTAATATTTAGTTTCTCATTGTGCACCAATACGCATTAGTTGGGACAGTGAGTTACATCTCATTTTGAATGACAAATGAAGAGTTTCATAACGTCAGATTTCAATTATGATCATGGAGCGTTCCTGTTATTATACTGCAGCTACGACCCCATGTTCCTAACCTCAAAATTCTTAATTTGGTACCGCCTTCCTACTCACAAATTTCTCCATATTGTTTTTCCGCACCCTGTATGTTCAGAGGAATATTCTTTTTTAGCTTTGAAGGATACAAGTTTGTTTCTTTAACTTAAAAATACAAGGTTTATTCATTACTTGAACTAACATGTTTCTCTTTTCTACATGTACAGAACTTGTCATATTGCTTGTCGTATACACTATTAGATTTTTGAGGAATTAAAAAACCCTCAGCTATCTCAGCGTACGGTAACACGTGTGAAAATTAGAACATGTGAGGAAGTGAACGTGCTAAATATTCACTCGTGTCACAATTACCAAACGTATACACTAGTTACATAAAGGAATATTTTAGTTTATCTCAAGGCATTTTAGGTCATCTCTCAGTATTTTATATGTATTTTGTAAACATTGTTTATCAATCGCAGGTCATCACAATATAACTTATAGCGACTTGTAAACGTATGTATTGGTCGAGAAAGTGAGTTGCTTTTTTGTTTGACTGATGACAATTGAGGCGTTAATCAGCCGCCCGCATGACTTTCCACTGTCAGGGTCTCTGGCAGATAATGCCCTAAGCATTTAAATTTTTATCTAACATTACGTCATAAAAAGTTGCGGTCGTGGACAAATAGTTGGTTCAAACAAACCAGCTGGACAGGAGACAAAAAGTGAAGTATCAAGCACGTGCAACGTTTCGGTTAATTTTGGTGAAGATTGTTTTAATTTCTTACATTTAAGTTTCTGAAAACGATCAATATTCTTTGGGGTTGTTTTATATAAAGGCTTATAAATATGTATTTAGACGATTTTTAAATTGTACCGCGCATGAAACGTACATCAACCCCGCTTTGTAAATGCTTAGCTTGGACTGTTTATGCATCGATGTTTATCTTAGCTTAGCCTCTATTCCTATGCGTTTCATCCGATCTCTGGATAATGAATAAATGTTTCCATAATATCGTTTGAACAAGCGCCAAGGTAATTCACCTTTTTTGATTTTGAAATTCTAAGCCTGTTAAATGCTGTAACAGCTTGTTCTAATAAATTGTGCAAAATAATGTAAGTAGGCATTTCAGAGGAGATTTACGATGTCGAATCGGGGATATTACTCTTGTTTTGAGTAACGGAAGAGGTGCATTTAAAATATTTTCCTTATTGCGTCATTGTTGCTATTTAAGTTTTTTTGTAATCGGAACCGTGCCGCGCTGTAACAGCAGTGTTTATTTTTACAAGTCAATAATTCAAATTGAGATCGAAAATGAGATTACTATACCGACCTACTTACCCGAATTAAATTATGTGTTCATCCCTTCATATTTGAAGGGATGAATAGTAATTGCCATTTATAAAATTAACTTCACCGCAAATATTCTTTACAACGGCTGCGTTAGAGCAATAATTTCTTATTCCCGCCAATGGAACATTAAATTACGAGGGTCATTGGAAAAGTTCTCGGAATGAAGCACAAAATGACGGCGCAGCTTTTTGAAATTATTGTTATTATTTTTAAACATAGTCTTCCTTCACACCAGGGGTGAAGGAGGTCGTTAAGGCATGAACTCGTCAGTGGGAGGTCTGGGTTTAAATCCCGCCAGGCCCGTCCTCCACGAATGAGGGTTTTTCCAGGTTTTCCTCATTCCTCATAAATGGCAAATACCGGATAGGTACCCTAAATGAAGGCCTGGAACGTTTCCTTCCTTAATAAACAATCCTTTCCCAAAATATTTTACCTCATGTATCACCAGCGTCCATCGCCTGTGGTGCCTCTGTAGTAAAACGGTCGTTAAACACTATTAAACAAAATTGACACTACTGCACTTTTGTCTTTTGCTGCTCCGAATTGTGAAAATCAGATTCCTCCCAGGCTGCAAAATACGTCTCAAATGATGATTTAAGCTATTCATTGGACCATATTTTCTTTTCAGCAAGGAATTTTCTCAGTTTAGCGAACGGATAGATCCGATAGAATCAAGTCAGGGAATAAGGCGCATATGGCAACAAATCGTACCCCAATTCATTGATTTTCGCAAGTGCAATATAGATATAAAATTAATTTTTCTTTAATAAACCCGGCCTTTTCTCACACAATTTTGACTTCAGTAGTTCCAAAAGGTTAGTATAATGTGTTCCAGTGATAAATGTTCCAGTGTAAAGCTAATCAATTGGCTGTACACCCTTGACATCCAAGAAAATCGATGCTATGCTTTTCGCGGCTTTGGTGTGGAGAATCATGATGATGCTTCCATTTGCTGTTTTGTTTCAGGTGTGTGGTAGTGCATCCATGTTTCATCATAATCGCAAGTCGACGTATAAAGTCCGAGGGATCTCTCTGAAAACGGGCCAAGCTTTGCTGAGAGATTTGCACTTTGATTCTAAGTCAGCAGTCGCGGCATCCGTGAAATACACTTCCCCTGAAATATCCAGAGTTTCAGCAATTTCGGACATCTTTAATCGGCGATTCTCCAGAAACATGCTGCATGGGTCATCTACTAAGCTTCCAACCCTTCTTTATCAAGTGGTTAATAATCGCATCTCATTGTTCGATAGTTGTCATCATTTCTGTACTGCAACAAACAGCTATAACTACCACGAATCTTGACCATGTATTATTGCATAAATGTTTCTATGGAAGATGACGGGTTTTGATAACAAAACTGCTTCGGAACTGCTACTGCAATCTGTGGGTCATCGCGCGAACTTTTCAAATAATTCTCATAAAATAGCAGAAATAAGAAAAGAATTACTTGTTATAAATGTGCAACAAAGTGCATAAAAATTAAAATTTTACATAATGTTTGATAGTTCACGAATATCATTTTTATATTTTAGATCAAGTTTGAGAGGCAAAAAATAAATAAAAATAAAAACGTATTTTGCTATTAACCCCGGGCTCTAGTGATAATTGAAAAAAACTTCACATGCTTTTGTTAAATCTAATGCTTGTAGTTCCAGTATTTTCGTAATAAAGCACTTCATACTTACCATTTAAACTTTTACAGGAAATTTAGCATTATATGACCCCACAAACTTTTAAATTCATTTACAAATGGCCGAGTTCGTAGGGCCAATCGAGAGGTGTACTTCCATTCCCGCCAGGCCCGTACTCCCTGACTGACGTTTTTTCCACGTTTTCCTCAGTCCTCATGGGGGCTTAGGCCTGAAATGTTTCCTTTCTTAACCAAATCTTTCCTTTATCATTTCATCTCATGTATCACCAGTATCCAACACCTGTGATGTCTCAGTAGTTAAAACGAGAGTTAAACAACATTAAAAATAATAATAATAATAATAATAATAATAATAATAATAATAATAATAATAATAATAATTCAAGTACCCGAATTCAGTTCCTCGAGTTTTTATTGCGTTGATAAACGCAAGTGATATCCCAATACATACAGTAGTACTGTTACGTGTTTGTAATCCATTAGCCCAACTTTGCTCTGATATCAAGGGCGCTGAAATGTTCGCTACGTGGAGCGAAATTTCCCGAAAAACGGGAAATCATGACACATTGATTTTTTTTTTTTTTTTGATTGCTTTATTTATGGACGCTCTTTAACATCTCAGGTCATCAGCGTCCCATTCAACTCAGGGCGAACCGCCACGGGTGGCCGAGGTCGTTAAGGCATGGACTCGTGAGCGGGAGGTCTGCGGTTCGAATCCCGCCAGGACCGTCCTCCCTGACTGGGGTTTTTTCCAGGTTTTCCTCAGTCTTCATAACTGGCAAATGCCGGGGAGGTACCTAAACTTAGGCCTGGAACGCTTCCTTCCTTTAAAAAAAAAAAATCCTTTCCCAATATATCATTTCATTTCATGTATCATCAGTGTCCACCGCCTGTGGTGCCTCAGTAGTAAAAACGGGCGTTAAACACTATTCAAAAAAAAAAAAAAAAAAAAAAAAAAAAAAAAAAAAAACTCAGGGCGTGAAACGGCTGACAAATTTTGCTCAGAGGTCTCTCTTTCAGGCTTGAGGTTCTTTTTCGTGCCGTAAATGTGCGACACGGGACCCACGGCTTTACTTCCCTTCCGAAGGAAGCCATACTTAGGATTTTTACGCCCGAAAAAATCCATCGATCCTGGCCGGGTTTGAACCCGCGTTCTTGGGTTTACGAGGCAAGTATGGTAACCACTACACCACCAGGACCGACATGACATGACACATTGATGGGAAATATTTATAAATGTAATAAAAAACGAAAATTTTAGCTAAATTTATTTGTGTTGGAAAGCAAGCGAAAAATGATTCGTCAGTATTATAACGCATTTGAAAAACCCTGTCTTTTCGGTCTTGTTATAAACGAAGCTTATTCATTTGTTGAGATGAGCGTTCTCGCTTTCCGTTGCTCCGTTGCATCCTCCACTCTTGTTCTTTCTATTTCTGCGCTAAAATAAACGTTGTACAACAATTAAAAACAAATAAATAATTTTAGAATAGAAAAATACTAAAACAGATCTTACATTATAATTACGCTTTCTGCCGATAATAATCCTATTTATAACTATCAATTTTAATATCGAACACAAAAATAAAGTTTTACCTCAATAATGCACCAGATCATCTGATAATACAGTCTAGAGCACATATAGTAGGGACGACTTGTGAATTTCGAGGAATTTTAGCAGCATATTGTTCGTCGCTTGTCACCTCCATTTTGCTGTAGGCGGAACTGAACACGTCTCAACTTGCACGCCTCTCACGGAAGTGGCAACAATAAAACTTGTACTATGCCTACATTACGCATTAAGCTAATAAAACATTACAAAGATAAAATTTAGCGGAGAAATTATGCCTGTAAAAATGTATGATCATTATTTATTGAATACCAGCAATTTCCATCACCAGAGCCTCGGAAGTTAAACAAAATGCCTTTTCTATTTGGGTGGGCATATTTAAGAAATGAAACACGCTTTCATGCATTTGGGGTCGCTAGGGCCAGTTTTTATTTCTTTTTATTATTTTTTCTTCCTATTTTGTTTTTGTTGCTTTTTTTCCCATTTAAAGATTTAAAACTTTTTTTTAACGTTGTGGATTATCTCTGCGATTATTTCTACATTTTTTAAAGCAAATAAAAATTCCAATATATCAAAGTGAAAAAAGTTATAAAATTAAAAGGCACGTTCACCTCACAAAAATAGTAATTGAAAATCTTGTTATACATTTATTTCTTTTCAATCTGTCAAAAACTTTCTCCTCAACGCATTCACTTAAGCTATTTAAATAGCAGAACCTTCATTAGTGAAAGGAACGCACGGCTACCTCGGGCATACGAATACCAGGAAATATAGAGGCTGAGGGAAGTACTGTAGTTTTGAATAGTTGAGTTTGTATCGATCTGCGCGAGACAATTCTAGGGAATTTGTGGTGGAGGTAACTTCACAACTGGATAAATGTAACAAACAATTGCAAGCGAGAAAGATAAGAGCGGTACAGCTGTACAATAAGCCGTTCCTACAATGTGTTCAGTACCGAAGTAAGAGAGATAGATACTAACCCCATTCCCCTGTAAAGGCATAAATAGAAAATTAACTCGACAAGAAACCACTGCGCATCTTTCGCTCATTCGCCAGGACTATTCAAAACTACTTTACTTTGTTTTTATCAACATTTCTATAATGTCCTGAAAGGTGAACGTTCTGTTGTAATTACTTCCGAGATAGCTGGTTTTAAATATGCTGCAATCACTTCAGTGAAAGTAGAACGTTCTTTTTCCATGATGGAAAAGGTTCTCTCTGACAAGCAGCTGACTATGACAGTTGATACCCTGAAAAAACATCTTGTTGTTGCTTGTAACCAAGAAAAGTAAGCTTAAGTACTTTAATTGTGTGATAAAGATATTATGTATCTTAAATACCTATTTTCATTAATAATGAGTGATATTGCTCTCTGTTTTCACTTTTAATAAATGCCTATTTTAATTATATTATTACCTATTTTCAGTATTTTGAGCGTCTTTTTGCCTGCCTATTTTTAACCAAAGTAAATGCCTGAGCTTCCGGACTGTGTGATGTAGGCGGTTAAGTGCAAGTACAGTGCCTGCTCTTATCTGATAGATAAATGCTAAACAGGAACAAACAAATCCCTCTCTAAGAAACGGTTGTCGCCTTTAGACAGTGACTGTACATTCAATACACAGCCTCATTACATTTATTCTGAGGGACAGGCCAGGCCAAGTGATGTTATTTAAATGTGGTGACTTAGACGACCATGGGGGTCACGACCCGTCTGCTCGGGGCTAAGTAGGAACAGCCTGCTCCTGCTGCAAGTTACGAACATGACTCGCGGGCAAGAGCGTGCCATGTTACCAACTGTCTTGGTGCCGTTTATTTACTAACTCCGTTATAAAGCCATATTCCAGGGTTCCTCTCTTGGAAGAAACGCAAACGACATCACAAAGAATCTGCCTGGTTATAATTTTTATGTTTGGGCAGTTCCATTTGCCAGAATGTACAGAATCAGCTTTTTCAATATTTATTTTAAAACATTATTATTCAAACACAATGGAAACAAGGTTTAGTTTGTTTAATCGAACATAAAATGCTCAAATCTTATTTCACCTTAAAGAAATGTTCACTTGTAATGTGTAACGTACATTACACGATGATTATAAAGTTTCGACTATAGTTATTAGACGCAAACCAATACAGTGAGAGTAAACCCTAACACACAGTAGCACATCTAAGTTTATTCCACATGACCACTCTGCACTTCCACACATAACTGCCAGCAACGCACCTTTTCAGAAACACCACTGCCGGTGTGGTGTTGAGCACCGTATTCCTGATACGCTCCTTTAAATGATCAAGGGAGCTGATTTTGACTTTGTACACTTGAGACTTTACCTATGCCGATATAAAAAAGTGTCAAGAGGTGTAAGATCAGGAGAACTTGAAGTTCAAATGCGGTGTGAAGCCTACCAGTCCACCTACATAGAAATATGGCTTCCAGATACTCATGAACTGAGAGGGTGCTCAATCCTGTTCGAAAGCCACTGTTTGGAGAGAGAGCTACAGCATTTCGAGATATGACTTTGTGATCCCCAACCACACATTGACTATTGGGTTGTTTCGTTCCCAGTCGAGGATCTCATTTGTGTATTCATCTACCCACACTCTACCACATGTGTGCAGGGTGGCTACATCGATAAAGACCGTATTTTGCAGCATATTATCCTCTTCGGCTGCCTGCAACAGTCGGCACAGATTGTTCCCTTCCCAGGTCATGTCGGATACGGAGGTGGTTCAAGGTGTTGTGGAGAATTTTCTACACTGTAGGTTGTGGTACACCCAACTCCCTACTTAGTCTCCTAGTAAGTAAATCCCCTCAAACATGCACACACCACAGCTATTCCTTCTTCAGTGGATAGCGTTTTTCAGATCACCTATAAAAGAGCCACATAATCAGCCGTTTTCTTAAAAATGGATCGAAACTTTATAATCAGCTTATATATTTGGATAATATTTCTTTTCTTCTGATGGTTTTCTCTAATTCTCATGAATATTATTTTTCATTTTGCCTATAATGCTTGTTAACCATTAATTCTATTTGACTGAATGCTTACCGAGATTTTCTTCTAAATTCCGAATGAAAATTAATTTCCATTTACTGTGGAAGAATTTGCTTCCATTTTGGCATGCTAAATGCCATTCAAAACCTAAAGTCTAGGGATCATGTCTTGTTTTTTTTTTTGCCACGTTTTTACAATCAAACTTTGATATACAGAAAGTTCGATAATCGCTGAACACAGTACCTTGAGATAGGAATGCGTATGCTGTTTTATTGCCTAACATGTCACTGTTGGCATTAGCCACCCGATAATGCATTTCTTTCCATTAGTGCAATGAAATACCTGCAGTTGTCTTTGAGGGTTCCCTTCTCTAACTCAAAGTATGAATGAAATTAGTTTACTTTTAATTTTTTCCCAGACTATTCTAAATATTATATTTTAAATGTGTTATTTATTGTCGCTTTGACTCTATTAGTCTTTTCGCGACGTCTGTAGATTGTGAACTGAATACTATAGGCGCTGGTATTAGGAGTTAATGATGGAGAAAAAAAGCTCAAAGTCCTTGGCGCCTTAAAGCTATCTGGCATTCGCCTTCTCAGGGCAAGGAAATACTCTGGAAAAAACCTACCCAAACAGCTTCACCTTAACCGGAATGGACCCAGGACCTCCGGATTAATAGTTGTAAACAATATCATTAGACTAGGCTGCGGTTCACTTAAAATGTAGTTTAAGCGCTTATTGTATAGAGTTCGCGTCACGCTTGATCCGAGAAAGCGGGCGGGAGGAAGCCGGTAGAGCGCGAAGTAAACAGCGACATTTAAAGGCATAATTTTCTTTCAGTGCTGCGAGTACACATGCTTAATGTCAATGCTTAGTACAGGTTGAGGTGTTGGCAATAGAACACGTGTTTGTGCGGGCTCTATATTACCGGTCATTGCTTTGTATAGTTTGAAGTGTTTGCTTATGTATTTCTTTCGAATTATATTTAAAGTGTGTGTGCTGAGTGCGAATTAAATTATTTATTTAGATAATTGAAAGCCGGCTGAAAATTCTTTTGTACAACAACAAATATTTGTGTACACACTTATCATGAAAACAGGCTCATGCCGACAAGTGTAGGCAATCTGTAGATGGATTTCTGTAATAGTTTTACAGAATATTCATGAAGTATTGTTAACATTTAATGCTTTTCTCTTATGAAGCAAGGTTTCATTTACATGGTTGCGTATATTCACAGAACCAATAGATACCGGAGAAAAAGAAATCCACAAATAATTCACGAAATTCCTCTGCAGGGCAAAAAGATTGGTGTTTGGCATGCCACAACAGCATATCGAATTCCAATACTTTAAAGATGCCGTAAATTCGGAGAAGCGTCGCACACAAATACTCGCACATTTTTTGAACAATTAACTGATCATGAGAGACAATATGAATATTTTCAATAAGATTCTGCCACAGCTCAGCCTGCCGGTGATTCTTTGTAGGCTATAAGGGAGGTTTCTGGAGACAGAATTATTATTAAGGATTATGAGGCACGTTCCCCAGATCTTACCGCGTGTTATTATTATTTATGGGGAACCCTAGAAAATAGAGTCTACAGAAATAACCCACACACTGTATGTTATTTAATGGAAGATCTACTTGCCGATAACAGTGTTCAGTTCTATTCCGGATCAATTACAATTGATAAAAACTGGCAAGCGTTTTATGGTTTGCGTCATCGACATAAAAACACATCAATATTTATGTTCCCACAGTCCCGTTTTCAGGGTAGATTCAAAATCCTTCGGTTTATACTTGGAAATACCAAATCATAATAACAAAACGAACAACCGGGTTTTATCTGGACCGCCGTCTCTTCTAGGAAAATTTAAGAACTGGTAGCGCTTTTTAATGCCCAATCTCTCGAATTATTCATCTTTGTCTTGCCTCTCTTTTTTTCAGGACTAACAGCCTTGTAGGAGTGGGCGGTTCAAACAGAAGTAACAGAGTATTGTAAAATCGATTTCAATTTAAGCACTAATTTCATGGTAGAAGAATGCTTGAAGTATATAGACTACGCATGTGCAGTTTCAAGTTCATGCATTGTTGCATTACGTCGCAGGTTCCGTTAAAGTGATAAGAAGTGCTAACTCGAGCGTGTCGTGTATTAAATATTTGCAAAAGAAGAAAACTTCTGAAATTCATCAAGATATGTCGGCAAAGTTGCGGAATGTGCTGTGTTTAAATGAGATAGGATATCTTTTGAAGATGAACATGGTCCTTGGAAAACTGTCAAACATAGCTCTAGATATCTTACTCGATAACTATCTCTTGCATAAATGTTATCGGGCAGATAACTTATATTCGTCTCCGAGGTAGAATTTAACCTTTCGATAATTATCTGTTTGATAGTGAAGTTGAAAATGTCCATCAGAGGGCGACTTGCGTTTGTATCGTGTAGTTTCTGTAGCAACAGCGTCGCTCTCATGATTGACTTTTATGTTGTTATTGCTGTGAAACAATAGAACATCAAAGAAAGAACTTGAGGGCCCTATTCCACAAAAGTATGGTCTATACATTATAAGCAGAGCCCGGAAGTAAATGCCTCTTCTATCTGGATGGATATATTTAAGGGTCGGATAGAAATACATGTTTCCGTACGTGTTTGCGGACGGTAGGGCCAGTTTTTATTTTGCCTTTTTTAATACCTATTTTGACTTTTGTAGCCTATTTTAAGGTTTAAAGCTCCCCCCCCCTTTTTTTTTGCCGTTTTGGATCTTTGTGGATGTTTTCTGCAATTGTTTACGCGTTTGAAAAACCATACAAAGAATTTCAATATATCAAAGTAAAAATAGTTATAAAATTAAATAACATGTTCAATTCAAAAATATTTCTGTTGATATATTGTTATTCACTTCTCAAACAGTCAAAAAAATTTCCTCAGCAACTTAAGTTCCTTAAATAGCAGACCATTCATTAATGAAAGGAACGCACGGTTACCTCGGGCATATGAATTTTTTTTTTTTTGAGTAGTGTTTAACGCCCGTTTTTACTACTGAGGCACCACAGGCGGTGGACACTGATGATACATGAGATGAAATGATACATTGGGAAAGGATTTTTTTTGTTTAAGGAAGGAAGCGTTCCAGGCCTAAGTTTAGGTACCTCCCCGGCATTTGCCAGTTATGAAGACTGAGGAAAACCTGGAAAAAACCCCAGTCAGGGAGGACGGTCCTGGCGGGATTCGAACCGCAGACCTCCCGCTCACGAGTCCGTGCCTTAACGACCTCGGCCACCCGTGGCGGTTCGGGCATATGAATAAAGGAAATACACGATGAGGGAAATATTGTAGTTTTGAATAGTCCTGGCGAATGACCTTGTATCGATCTGCAAGAGACTATTCTAGGACATTTGTGGTGAGGGTAACTTCTGCTGCATTGCAAGCAGGAAAGATAAGAGCGGCACAGCTGTGCAATAAACCGCCCCTACAATCTGTTCATTGTGAAGTAAGAGAGATACTAACTTGATTCCCTTATAAATGCATAAATAGAAATTGAACTCGACCAGAATCCACTGCCCATCTTTTGCTCATTCACCAGAACTATTCAAAATTGCTTTACTTTGTCTTGATCAACATTTTCATGATGTCCTGAAAGGGGAATGTTCTGTTGTAGGTGCTATGAGTCCTTCCGAAATAGCTTGTTTTAAATATGCTCCAATCACTTCAGTGGAAGTAGAATATTCTTTTCCATGATGAAAAATTTTCTATTTGACAAGCGGCTGGCTGTGACAGTTGATACCTTGAAAAAACATCTTGTTGCTGCTTGTAACCGAGAAAAGTAAACTTAAGTACTTTAATTGTGTGATAAGGGAATTATTAAGTATCTTAAATAGTTATTTTCAGTAATAATGAGTGATGTTACTCTCTGTTTTCACTTTTAATAAATACCTATTTTAATTATATTGCCGCCTTTTATTTATAGTGCCTTTAAATGCCTGAACTTCACGTCAGGACAGCGCCTAGAAAATAGGAAAATATTTCAAATTTTCAGTAAAAATGAACACATACGAAGCAACATATAAATGTAAGGTAAGCTCAGCCAGCCTTACACGTTTCGCTCTTATACAACTTTCGATTGACTGAACTAAAGGCAAAGTAATGCGGAAACAGTGCGCGCGTGCACAAGGCATCCATTACAGCTGGCCCAAATATGGTATGCCCAAAGCTTGGGTTCAGCGACAATTAGGTAAACACACTTTCTTTGTATTACAGAACGTAATCGTGTAAGAGTACTTCAGGTTACATCTGCTGATCGATAATGCTGGTCCCAGCCCAACATATAATTAGTACTGAAAGGTGTAGTAGTGATAATCGAAAATTGCAGTACATTGATAAGTTTTGTAGTTTTCAACTAATTAAGAATAAATGTGACATTATTTACATATCGCAATATATTTACTTGGTCCAGCTCATTTAGATTATATGTTAGCAAATAAGAAGAGTGGCACACGAGAAATTTATTAATGTGCTTTGGTAACAAATTATTTGTGCATACCCAACAAGAAAGAACAGACATAGTCCTTATTTATGTTGCTGAAAATCGTTGAGCTCGCAGAATCAGATATTTCAACGACAGGTATATTGACATGAGGTAAATCACCGATGTGTGGTAGTTCTGGAAAATATATTTGAAGAAACAGGTTCTGTGTGCAGCATAATAAACACATATGCCAGGAAACTGAAAAGATGCGCAGATGGTTTTACCACCTAAGCATATACAGGGTGGGTAAAAAGTCACTACCTATTTTGAACAGAAATTGATAAATTTGGTTCTAATATTCCAATCAATTTAAATTACGCGTCTTGCGGGTCTTATGTTTGTATTTGATAGTTTCTTATGTAACCAGTAGGGTGTGTTAGTAATGAATCAAACAGCCGATGTATTTAAAATTGTTGATTCACGATTGTGAAGGTGTTTACAGCTACAGAAAGGATTTTTGCTTTAAATATCTATTACAAAGATGGGTATAATTTAATAATTAGTGAGTGGAATAAACACATCAACACTGTTCAACCAACACTGAAGACAGTTTACAATTTACGATAACGTTTTAGAATGCTGGGTCTCTAGCGGACTGCCCCAGTGATGAAAGTAAGGTGAACATTTTACAAACGATTATCCAGAGTGTCTTAAAGTCTACTTG
Organism: Metallyticus violacea; assembly: GCA_030762175.1. NCBI lineage: Eukaryota > Metazoa > Arthropoda > Insecta > Mantodea > Metallyticidae > Metallyticus > Metallyticus violacea. Next base: position 19,223,029 of record CM060836.1, read on the forward strand.
TTAACCGTTTTGTGAACAAGCTGTTTCAGAACTTTAGTTCGGAGAATTTTTACGTGCTGTTAAATTCAAGTATTACATACCTCGTCTTGTACATAGCCTATTGGAAGATGGACCTTATCGTAGGGTTCTATTTTGTAAGGTTATGTTAAATGAAACGAGGGTTAAGGACAGCGAATTGTTTTCTAAGATAATTTGGAGTAATGAGGAATCCATTAAATTAAGTGAGCATGTCAACTGACACTTATTGGCACACCGAGAGCCATAGAACTGTCTTTGAGAAGCTGCTGAATCAACCTGTTTGGGGTGAAATCTCGTGTAATGGAGTTATTGGGCCTCGGCACAGTCACTGGAGAGAAATACCTGGAAATGTTAGGTACGTATGTCATCACAGGCTACAAATACTTCAACTTACTGTAATTTCAACATAATGGCACCCCACCACATTATGCATTACCGCTGCGAAACTACGTTGATGAATCTTTCCACAGTAAAATTATTAGAAGGTTAGGGTCAATAGAAAAACCATCTAGATCACGAACCTTACACATTTTTACCCCCCTTTTGGGGCTACATTGAAGATAATAAAGTCTATGCTACAAAACCACAAACACTTGAGGACTTAAAATAAGATATTCAAAATATTATGAAGAAATCAAGGCAAATATACGATTGTGCGAACAAGTATGCCTAAGCGTCCCAGATCGTCTGCAGAAACGTATCCACAGAGAAGAAACACTTTTATAAATAATAATCATCATGTAGCTTCAATAAAGTATTAATTCCATTGTACTGTGTTTTTCATTAAAATGGGCAGTAACTTTTGGTCCACCCTGTATGTTGGAGAACAAAACTTTCATTATGCTGCAACTGCGTGACAGTGGATTGGTAAATTGCTGAGAGTGGGCAATAAAATGTTTGGACGATGCCCCCTTCTCGGGATCATTTGAAATCTTCTTGCATTGATTAAAAAACAGTTTAAAGTTAATTAAAAATAGAATATCCCCAGGAATGTAAGGAAGCAACCCAAGTAATCCGCAAGGAATACCTAAGGCAGCTTGCGTCAGATAAAGTCGAGGTGCATATCTTTATACTGCAAATGCTACTGCTGAATATGGAAGTGAAATTGTAGAATTATAATTAACACACTTATTGATAACCCTTTGATTATAGTCTAGATTCTGCAGGATGAAGCCTATCTCTACAGAAAGCACTGTATACTTCCTATGGTTTGAACTTATAGTTTGCTTTGGACTTGATCTACAGAGGGTTTATTTATTTATTTTAATTTTCTCTTCCAACGGTATTATTAAAAAGGCTTAGAATGTAAGTTCTGATTAGTGTTCATTTTCTTTACGTTCAATTCAGCGGAGGCTCGTAACATAAAAAGTTCGTGCAGCTATACTTCCATACATGAGGCTTAATTTGAAAATAATGTTGAGTGAGTATCTATTTCACAATTTGAGTATATACTGATATATTTAATTATATATGCTCACTTTTAAAGTAAAAACTACTATATTTCAACATAAATTACAACACATCCCATATTTTCAATTAACTTTGTGAAAACCCCATAATTACCTCAATTTCGAAAACCTGTGTTATATATACTGGCGTAACATCAAACAAATTTTCCACTTGACTGTGGCCACAGCAGCATATAGCAGACGGCTTGACCGGTTCTCTGATCGTTTCCTTTCCGAAAGCAGCACCATGTAGTGCAGGTGAAAGCAAGAGTCCACTTTCTAGCAAGGGAACTCCAGGAAATATTGCACCGTTGCTGCTATTAACAGACCAAGTTGCCTCAAGACAAATCACTTGTCTCTGTCACAGGCGGGCGAGCACCACATTCACTTGGCGCCAAGCTGCAGTAAAAATATAGAAATAATGTCCATATGCCCCCTGGCTTGTTCAAGGTGCCTGCACACAAGGAATTCATCATCCTTTCAAACCAATCTATATACTGACTGGTGGCAATTTCAGCAGCTGTGCCAAATTAACAGAAATTCCATCTAAATAAAATAAGAAAAATAGTTTCTGAAAAACGGAGAAATAGGGCCGTTGGGGTGAGGGTTTACCTGAAACCTAAAACTTAAAAACCGCTCTAGCGGCAGCAATATTTGCTTTTTCACAACAAAACTTGGTGTATATCATTTAAATAAAACAATAAAAGTATTTACTGAAAAACAGGGAAATCAGTCCATTAGGATTATGGGTATACCTGAAAACCGAAATTTAAAAATTACTCTAGCGTTTAATTTTCCCTCTATAGTTTCAAAATAAAAATACAATCAGCATGTAAACTTTATTTATAAAGTTGCATATGTTTTATATTTGACAAAAGCATTGTCGTGAAGATAGTAAATGTGAAATATTAATCTAATGTGTGTTTGAGAATTATATTTGTATGTAAGAGCGCTATGTAATAATCTTTAGAAAACGTTTGCGTTACTTGTTTTTAATGCAATAACATTTCAGTTAAATTTCAAAGCCAATGAAAATCGGTGAAATTTTCGATTGTTTATTGTTGAATGTGTATATTTTCTTAGTACATTGACATTTTTTTAAAATAGTAACATGTTTTTTGTTTTATTGAAACATGTGAACAAACTCATAAACACACAATGTAACTTGAAAAATAACTTCTCTATTTTAGTGAATGCAAAGATGATATCAAGAGCTCAGTTCATAAACATGATTACATTTAAAAATGTTTAAAAATATTCACACTATATAGCTTTGTCTATCAGTGGTCATATATTTTATTTAATTAATAGTATATCATTACTTTTTGTGCTTTAATCTCAGCAACAACAATAAAATTATTATTATTATTATTATTATTATTATTATTATTATTATTATTATTATAAAATGTGGTTTCGCTTTTGTGATACTTATAGATCCCAAGAATTCTAATTGCCATAACTTATTTCATTAATTAATTAATTAGGCCATAATTTGGATTTAAATTCATTTTTAAAGTTACTCTACAAGGTGAATAATTCGATCAGTTTACGCATTTCCTGCTTGAAGGACTTTACTTTCATGTAATTTGTAGTTGCAAGAAATAGATGTAACTTGAAGTACGAGGGTTGGAACTTAAATAGTGGCAGCTATTTATTTACAACCGATACAAAAGAGTTACATGTTAGCAACCTTTACTGTCCTTCAATGTAGTCACCAGCGTTGTGTATAACCCGTTGCCAGTGATGTGGAAGTCGTAGTTTACCTTTAGCAGAGCCTGTTCTCTTGATGGTGCAGATGGAGCGGTCTACTGCTTGTCGAATCTCTGGAACACTTCTGAAGCGAATGCCACGAAGTGGTTCCTTTATCTTCGGAATCAAATCAAAGTCACAAGGACTTAAGTCTGGGGAGTATGGTGGATGGTACAGTACTTCCCAGCCCCATCGACCGAACAAATCAGCGTCCGAGCATTGTCGTGCAAAATGATGGGTGGATTCTGCAGAAAGTGTTGCCGCTTCTTTCTCAAAGCTGGTCGCAGGTGGTGCTCCAAAAACGAACGGTAATACTCAGCATTGACGGTCTGCCGTGGAGGAAAGTAATGCGTTAGGATAACACCATCACAGTTGTCCACGAGAATCACCATAACTTTCACGTATTGGGACTCTGACGAACTTTCGACAATCGTGGTGACCCATACTGACGCCATTCGTTCGATTGGCGTTTCAGTTTAGGCTCATACGATTTGGCCCATGTCTCATCCAGGGTTATGATACGGCGTAAGAAAGTCTCTCCTTCGCGCTCATAGCGCTCCAAGTGCGTCTTAGCAGCGTCGTAACGCAACCATTTCTCCATTTCCGTCATATGCAGAACCCATCGTGATGCAATTTTTCGCATGCCCAGGCGTTCCTTCAGGATGTGAAGCACAGTCGTATGCGCTAATCCGGTTTCTTGGGCGAGCTCACGAATCGTCTGGCCTAGATCACTGTCCAGTAAAGCGGCAAGAGCATGCACTTCTTCACTGACGCTCGTAGGACGACCTGCCCGATGAATGTCTGCCACAGTTTGCCGACCATCTTTGAAGTATTTTACCCAACGTGCCACTGTTCTATAAGGAAATGCAGATTCCCCGCAAGCCTCTTGAAGATCTTTATGACACTGTCGTGCTGTACGACCTCTGGCACATTCAATCTTGATCCAACTCCATTGTTCTGTTTCGAAAACACAGTGACAACAGTACGTTAGACCGCTAGCTCACAAGTGACTGTGTTTCTCTTGATGGTGCGCACGCAGGTGATGTGGGAAGGGAGAGTCCATTTGCTCTGAGAAAAGATAGGTATGTAAACAACGTGTGCTATCAGCGACAATTTTAGATTCTGTTGCATAACATCTCCACAGCAGTGTTGCCACTATTTAAGTTCCAACCCTCGTATAAAACCAAAAAACACCCCACATTTTAAAATTCCATTGTTAAGTATGTAGCTTATAAATTATTGACTTTAAGCGCACATTATTTACACATATTTGTGTGATCGGAGTAATTCATCCCTTATTGAACACTATGGTTTAATTAAACATTACTGGAAAAATGTATTGCATCACCTGTAGATTGTATGTATTTTTACACTTACCATACTTAGTGTCAACAATAGTGCACTATTTTAGATTTGTTTTATCTATAAGTGATTATGAATCATTGTCCCCTACTTGTTGACATGCCCAGTGCTAGCACACGGCATTCATAAGATCTCTAGAAGCTGGTCAAAATATGTGCACAGTAACGCAGAATAGCTGAATTTGCTTCACACTGGAGTGCGCTTAAATACGCCGTTCACTTTTTTAGGAGAAGTAAAGGACCTTTCGCGTCGCTCATCTCACATACTTGTTCGCCAGTTTCCAGACGTAACTGCGTTATGCTTTCGAGTTTATCCTATTCTAAACCAATGGATGGTGATGATTATTACCAAAACTTCATCATGGTCCAATGCAGTAGCTGCAAATGTTCAACAGCCCAGCAGCGTTCTCTATAAACATACGTAGCGTTATTTACTCAGTTAAAGAAAAAAAAAACTCTTCTTTTCTTTGAGAGCATATTATTTCTTTACAGTAAATAGAATAATATACAATGCGGCTGTTCCACAGCCGGCACATGTGAACCAACGGAAGTGTTGTTGAGAAAAGAAATAAAGTTCGCCGTGGCGGGTAGGCAGAATACAAACACGTTTCTTACACAGTGCTTCGTAAAAAGATTTATTCCCTCTGCATGCTTCAACTTTGTATGTAAAATGAAGACCGACTACATTTACCAGACCCCAAAACATAGTAATAATAATAATAATAATAATAATAATAATAATAATAATAATAATAATAATAATAATAATAATAATAATAATAATAATAATAAGCGTTCGAAGTCGCCCAATTACTTCCAATAGCAAATACGAAACTTTTACGCAGTATTACATTTACAAGATAACATTAAGTATTATTAGAAAATATTTCGAGGATTTTTAAAAATGTGAAATTGCTTACAAAGATAGTTCTCATATGTAAACGAAATATAAAATAAAATGAATTATAAACTTCTCCCAAGGTAAGCACAAATCCATAAAAAATACACCAACTTCCAAATAACTGGACACCTTAAAACTAATCGACATAGTTGTGACAGCATCATGTTAATCAACATCTATTTTAATGAAAAGGACATATTCTTCCTTAGCAATAGTTATAAACGGGTGTACCTCTCTTGTCTTAACCTCACTTGCAAAGAGTCCAAACATTATCCTGCTCACACCATTCATTAAAATCTTTTCATTTCGCTCCAAAACTACTTCACGCGTTCTTCCGGATCTTTTCTCTTATTACTAACCCTCGCTGTCTCATACGATGGTATGTTAAGAAAAACTGTACAAAGAAAATGTCCTTTCTAACCACAAATTTTGATACGAAATGTTTCATACACATTACTGTTTCATCATTAACTTCAAAACTAGCACGATGCATGCATATTTTGTATCTACTCCTCCATTAATTACTGCTATTTAGGAAATATCTGGCATAATTAAGACACAAGAGGAATCCATGTTGTACTAAACACTTTCTATTACTTGCTCCTGGTGTGATTACTAAATCAATATTAACCAGCTGCCCTCCTGATCTCGTGGAATTGTACTCCGGATCTTACTCATCTTTGAGGCTGCTGTCGAACATTCCTCACCTCTTACCACAGATTACAGTTCTTAAGCTGAACAGCATATATTGAAAGTAGAGACACCATTTAGTGTCCGCTTTTCTATGCACTTCTTAGAAATAAAATTTTCTTTGGGACATTTTATTCAAATGAGTGAGTGAACACTTTCAATTGAATTTTAAGTCCCTCTAAGAACACAGCAGGCCAATAGTTCAGTGCAAGTAGCCTCTGGTAGATGAGAAGAATTCTCCTCTATACTATCTATCATGGAACTGAGCAGACATCTTGCAATAGCTCTACGGAATTTCGCCCAGAGCTGTGCTCTTATTATAGAGACACCAAGAGTCTCTCCCTGTGAGGAACTCCTGATGTTCTGCTTCTGGTCTCTTGATCTGTAATGGTAAAGTGTAGCATATATGACATTTTTATGGCATAGGCTTCTGACTGGCCAGTCTGTAATAGCTGGATAGTCTTTTTATAGTTTCTAACTTCAGCTTACCATGGTCAAGATCACTCAATCTTGTGTCAGTCGTGTCTTTATGTAGTTTGAGGAAGGCTGTTATTCTCTTTGCTTCGTGATTGACAGACACATTCTTTCTTCATATTCGGACATCAGCACCAAATACCGCCACTTCATTTAGGTGCTGGTGAGTTCTTGCGTACAGTTGTGTGTCTCATTCCACACTGCTGTACTAAGAGGTGTGGCAGGCTGTAAAAGGACACTTGGGGCACTTTAAATGTTGTACAGCTCGAGGAGAAGGGGTGGGGACATGCAAATGTGGACTCTGTGTTTTGACGCCCAATGGCTCAAGAACCTTTTGCAACAAATAAATAAGTTTTGGTCAAAAACTCACTCCCAGTTTTTTTATTGTATCTATACATTCAAGAATAAATGCCGTTAACAATACCCTAATGCTTCGTGGGCCTCCTGAGTTAGTTTGAGAACAACTACACTAGTGCTGGTCACCGAAAGACGAATTATCAACAGTACCAGTGTATTTTATATACTTTACAACAGCCTCTTTAAGGCTTAGGAGTGTAATTATTACTAACCGGAATACTATCCGCACCTTCTTCCTTCTCACTGAATGGACAATACCGGTAATGCGAAGCGAAAAAGAATGAATGTGTTTCATCAATCACACCTCGCAGGAAGAACCTTCAGCCGCAAATGTTGAAGATTATTTCTGAGGGTTGTGCTCGATGCACGTGAAGCCGTGCTTGCATCACGCTATGCCCCGTGCACACGACCTTCACGGCAACGTGCTGTTCTCTTAATAAGGCAACAAGTTAGTACGCATGCTTGAGCATGACTGGCGGGCACAGAACTTCCTCTCCCACATTTCAGGAAAACTACCTCAAGAAGATGAGAACTGGGACCTGCATAGACGTCTCACAAAGAAACATCAACGTCTCTGTTATGTTTTATTTATTTCGGAAATTGTACGGGTTAGGATGCAGTCTCAATGCGCTTCGCTTACAATCACATCTAAGGGCAGACGGCCCTGTAATCTTTAGATAAAAATACTAAACTAGGTGACCTACTTTAAGTGGACCAAATTAAAGACAAAGAGAAAGAAAGACCAAAAAGGCGCATTCCTCAACAGGTTGAATTCGTGAACGTTATTACAGATCGCTAGAGCAGAGAAGCTACGTATTCAGTTTACAGAAATTGGGAGGAAGCAGTAACTCGTGTGTCTACTACCAGCAGACCACAATTCAAAACATTTTCCTTCTCTTGTAGAAGACGGGCCAAGCCAGTGTAATTAGTCGCTACGTTTTATTTTTCTTCTCCCTTCCCCCTCCCTCGAGCATTTGATAATATAGTGATAGAGATTGTGTCTTTTACCGCACCAATAATATTTTAGCTTCGGCCAATAGCAGTTTAGGGTTTAACAACTACATGTAGAGCGGTGTAATAGCTTCAATCAACAGCAGTCTAGGATTAACAGCAGACAAACGTACAGCTGCGGGAGGGTTTATCAGTGTTATTGCTGGAATATCCATTAAATCATATCAAAAGTTTTCCGCCTCTTTTAACTCCGGCGGGGTATATAATGAGCGTGGCAATAATGTATTAATATTTCACAGCTATCTTCCCGACAAAGCTTTAGTCAAAAATGCAACATATGCTCGTAATAAATTATGAGTGAGAGAAAATTAAACACTAGAGAGTTTTTTAAATTTCGTTTCTCAGGTATATCCCACTCCTAATGGTTCGATTTCCCAAATTTTCAGGAAATATTTTATTTAAATGGTATATACCGACTTTCGTTGAGAAAAAACAAACATTGCAGTTGCCAGAGTGATTTTTAAATTTTGGGTTTCCAATAAATCTCTACTTCTAATTTTCTTATTTCGCTGATTTTCATAAATTGTTCCTCTTATTCCATTTCAATGGCATATACCGAGTTTTGTTCAGAAAAAAAAATTGCGGCCGCTAGAGAGATTTTTAAATTTTTACTTTAAGTTAACCCCAACTCAAGTTTAGGTTTTCAGGTGTACCACCAATACTAATGATCAGACCTGCTTTTCAAGAAACTATTTTTATTATTTTATTTAAATAAGAACGAAACTTAAACACCGAAAGTCGTTGCAAAAAATAAATATTGGAGCAGTTTGAACGATTTTTAAATTTTGGTTTTCAGGTAAACCTGCTCTCATAATAGACTGATTGCCTGACTTTCATTAAAATTTCAGTTATTTTATTTAAATGGCATATATACAGTTTCATCGGAAAAAAAATTGCTGGCGCTACAGCGAGTTTTAAATTTTCGCTCTAGGTTAACCCCCACCCCCAATGGTCCAATTTTGCTGGTTAACGAACTCGAAGAATCGTTTGTTAATTGATGTTTATATGTCGAGTTTCGTTAAGGGAAAAAAATTGCGGCTGCTAGAGCTTGAATATATACATACGCGCGCGCGCTCACACAATGTATATGTATTCATTGACATTTTCGGAGCCTAGTAGGTAGGATAGATGGAGATTTGAAGACTTTTTTAAAAATATGTTCATGAACCGCAATAACCACACTCCTTTCGGACTTCGCTAATAAAGAACTTACTATTATGAATCTTAAGAGGACACTGAAGTGAAAAAATGACATGTTTGATCAAAATTTGTCTTTCCTCTTAAGTTACAAAATATCTCAATAAGAAATTTCAATAGGTCTCTGCTACTTTGGAATATTTGCTTTAGCAGCAACTTTAAAATGCCTACACTCTTTAAATCTGCAGTTACTAGCTTTCTTTTTCTTTTTCTTTTTTTTTTTTCTTTTCTTTTCTTTCTTTTTTTTTTTTTTTCATCCAAACCTTCATACACTTTTATTGGTTTTAATTTTTGTATGTTTGCCTACATACAAAATCTATTTCTACTACAATTTTTATATACATGCCTAAACATTTTTGAGACATTCTGTAGACCTTGCTTCATAAAAGTTAGCGTGTATTTTTCAGTAAAAAAATGTTTTAATATACCGAGTTACTAATTTTTCCATTAGGTTTATTGTATTTGAAACTCATATGTTAATTTTTTTAAACAATTACTAACAGTCATAATTAAAAATCCATGTAACGTTTATATAACACAGTATTTAAAACGGTTTACAAAGTTTGTAGGATATTTGTAACTTTTATGGGAGAAGTTAGGCTTTTACCAATAGCTTTAAATCGAACAAAAATATTTAAAACAACACTAAAAAGGTATTAATTAAGTCGAAAGTTTCTATAAGTAATATTTAAAATCTAAACAATATATGCAAAATATAAAATCTCTACGTTAGGCGATTCACAATTTTCAAAGTTCACTTCCTAAATGTTACATTTTTATTTATTTTTATTTACGGATGCTCTTTAACATCTCAGGTCATGAGCGTCCCATTCAATTCAGGGAGTGAAACGCCGACAAATTTTGCTCAGGGGCTTCTTTTTTCCGGCTTGAGGTTCTTATCATGCCGTAAATGCCACGGCTTTACTTTCCTTTACTTTACTTTACTTTACTTTACTTTACTTTCCTTCCGAAGGAAGCCATACTTAGGATTTTTACATCCATCGGTCCTGGCCGGGATTGAACCCGCAATCTTGGGTCAATATTACATACGAAGTCGGTCTGACTATAAATGGCCATGCAATTAGCATGATAATTTTTACATTGGAACAAATGTCTTCAGCATTAATTTCAAATATCAGGTAACTGTTTCAAATAGTTTATTTAATACAGTTCTCTAAAGCAAACATGTTGTGGCTATTCCATAAAATGCAGATAAAAAAAAGTTACATAAACCGAAAAAGGTCTTAATAAAAGATGGTTTAACGTCACAGGAAATGTCGGTCCTGGTGGTGTACCTTGCTTCCTACGCCCAAAACGCGGGTTCGAAACCGGCCAGGATCGATGGATTTTTTCGGGCGTAAAAATCCTAAGTATGGCTTCCTTCGGAAAGGAAGTAAAGCCGTGGGTCCCGTGTCGTACATTTACGGCACGAAAAAGAACCTCAAGCCTGAAAGAGAGGCCTCTGAGCAAAATTTGTCGGCCGTTTCACGCCCTGAGTTGAATGGGACGCTGATATTAAAGAACTGAGATGTTAAAGAGCGTCCATAAATAAATCAATAAAAAAAAAAGTCACAGGAAATGGATACTAAGTGTATAAACGCTCATAAAGATTTTCCATTTGCAATGATAGTGAATTTTAACATGGGCGTAGCAGCCTTGAAGATGATCCAAAAAGTGCAACACTAGAACAAATTATAGAACAAATAAATGATATATTACATGGCAGGCGAGTTAAAATATCTGAGGCTATAAGAATTTTAACGGAACGTGTGGGTTATATTTTGTATATAAAATTGAAATACTTTTGTTGCTGCATGAATGAAAAATAAATGAAGTAATGTAATATAATCACATGTTCTTTGCAACTTGTTAAGTCTAAATTACAGATATATAACAATATTTTGAAATTACTAAAAATAACCCTAAACTGTTGTGCAAAGCAAAAGAAATAAGTGTTTTGTCAAGGTTCAACGACTGTAATGATATTATTACAAAATTCGTTCTAAAAGTTCTTGCCTTACTAAGAAAACACAAGATTTAAGATTTTTTAATTTTTTTATATAGTCACCTTGTAAGTAAACTAATCCGCCAACTTTCCATATTTTTAATGCCCTCGGTAAAATAAGATTTGTTCAAATGGGAAAAAAGCGTCTTTCTGAGCTTCAAACCTCATCATTTGATGTGATTCTTCATCCGCACAGTCATTTTTTCAGATTTAGGATCAAAAGGAGAGGACTCATTGGAAGTTTAATCCGGCGAAAATGGCGGATATGGAAGCACTTGGAAGTGAAGGTTATGCAGTTTTGCAGCAACAATCCCAAAAGTGTGTGAAGACCCACTGTCGTGACGAAAGAGATTTTTCTTTTTTGCAAGAGGTAGATATTTAGCCTGAATATTATCCTTCAGTTGGTCCAGTAGTGAAGCGTAATATTCCCCGGTGATGATTCTGCCCCTCTGGAGATAGTCTACGAGCACTACACCATGAAAATCCCAGAAAACCGTAGCCATGACTTTTCCTGCACATGGAAACGTTTTTGCTTTCTTTGGTGCACTTTCATCTGTTGCCACCCATGTTTGGACTGCTCCTTCATCTCTGGCGTGTAGTAATGAATTCATGTTTCATCTACTGTTATTAAACATCGGAGAAACCCACTGGAATTGCTTTTACACATCTCTAAACACTCTTGCCTGATGTTCATTCGAATGCGCTTTTGGTCCATTGTTAACAACACGGCACCCATTAGCTTTCTCATACCCAAAACTTCGTGTAAAATGTAGTGTACACGGCATATCGAGGTCTTTGTATTGTCAGCCAACTCGCTTATTTTCATTCGGTGATCATAAGGTATGACATTGTTAATTTTTGACACATTCTCATCGGTCGTAACATTTTGGGACGCCCGGGCGTTCATCATCTTGAATTGATGTACGACCACACGTCATTTCATCACCCACTTTTAAACTGTCGAAAACGAAGGGGAAGAATCCATTAATGTGGAATATAACTTCGTTTGTATTTTTGATGGGGTTAACCCTTCAAACCGAAGTACTTTATCACAGCTCGTATTTCAGTTTTATCCTTTTAAATAAATTGTTAACACTAATTTGTACACACGATCATCACAAACAAGTGCTCGCATTTACGTAACTGAAACTTAAAGCTCGCCATCTAAAGGATGGTACTTAATAACTATCATAATAATTTGGTCCTTTTCACTATATCTGTGATTCAGACCGAGAATTTTTAGAACACCCCCGTATCATTGATGTCCCGTATTTGGATACTGAAACAATTGGCAACCCAGGTTCTAAAAAGAGGAGGTCAAATATCTACTGCAATAAATCAGGATAATAAATAGGTATTCCATTTGTTGGTGTCTTGTGGGTTCATCGTGGAGTATGCCAACCTTCCCTCCCACCCGCCACCTGAAAGTAGCATGACCACACCCAATGAGCCAGTTCTATGTAGTGAATTACTCGTTTTCTATTATCATACTTCTCTGTCTTGTGATCTAACTATAGAAGAGTTTAAGAGACAGGCGTTCATCTGTGAACTGTCTGTCGGATTCACGTCATAGATTTTCTAAACATCCTCCTGTGAGCTATAAGATCAAGTTATAAACATGAGCAAATCAGTGATGCTATCAGTTGTACACTGATGACTATAGTTCTTGGAACTTTTTGTGATTGCATTTGCAGTTTTTCATATACTAACACAATTTAAAATGCTAGTATTAACTGAAAACACAACTCGATTATTTGAGTTATGGACCGCCTGAATGCGGCTGCTCAATGGGGAAGTGCAGCCGCCGCAACTGGAAAATGGAAGATAAGAGTCGCCCCGTGTAAAGTTAGAATGTTTATTTCGTATTTATATTTTTACTGCAAGCAAAAAGGCACACAGAGCTAGGTCCGGACTTTATGGAGATTAGGGCAAACATTCTAGCCAAATGTTAATCTACATTATGTTGTGCTGAACGCACAACCAGGTGTTTTCGATTGTCAGGACGCTCAAAACACATTTTTAATACTCATCACTAAAGAAACACTCAAATATGCCGCATGCAGGCATGCCTTGACAAGTAAGCACATCAACGAAAGTTTCACCAATGCCAGAAACTTGGAGGGTGACAAATGTCAATGAGTGGGCGCTCTGCATGAGGCATGGATATATTTGGATAATATAAATCGACCCTGCGCCATTTACCATGGGTCTAGAAAGGGCTCCATTTTCATCTTGGAAAATAAAGAAATGTCCCCCAAAGGGTCCATGGTGGTTGCACGGTTATTGGGCTCAGATACAACTCAAGATTTACAGAATTGCAAATAATTCAGCCTACTTCATGGACCGCATTTTCGAAAAAGAGATTCCTCGATTGTATGGTGACGACATGTCAAGTGTTACATCCAGTCGCACTGTAAGATAACCCCTAGCTGATGAGACTTAGTTTTTATCAGATATTCCTCTGAAGTCATCATCACTAATGGATTTTGATGGACTTGGTTTGTTGAAACAAGGCTGAGAACCTGTGAAAAGTTTGCTAGGAGGTTTGAAGTAACATTCCCTTTCCTAACCTGCGACGCATTGGTACTTGCGGCATAGGCCTCATGTCATCATTTCAAGCAAACAAGAGAATCTGGCCAGCAAACAAGAGAATCTGGCCATGAACGTAAGAAAGAGTTTCCTACCACAATTAAACACTACTTCTAAACACCATCTATCTTTTCGTGTCCATCAGCCTATGTAAGGACTCTGGGAAATATATAAACGATATATTTTTAAGGAAATATATACAGTTAAATGTCTGTCTTATTATTAATAAACATTGTGTACACTTAATAAAGGCCTCCTTGACCGTAAGAAGCATCCAACGTTGCAACGGTAACAACGGAGCTTGAGGATACGCTTGACGGACCCTGTCAAGGCCGGAACAACATAAGTACAGCCTGGGGAATATTTGCAGGAAGTTCCTACAATGATTGAGGGCGTACAAATGAACATTGTGACGTACTATAGTTAATCTGCCTCGCCATATGAATATTACTTTACAACAGCCTTTATTAGCGAATTCCGAAGGTATCTTCATCGATCCTACCTACTAGGACCAAAAAACAACAATGAAATATATATATCCGTTAACGCTTTAGCAGCTGAAACTCGGCACACAACCGTCAATTAAAAACAAATTATTGAGTCAGTTGATTTATTTAGGGACCCTCTTTAACACATCATCAACGCCGCATTTCAATTCAGAACATGAAACAGCCGACAAATTTTGTTCAGAGGCCACTTCTTTTAGTTTGGAGGTTCTATTTCGTGCCGCAAATCTACTACACGAGACCCACAGCTTTATTTCTCTTCCGAAGGAAGCTATACTTAAGGATTTTTACGCCCGAAAAAATCCATTCATCCTGCCCGGGATTGAACCCGTGATCTTGGGTTTAGGGGGCAAGTATGGTTACCACTACCCACCAGGACCGACTATCCAGTTAGTTTACCAGTAAAATTGGACCAATGGGGGTGAGGGTTATTCCGAGGGAAACAATTAAAAAATCGCTCTAGCAGCTGCAATTTTTGTTTTTTTTCCTCAACGCAGCTCGGTATAGGTTGTTAAAATACAATTAATAAAAACATTTTTCGAAAATCAGCGAAATCAGACTATTATGAGTGGGGATTTACCTGAACACAACATTTAAAAATCGCCTTGGAAACACCATTTTTTCATACCAAAATTCACTATATTTCGTTTAAATAAAGCAAGAAAAATATTTTGTGAAAATCAGGGAAATCGGGCCATTAGGAGTGGGGGTATACCAGAAAATCGAATTTTAGAGTGTGGAGGTTAAAGCAAAATTTTAAAATCGCTCTAGTGGCTGCAACTTTTTAATTTTTTATTTATTTATTTATTTATTTTAGGAAACTCGGAATATTTCATTGAAATAAAATAAGAAATACAGTTTGTGAAAATCAATATAATCAAACTATTAGGAGTGGGGATTTACCTGAAAACCAAAATTTAAAAATCGCTCTAGCGACGCCGATATTTAGTTTTTCGCAACGAAACTCGGTATATACCATTTAAATAAAATAAGAAAAATAGTTTTGAAAATCGGGGAAATCGGGCTCTGAAGAAGAAGCCCTATGGAAACACATTTTACCGTAGTTGGCTGGCACAGTTTAAACATTATTTATAGAAGGGGAAGAGGAAAGCAAAGTATTAAGTGCGTGAGCGCGAATTTAAACTGTATAACTTGCATCAAACTTTCATGTTAACATACAATACAATGAAATAGAAAGGAATTGTTTTTAGAATTTTCTTTCTTTAGAATTATCAATTAACAACAATATTCTTAACTTTTTTCCTTGCTGTTAATATAACATAATAGATGCACGTTCTTGCGTGCATTCCTTTCATTCCGTTTGATATACTAGCCATTCTCCTTGATCTTTCCGTGCAGAGCCACTTCAGCATGGCGTGATGGGCAGGTTGGTTGGCCTTTGACTTAAGCAAATCGTACGAGAGTTAAGTCCATAAGTTTCCTGCCTAATCATTTTCTAGGTATGATAAACAAAAACTATATTTTACTTTTCTATTGGGTTACCTTTTATTGCAATACACTTCTCACACTTTTGAATTAACATTTCAACCCCCCCCCCCAATAGTCAGAAGTCTTGTCTGCAAAATGGGCATAAACAGCATCCATTACTTCTTCGTCACACTTAAATTTCCTTCCTCGAAGGTCTCTTGAATTTTGAGAAGAAGAAATAATCACTGGGAGCTAGATCTGGGCTATAGGGTGGATGATCGATGTCCTTGAAGCCACATTTCTTCACAGCTTCTTTTGCAGCAAGAGCTGTGTGCACAGGCGCGTTGTGGTGAAGAAGGCGCACACCACCACCTAGCTTTCCTCGCCTTTCCTCTTTGACGGAAGCATGTAGTCTGTGCAGTAGGACTGCATAGTACTTCCCATTTACTGTGGTGTTCCTTTCCTTGAAGTCAAAGAAGAGTATTACTTCACAATCCCGAAAGATTATGACCGTGATCTCCTTGGTTGACCGAGTGACCTTGGCCTAAAGAAGCGGTGCTTCGCCAGGTTTGTGCCAGTCCATTGATTCTCTTTTGTACAAGGAATCATAGTAGAGGACCGTAGTTTCATCTCCTGTAACGTGGTTTGAAGAACTTCTCTCTTGTTGCCACGGCAGAGCTCCAAAAATACCTGACAACAGATGACTCGTTGCTGCCTTTGGATTGAGGAAAGAAGTCTAGGCACCCATCTTACACCAACCTTGTTCGTGTTTAAATGTTCACCAATAATTCGAAGGAAGGACTGTTGTTTTAGAAAGACACAACCTTGCTGCTATTTCTGCAACTTTGAGCTTCCAGTCTTCCACAAGAGAGATGGATGTTATCAGGAGTGAGCACATGCAAGGGCCGACCTGCACGCTCTCCGTCTTCAATGCTTTCTCGACCCATTCGAAAAAGTTTGGTCTTTTCTTTTACTGTAGAATATGAGGAGGATGCTTCACCATATACACCGTCCAATCGCTGTTTAATTTCATTTGGAGTTAAGTCCTTCTTTTGTGAAGAACAGCTCGATACTCCGTTTTGAACATGTCACAATCTTCTACACATAGTGTAGAAGAGCTCCAGTGAAGAGCTTAAATCATCAGTTGAGGCGTATTTTGCAGGCCTGGAGGAATCTTGACGCTCGTGATAGGATAAAAACTTTGGAGCATCGCTGGACAAAGTACATTAGTGTCAAGGAGAAATACTTTCAGAAAGTTATTTCATCATTTTGGTCTTCATTCCGAGAACTTTTCAAATGAAGTTGCCCATACATGAGTAGCATGTCTAAATTCTCGCGATTGGCACTTAACTTATAATACTATAAAAACATAGTGAGCCAGTAAAGCCAAATTTAATTTTACGAGCGTATATACTTTAATTACGTGAATATAATGCGCCATCGAATGTCAACTCAAATTTGAAACTTAAAATCATTTAAAAAAATGACATGTTGATGTAGGGCGTCTTAGAGATAAGCCCGTCCGCTTCGTAAAACGATTACAACACAGAATTTATAAGTGGACTATTGTTACATCCTGGAGCACGTAGGACAAAATCCATCACTCGTGCTGTTGTCAGGACAGTTGTTGTAGATCAAAGAAGAAAAAGTTATTTCTTATGGTGTCAATAGTAACAGGTTGCGGGTTCTTCCTCCTTTCATGTAGGAATCACAAAACTTTTTCCTCAATGTCAGGATGTCTTCCTTTGAGAGGACAGTGAATTTCTTCCTACCAGCTTCATTTGCAAATAATGTCACTTTCTATTGCCGCCACAAGTGAACGTTGCTCTCAGCTACATTGAACTCTCTTCCTGATTTTTCTGTTAACATTTTTTTTTTTTCACATAAAGAATTACTTAACGCTTGAAAGTAGCATCATAAGATATTCTTCTCTGTTTGCTCTTCATTTCTGTGACTACCCATTATTCAAACACTCTATGCGATAATAGACCAACAATAACTATAACGAAGTCGAAAATTTCGGCAATGTATTAATGACGTAATAAAAGATAAATTTGAATGAAGTTAGCGGCAAGCTACTGAACAAGCTTGAACTCGAGTCTAATACGCACCGTAATTTTGAATACTACATTTAGACAAAAAGTGCGTGTTTCGATTCGTTTTTTTTTTTTTTTTTTGATTGATTTATTTAAGGACGCTCTTTAACAGCTCAGGTCATCAGCGTCCCATTCAACTCAGGGCGTGAAACGGCCGACAAATTTTGCTCAGAGGCCTCTCTTTCAGGCTTTAGGTTCTTTATCGTACCGTAAATGTACGACACGGGACCCACGGCTTTACTTCCCTTCCGAAGGAAGCCATACTTACGATTTTTACGCCCGAAAAAATCCATCGGTCCTGGCCGGGTTCAAACCCGCGTTTTGGGTATAGGAGGCAAGTATGGTAACCACTACACCACCAGGACCGACGTTTCGATTCGTGTAAATACAGTAGTTAACATAAAACTTTTCAGATAATTTACGTCAAAATGCTTCAAGTTATAAAAAATGTTAATTTGTTCTATTTCTATTCACGTGTTCATTATCATAATGTATTTTAATTAGAATCTTAATTCTTTTGGAGGAAACATGCTATTAAAAAGTGCACCGCCTAGCTACAATATATGCCTGTTGAGATAACTGGATAGATGACCAACTAGCACTTATCTGTTATAAGATGCTTATTAAAAAGTATATGCTTTTAAATTAACGTTGCTGTGCCAGTTGTTACGACTTTACTTTTGCGGGCACAGTTCCCGGTTTGGGAGCTGCTTGAAAAGAAGTTAATTAGGTGAGAAAAGAAGGTAAGACATGTGAACACGTGAAGGAATTTACATCCTATAACAAGGTGAAACAAAAAGCCAAAGCATTTTAGAGAGGGTGGTGAAAATGAGAGATAGAACAACGAGAGCTAAAAATAAAGACTTTAAAATTAACTTTGTGCCTTCGTGAACAAGCGGAGAAACAGAAATAGTGCAACAAATTTCGCATTCCTTGGCCTTATCCAGCACATGTGCTTTCCAGTGTCTACAATGAAAAAATTTTGTTTATAATCGAGAGCGTATGTATCAACAACCTGGCAGGACTACAATAAGCCGGGCGGATTTCATTTTATTAATTTATGATTTATTTATTTTTGTTATTAGCGATAAATACGAGAGTAGCACCAAGAAGTATTTACGGGTTTTATCATAAACGATAGTAATTAATAACAATAAATTTGTCACGAATCTTCGCGCAAATTGGGTGTTTTCAGCGAAAAAAAGTTTTCCAATAAAAGCGAAAAAAATAGTATTTTTAAATTATTTTAAGTTATTTGTACATATTATACGAGGGATAGGTCATATATCATGACAACCTTTTTTTCTCTCTCGCGCACAAGGGACAAAACAAAAAATCTAACATATACGATTGAAAGTATATGGCATTTACTGCCAAGTGGTGCAACCAACGGAAGGGTGGATATCGGCGGTCGTCGTAGGCAAGAAGCAAAACACAACATTGATTTATTATGAGATGAGCAAAAGTTACACATAACTACTTACACGGGGTTGCAAATCCGTCCCAGGACTGTCTCCCAGGTAATCCACGGTGTTTAGCAGCCTTCGAAATACTTTCCAAGTACATCGAGACCTCTACGCATCTCGCCACTGTTCAATAGAGCAGGGCATGCGCACCCAGTGATTCCCGTAGTTCTCTGTGGCATTCTCGTGCGGAGAAAAGCTATTTTCACATATACAAGTGACCTCCATTCTGACAATTCCTAATTACTGTCGCTCGCCAACTGAACTTCGAGGCGTGCTGAGACACGCAGATCTCCTCATATGGATCCTATGGTGACTTTATTCGAAAGTACATTCCAAGCACTTTCAATTTTATATCTTAGATTTTTTGTGTTGCCTTTTGTTCACGAGAGAGAAAAAAAATAGTTGTCATGATTTATGCCTTATCTCTTGGATATTTACCGCCACGGGTGGCCGAGGTCGTTAAGGCACGGACTCGTGAGCGGGAGGTCTGCGGTTCGAATCCCGCCAGGACCGTCCTCCCTGACTGGGGTTTTTTCCAGGTTTTCCTCAGTCTTCATAACTGGCAAATGCCGGGGAGGTACCTAAACTTAGGCCTGGAACGCTTCCTTCCTTAAAAAAAAAATATCCTTTCCCAATTTATCATTTCATTTCATGTATCATCAGTGTCCACCGCCTGTGGTGCCTCAGTAGTAAAAACGGGCGTTAAACACTACTCCTACTACTCTTGGATATTTTATTCTAATAATGTAGTTTCAATCCAAAATTCATTTAAAAATGATTTAACGCGTAATGAACTAGAAATTCTGTTCTTGATAAGAATATAGTATTGATACAAGGCCGGTTCCGTAATAATGATATTAACTTTTTGCTTGCATTATTTCTGGGCTAAAATGTAACTTTACAATATTTTGTTAGATTAATGCTTAATGTATACGTGGTACTAGTTTCATTGTTGTAACTTCCAGTTCCCGATGGTGAGATATATGCAAGTTGAAACATATTCAGTTCACCTACAGCAAAACTGAGGTAACAGGCGACCAGCAATAGGCAATGTTACCGGAGGCTTATGAAGAGTTTATTCTTCCCTATAACAGCTTGAAGATGGTTTAAAATGTTTAAAGAGGGGAGACAAGGGAGATGAACGGTACTCCAGTTTGTGCTCTAACGAAGAAAACCGCTGCTGTCTTGAGAGAGATTTTATTGTTGATTTGGTTCATTTACGGACTCTCTTTAACATCTCAGGTCATCAGCGTTCCATTCAAGTCAGGAGGTGAAACGGCCGATAAATTTTGCTTAGAGGCCTCTTCTTTCAGGCTTGAGGTTCTTTTTCGTGCCGTAAATGTACGACATGGGACCCATGGCTTTACTTCCCTTCCAAAGGAAGCCATACTTACGATTTTTACGCCCGAAAAAATCCATCGGTCCTGGCCGGGATCGAATCCGCGATCTTGGGTGTAGGAGGCAAGTGTGGTTACCAGTACACCGCTAGGATCGACCTTGTGAGAGTGGGTCGTGGAGTAGCATTAAGAACACTTTCAGAAATTCTGAAAATGGCACGGGTTGCCACTTACTTTTTGGTAATTGCAAAGTTGCATATGAGACGTGTGAGTGCCAGGACCGCTGATTTCCAAACAAAAGGATGGTCCCGTGCAGTTGAAGAGGATATTCCAGGAAATGCGAAGTTTCTTTCGAAAGTAATCGCTTAGCTATATCATTTCAATCCTGGGAGCAAATAGCAAAGTTCTGTTTGGTCACGGTGAAGCTATCGCCCTGAACTCAATGGAGTAGGAAAAAGCCCCTTATAGAGGCTATTCAGTGTTCATTGACACTCCTTTTGCAAAGCTTGCAACCCATCTTCCCTTTAGATACTGGAATGTTTTTCGCTGTGTAACATCACTTTTGGTCAATTCCGTTCAGTGTATGAAAACAGTTTGTATTGAATGGTTAATTGTGTGTTTATTAAAGTTGGCTGCTGTAACTTTTGTGGAATTAAAGTATCTCATATATTAATTTTAAAAAAAACTTCTTAGTGATATGCAATGAATCCGCGAAATGACATAGTGTGTAATGTTCGTTGTGAATTGAGGGTGAAAAAATAGGGATAACAAAGTCAGTTCTTAATGTGTTAGCGCAAAAGGTGGAAATGAAAGGTGTGAAATGCCACAACAGATATTTTAAAAGTTTAAGAATATAAATGGTTGAGTGGTAATTGTACTTCCAACTGTTTTGTTGGCCTTGTTACTTACTTGGAATTCTGATGACTTTTGTGACACATCAACCGTCATTGCATAAACATTCAGATCCTGCTGTACATCTCAAGTGTGCACTGCAATTGAAACAGCTCCAGAAAAGTCAGAGAATAGGTAAGTTACATGACAAATTTTGTTCGAAAAGAACTTTACCTATGGTTTAGACAACGAGCCGCCAGTGCCCTCAGCAGGTAAGGTGAGTGCGATTGTTTTTATTTATTTATTTTTCCTTGTCGCGGCGTAATTTTAATTGAATTTTTGGAAAAGTCATAACGGGTAAACAATACGTTATGCTACTGGAGCAATTAAAGAACGCGATCGGAAAGCAAGGTCCTCATTTTGTGAAGGAAAAAATCTGTTACATTAAGATAATGCGTCAGCGCACAAGTCTGTCATTACGACCTCAGAATTATTTTACTTAAGGTATGAAATCCTTCTTCATACTCTCCGGACGCAGGAACAAATTCGTATTTTGGAGAACTGAAGAAATTGAACAAATTAGAAAATGGTTGGAGTATGTATATAAAATTAAAAGTAGATTACGTTGAGAAATAAAAGTTCTTTTTTCAAAAAAATTGTCTGCAATATTTTTGAACGAACTGATAAAACAGTCCTTTACATCAGTAACTACGACAGATGTTATAAAAGCTCTCGGTCTGACTCACAGATGTCGTGAAGAGGACCAAATTACTATGATAGTTGATAAGTATCACCCTTTAGATGGGGTGCTGTAAAGTTTCAGACGCATACATACAGACACTTGTTTGTGATGATCGTGTATACAAATGAGTGTTAAAAGTTACTACAAAATGGATGAAACTGAAATACGAGCTGTGATCAAGTACTTCGGTTTGAAGGGTTTAACCCAACAAAAATAAAATATTCCGCTTAATAGATTCTTCCCCTTCGTTTTCGATGATTAAAAAGTGGGGCTGACGAAATGACGTGTGGTCGTACATCAATTCAAGATGATGAACGTCCGGGGGTCCCAAAACTGCTACGACGATGAGAATGTGTCAAAAATTAACAATGTCATACCTAATGACTACCGAATGAAGATAAGCGAGTTGGCTGACAATGCAAAGATTTCGATAGGCCGTGTCCACTACATTTTACACCAATTTTTGGGTAAGAGAAAGCTTTCCTAATGGGTGCCGCGTTGTTAACAATGGACCAAAAAGACATTCGAATGACCATTAGGCAACAGTGTTTAGACTGTTTAAACGCAAATTCATAAAGTTTCTGCAACGTTTCACAACATAGATGAAACAAGGAGTCATCACTACACGCCAGAGATGAAGTAGCAGTCCAAACAGTGGGTGGCAACAGGTGAAAGTGCACCAAGGAAAGCAAAAAACGGTTCCATGTGCAGGAAAAGTTTTTCTGGGAATCTCACGGTGTGGTGCTCGTGGATCCTCTCCAAAAGAGTAGAACCATCACCGGGTAGTATTACGCTTCACTACTGGACCAAATGAAGGATGATATTCAGACTAAATATCCACTTCTTGCAAAAAATAAAGTTCTCTTTCGTCCCGATAATGCTCCTTCACACATTTTTGGTATTGTTGCTGCAAAACTACATGGCCTTTGCTTCTAAATGCTTCCACGTGAGCCACATTCGCCCGATTTGGCTCTCAGCGATGACTTCTTTTGTTCCCAAACTGAAGAAATGACTGGGTGGACAAAGATTTACATCAAATGATGAGGTAGAAGCTGAGGCAGGTGCTTATTTTTCACAAATGGAGTAATCTTATTTTGCTGAGGGTGTTAAAAAGTTGGAAAGTCGTTGTGACTATGTTGAAAACTAAACATTCCCCTAAATCTTATGTTTACTTAGCCAGGCCGGAACTTTGTGTATGTGTATAGAGCTTTAATTGAATGACACGTGTTAAGCATCTACTTATGTAAATACAGGGAAGAGTCAGACGACAAAGAGCGGCTGCAGATACATGTATTTTCACTGGTCCTAATTGTATACCCCCGTTCTCCTTGAATAGGATTTGGTTTCATTCCTTCCTGCTACCTCGGTATTAAATATCTCCAACAAATGAACAAAGTGACATTACAATGGGCGACTTTATCACAACCTTAATGCTTTTTGATAGTTTTATGGTGCCATTTGAAACATCGGCAGTTTTAAATTCAATATGAACCTCCAGTTAGGGACTCTATTACATTGCACCATATAAGATGGGCCCAAATTAACAAAATTAAAAGAGCTGTTCACGCCGCCAGCTGGAACAATGCCTAATGAACTCCTACATAAACCAGTGTAGTATATACCTGAGGCATCCTGAGTCAGACTGGCCTAATTCTGGCTGGCTCGTCCCGTGAAATAAGCAGCTTAGAGATCCACAGGCATGGCTATTACGAAGTCAAAACCACTGGAACAAAAAGAAGATGAAACAGTGTGGTAAAGATAAGAGAAGGGAAGGGGAGTAAAGGTTCCCCAACCTTAAAAAAAAGAAAAGAGGCACAAAAAAGATCAAGATACAACACAATATTTCCAGCCTGCTTTGTTAAACAGCTAAAGGTTATCGGAGCCATTGCAAGAAATGTTTACATCTCCTTGAAAACAACATTAGTTTAATTCTTTTTGCGGCTTAGCTCGGGGGGGGGGGGCTTGCCACACGCTTTTATTGCAATTTCTCTCCCTCCCTTCTCCATGGCATGTACTATCAGCACCCCTTTCTGAAATGGGATTACCATCAACTACTGCATTACGATCTCTATATCCACAGTCTGAAATCTCCTCCAAAATCCAGAAGTTGCAGGAAACAAAATCTGGGTTCTAGGTGGGATGCGGCTCGTTGTATCAATTGTGCAGGCTCGCACAGTAGATTGGTCAGCCCAACAGACAAACGGATTTTTGTACGAGTACTTGCGGATTATCGACCTCTCTGACTGGATATCAGTAAGAGTCGCGCGATCGATTCTCAAGATATCGTAAATAGCTGGACATTATATTGTGCTTATATTTTTCCATTTCTCAAACCACGACTTTTAAAGTTCAAAGAACATGTGATATAAAAGACAACTTATGGGAACTATTTTAATTTTATTCATAATTTTGTGGTGTGTGTACCAATAAACAGGCTGAACTTTGACCCTCATATTGTATGTTCTTTGGAAATGGAAGTATTGTAACATTAATTTACAGTCAAAACAAGAACTGTTCAATAAATGATTATCATACTTTAAAAGGCCTAATTTATCGCAATAAAATTTAAATTTACAATATTTCAATACATAATGTGCATGTGCTATTAGTTTCATTATTGTCACATACGATTCCCGCCTATGACAGGTGTGCAAGTTGAGACATGTTCAGTTCCCCCTAGAGCAAAATGAAGGTGACATGCGATGGACAATATGCTGCTCTGAAATTCTGCTTTTATCTCAACAGAACTTCAGTTGAGGTCTATGGAGAGTGTTCTTCCCTACAGTACAGCTTGAAGATAGTTTAAGAATAGTAGGCAATCCGGCGCTCCAGTTTGTGCTCTAACGGAAGAAAACATTAACACGGCTGCTGTCATTGTGAGAGAGGATCGCCAAACAGCATTAAGAACACCTTTAGAAATTATGAAATTTTCAGTGGGCTACACCCAGACATTACAAACAGAAATTTTGCACATGAGACGTGTGGGTTCCAAAACTGCCAATTCAAGTTTGCATGCAGCTGAAGATGACGTTATCTGAAGATGCGGAGTTTGTTTCAAAGTTGATGAAACTTGACTTTATCAATTCGATCCTGAGAGTAAATAACAGAGTAATACTGGTTGTTTCTGCTGGAAAAAGTTATAGACATCTCATTTTTGGATATTCAAGGAATGGTTTACCAGGCACCTGCACACACAACTGCAACTGGACAATACTGCAAAGATGTCTTGAAAACTCTGTACGACCATATCATGCATAAAAGGCCTAATTTTCGACTAACAAGCTAAATGCCGCACATCGCAAATGTTGTTGCTGAATATTTAAAATAAAATCAATGTGAAGTAATGTTCCTCATCCTCTATATAACCTCGTTATCCTTTTCCCCAAATTGAAGATACAACTTCGTGGGAGGTATTTTTCATTATCAGAAGCATTGGTGGAGGCTACGGAGACGATTCTGAAAAACTGTCAAAAAATATTTTCCCGCATATCTGGAAACGCTGCCACTGACGCATTTCATCCAACAGGGACGGCTTTGAGATAGATTGTCAAATTAATTTGGATATAACGCACATTTAATGTAACATTAAGACGCGTTAGTAATGGCAACGGCGGTTATCTTAATAACTAGAATTTATTAAAATGTCGTAATAACGTACGCATTTAAACAAATATTACATTCTTCTGTTTTTCATGGCAACAAACGTATCGACGAGCTTTTGGTTTAAGTCTGGAACCTCCAGGATGAAGTCAGTCTCTACAGAAAGCTATATATATATATACTGCCTATTTTTGGATTCAAATTAATACTTAAGTCGGTAGTTTTTAATTTAAATTTTCTTTTTCAATGGTCCCAAAGATAAATACTTAGGGAATGTAAGCTTTGTATTCTTTACATCCTATTAACATAAAACAAAGTAAAGTAACTGCTTGTGGAATTTACACGAAACTTCAGTACCAGCTGATTACAACGCTGGAGAGTGTCAGCACGAGGCATTGTTACTTCAAGTTTAATGTAAGTTTGCTTTTTCTTTTGGGGGAGAAAACTCTTATAAAGAAGCCATTCTCAGAGGCAAGTTGGATTCCCACCAACTAAACAACCGCTGCTTAGAATAAAAAAAAGGCTTCTTCTCGGAACCACTGGCCGGTATTACTTCAAGAAGATGATGATCATGGTATGTCAGTCTTAATCATGTTGTAATTCTATTCTCTTGGTAGACAAAATATCAGTCACCAGGATACGCAATGTGAAGAAACCGATCTTTATAACAAGATTATCGGGGGTCAGTCCTCAGTCTTTATCTCCGCATACTCCAGCGAACACAAAGTATGTTCAGCCGTGTCGGTTTTGCCACAATAGAGACATTCAGCAGTGGCACTTATCGAAAGCGGTACAAATAAGCCGTAAAACACCCATGAAAACTTGTGTTAAATAACAATCAACTTCTCCTCATTTCCGTGCAATCCAGGGTCTCATATCTGGCATCAAATTCCTGGTTCAGCGTGTTGCGACTTCATCTTCCTCCCACAGTGCCTGCCATTTGCCCAGTATATCTCGGGTTTCTTAATTGCATTCAATAAGCTCTACCATCAATCGTACTTCAACCAAGAGAGGAAGGATGGAGTTCTGACAAGTACTAGTACAACTAGTTCTATATGCACTAGTTATTCTAAAGCGACTTTCCTCTGCACTCTGAGAAGCATATTTCTATAAAGTTTCTTTTCCAAAGCTACCTTCCATAATAGTATGGATTTAACAACCGAAAAAAGAATACGTCTATTTTCTCTTGATCCGCCTATAAGCAGCAGCAGCAACAACAGTGGTAGTAGTAGTAGTGGTGCTAATATTAGTAGTAGTAGTAGTAGTAAAAGAAAAAGAAGAAAATCTCATTAAGCAATAAATAAAACGTTAAAAGTTTTGGTGGGTGCAAACGCACGTATTACCACGTACTACCGTGCGATCTGCTTTGTTTTCCTCCGGAGCGTTTTGCCTATGGCTGAACGCGCCGCTTGCTAGCCGGCTATCCGGCCAGCCGGGTCTCGGTGATTAGCGGCAGGGTAAAATAATAAAACAAAACAACCATACAATACATAAACCAATTTAAGATGGTCATTATTTACCAAATTATCAAATGAGGTGTCGAACATGCCCCTTCATTCTCCATATTTTTTTTTTTTTTTTTTTTTTTGTATCTCTTTAGGAAAGTATTCATCACTCGCTGTTTTCATTTTGAGAAATCCCAACAATTTCCTGAGGAATATTATCTTTGAGTTCTTGTATGGTGTGCGGGATCCTCTTGTGCACGACTTTTTTATTTACTCCAAAGATAATAATCGCAGGCTGTTAAATCGGGGGGCCGAGGAGGCCACAAATCCCTACTAATAACTTTGTCTTGCGGAAACACACTGTGCATTGCTCTGATGTAATTATTCGCATTGTGAGCAGTGGCAGAGTTCTTACTGTATACTGTCGAATTAAGAAACAAACAATATGACACACACCCGGGAACAGCTGCGCTACGGCCGCGACAGTCAGCAAGGTTAATAAGTAAGTAAGTAGGCTTGCTACCCCTTCCATGGCGCGACAAACTAGCGGGGACTCGCTCATAGAAAAAACCTCGTGCCGCGGGGGAAAGCAGTACTGATCGCACAGTATAAATGTCTCCCCTAGTCAGGAACAAACTAATTTAAATTTGTTGTATATGTCTAGTCTTGGAACTTTTTGATAACACTCAGTACAGCGGAATACGGAGCAAAACCATGCTATGTCGTTTACTAATACACGACTTCTTGACAACAAAATCTTAAAATTTCAAGGAAAGAAGGCTAAAAAGAACTGACGCACTAAATGTGGGAGGGGAATCCAGTCTGGGGCCGTAAATAAAGGGGTTTCTCGAAGGTCAAGCCGGCACTGGTTGCAAGTTTAGATTGGGGAACACCTCGACACCTCATTTTCAAAACGGCGAGTTTATCCCCCCTCCCCCCCCCCACTGTAACGGACTAGAGAACTCCACACCTGGTTAACTAGCCACGATACATTAGTTCTCACACCGTGGAGCGCACGTTCAGTTCTCCGGACACATCAGAAATTCTTGATCTGGTATCATAGGGCTTAAGGACGTTTTGCAACGACCCTATGAATTGTTAGATAATAACAAGTATGAAAATATAACAAAGGAGAACAATATTATAAATGGGTTGAATATTTTTAAAGAGAACATTATACGCCACAGTTTTCACACAGTATAAGGAAGTTAAAGAGCGGGGAAGAAGGGAGGGAGGAGGCTCATGAAGACCTGTGTAATCAAGTGTGTTCATCTAATATCACAGTAAGATGGTTTCAGTTGTTGGAAAAGTGACAAGACACATTAAAAATTACCTTCCCAATGATCGACCTCGGGATGCTATGAACAATGGTTAGCAGTCCGTGCAAAATGGCTCCTAAATTTCGTAAGTAATAAAGAGAAGAGGAGGAGGAGGGAATTGACCAGCATCTTTCATAAAAACTTTGCAGCAGCGATGTTTTAAGAATATCGCTCACGCAATATATGGGCACATCCATTCAGAGACTAGAGTGTTATCAAATAGAGAAAGACGTGGACAAGATCAAAGGTGACTTTCATGGATAAATGGACTGATGTTTTTTGTGGTTTTCATACACGTTTAACTGCTGTATGTGGTCAAGAAGCTCCTGCACAGAACTGGGTCAATGGGTTCGCCAGTTGTAGGGAATCTGAACACAAGAATGTGGGTACTGGTCATCCGTCAAGATCGCGTCTGCCAGAAACATTGAGGTTATGTATGAATTGATTATGGCGTATAACTTTGATGAACCGGAATGTCAGACAGGCCTCGGCCACGCAACCCTGCACACCTTTATTCACGACGATTAGAGTATGAAAAAGGTGTGTGCACATTGGGATTCTATGGGACTTGGCACAGGTACAGAAGGACAAAAGCATTTAAGTCTGTCGTCGGCTATTGGTGACGACTCATGGTTTCACTATCACATACCATTGAAGATAGTTCAACGCATGCAACGGAAACATCCAGGGAGTCCTCAGCCCAAGAGGTCGATCCTGGTGGTAGAGTGGTAACCAGACTTGCCTTCTAAACCCAAGGTCGCGGGTTCGATCCCGGCCAGGACCGATGGATTTTTTCGGACGTAAAAATTCTCAGTATGGCTTCCTTCGGAAGGGAAGTAAAGCCTGTCGTAGATTTATGGCACGAAAAAGAACCTCAAGCCTGAAAGAAGAGGCCTCTGAGCAAAATTTGCCGGCCGTTTCACGGCCTGAATTGAATGGGACGCTGATGACCTGAGATGTTAAAGATCGTCCATAAATAAAACAAATCAACAAGCAGCGCAAGAAATTTCGTGCTACTCCATCTGTGGACTAGCAGATGATCGCTGTTTGTTGGGACACTTCAGGTATACTGTTAATGGACTGGCTTTCTCAAGGAACGACTGTCAACAACGATGTGTACTGCGACACTCTTAAAAAGTGATTTAGCAACGCCGAACAAGAGTGTTCCCGCAACATGATCATGCGCGGCTGCATACAGCAACATGACCGCAAAATTCATCGCATTGCCGCACCAGGATATGCTTGCTCCGCTCCTTATTACAAGGGGGTAAATGCGGATTCTCTGTGCCCCAATAACTATGGTTTTGTGAGGTAACATGATCATTTAAATGAAACCATGTCCCATCTGAGAAAAGTATTAAATGTGGGTCAACAGTACCGTCAACGATATTTTGTAAAATGTAGTTATAGAATTTTACTCGTATTTCGTCGTCAAGAGGTTGCAATTAAATGAACTACAGTCACTCTGTAGAATTTCAATTTTAAAAGTTTAGCAACTCTATGAACACAGGTTTTTGAAATACCCACTTTCTGTACAACACGTCTTAGAGACTTCTTTGGAGAGTGTTCGAATAATGCACCAATTTTGTCAATTTTTTTCCCCCCTTAGAACATTTCTTTTTCGCTTCTTAGGTTTAGCATTTAGTGATCCCGTTGTCCTAAATTTATTAACCAGACAGCTAACAGTTTCTCTACCTGGAACTGGAATACCAATAAGTTTTTCCTGAAACTGTCTGCACAGATGTCTACATAATTCGGTTTTTTTACTGATGTGTCGTGCATAAAACTTATTTGTTCAAGCGTGAATTTTTCGGTAGGCATTTCATTGAACTAATAAAAATAATCTAATGTAATTCACACACAACACAGATGTCTTGAATAAACTTTCACTTTTGAGATGCACAATGAACAAACTGTTAATATTTACAGTTCGAACAGAAGGCAGCAACTGACACAGTATAACACAACTGATAAACGTAGCTTTGAGCGGGTCGTCCGTCGCTAGTGCGCTACTGGAATAATACCGAGGTCAACTGCAGTGCAAGCGAACTAGGTATATACGCGTTCTATGGTCGGCTATAAATAGAACGCATGATATATTGAGACCCCATGTTGCGTGATAAATAAGGTACAAAAACTACAAGTGTAAATCGTTTCCGAGCGCCCCTCATACAAGCGAATTGCTCTGAAAGTTTCTACCAAACGGCCCTATTACGGTTGACAGTCATATACATTGGCGATGAAAGTTGGTTATATTGCTATACAACTTGAAACAAAACTCAGAGCCGTGCCTGGTTAGTTGAAAATGGTTTTTCGACAAGATTTTCCTTCTCAGAAATGAATGTTCATAATTATGATTTTCTTCAACTATGGAGCACCATTAGCGCTTGATTGAACGCCAGAAGGAATGATAATAAATGTGGTAGCTATTGTTAGATCCTTCATTTGAGGAACTTAGGACAAGATGTTCAAATATAGAAACGTCAAGACTGGTGGTTTTAAACAATGTGTCCGTTCATAGAACAGCTGCAATTTGAGATCAGAAAGATCTAGTTGGGTAGTTTTCTGCTTTTCCTGTAAAATTTAGAAAATGGCACTTAGAACATTTGACATTTTCACTCTTCAATTATTGCAATGTTATAAATGTGGGTCAATTCATAATGTTACTGAAATAAATGTATTTCAGAATAGGCTTATATTATTTCAAAATGCAACCTTCATATAACCTGTGTTGGGGTGTTACAGGTAAATAGAAATCGCAGGCGTCAAAGTGTTAACGGATGATTATGACAAAGGAAATGTATCATAGTATTCAACTACTGCAGGAAAATCAAAGCCACCATTTCATGTTTAGAATGGAGCTAATTAACATTTCTAAATGGATTTCTTTGTGCATACGCGTATTCAAAGCTATGAGCTGCTTTGTTGGCTTGGCCAGGCAAGTTGTCCCACCCAACAAAACCGACAACTTTCGCCTGTCCCCATTAGCATGCCTCTATGTATGCATTAAGTGCGTGAACATATGCATGCGTGCGTGCGTAATCGACGTGACGAAACGCTACAAGCAAACTCCTCCCTTTTGCCATGTTTTGGCCAACATTAGGCGACAAGGGGTCGGGGGAGAGGGGAAGTCATGAATTACGGAGAAGATAGGAAGGTCACGGATGGTCCTTCTGCCAGTGGTAAACAAGTGATTATCCATCAACTAGTGGAAGCAGACAGAAGAAATGGCTTTTATTACCATGATCTCCCGTTTATACAACCTGGCTTTCTTGTGCCTGGCGCCTTAACGGATTATTATACATGTCTGCCGCCGGTTCGGTAATGTTGCGTCCCTAGGTCTATGTAAGATGCTATTCTTTGTTAAATTTTGAGCTGTTAAAAAAATGCCATTTTAACGGAAATTTGGATTTGAATAAGCATCTCATATGATGCTTATATACCATATATAATAAAGATGAAAAATAAAGCAACTCTTGGAATAATAAAGCTAAAATACAAAGAACTAGAGAAGTAGAAACAAATAAACAGTAACACAAATATCCCAATATTTCGAACCGCTTCAATGGCAGAAAACAAATGAAGATGGTAAAGGCAAAAGTAAACTTTGCATTTCGAAAATAAAGTAATGCATGGAAACGAATTACAGAAGCAACAAGGATAAAACAGCAGAGGAAAAAATAAGAAAAATAAATATTATTAATTAACGGTTAAATGAAAATATTAAAAACACTTAACAACAAAGTAAAAAGGGGAATGTTAACATGCCAGATGCAAAAATATAGCTGCCATATCTATCTCTGAGGTAACTTCAAATCAAATGCACCAAGTATGCCCTGCAGTTCCCTCTGAGAAATAGTAGAAATATATGTTCACCTAATGTATGTGGGTTTGTGTTATATATTTTGTTTTCTTTAATTTCCAGAGACAAAAATCTGAGAGCGTTAAATCGGGAAACCGTTGTGGGTCACATGTTAGGGATGACTCTAATTTAACATATATTTCATGAATTGCATGCAAGTGTCGTTGCAGAGCCTTATTGGAAAGTAGCGAACCTATGTTCACTCACAGAAAATTCATGGAAAAATATTCTGCACATACCTATCAATATTAATTGCTTCATGAAAAAAATAGGGCCTATTATTCTCTCGCCGCTAATAGCGCAACACACTCCTATTCTTTGTTCATGCAGTGGTTCCTCGTGAAGCAGATTTAAGTTTTTCTGAACTCTAATATCGGTTGTTTTATGAATTAGAGAATTCGTCTATAAAGAAACTGAAATTAGGGTAAATTTCTCCGTTATGCACACTAATGAAAACTACTCCTAGATGCAGGGTCACCCAGTTTAACTTGTTGCAGAAATGTTATAGCGGTTTGCTGAGAAAGATATCGAAGTTAATTTTTATGGGAACATTTCAGAGTATGTCCAATATTACGTAACGTTTTTTCTGTGAGTGCTGTACGTGTTTATGTACGCTTTTATCAAGAATACTTCCAGTTTCACGAAATTTATTTATCAATCTCTGAATCGAACTTCGAATTGGAAGTTGCATTATGGGGATCTCTCTTGAAACAATCTCCGTGCATAAGAATCATAAATGAATATTTTTAGAATACGTGAATTAAGTCATATGGACGTAATGAATGCACTGTGTTACGCCACCTAATGAATACTTAACACACTGTCGCACAACGTTCCTAGAGTTAAACTCGCACTGACCCACCCACCGGCCTTCAAAGAGTGGAAACGGGGCGAGAATTGCACGTGGAGCGGTCCCGCAAAGGGAAAATCAACTAAAGGAAAAAGAACGCAATAAAGCGCAACTCCTAATTTGTTAGCGACTTCTCGTAACTAAGAGTCGCTTCATTGTAATTGTTTAAAAATATAAACAAAACAGTTACCAAGCCGCTATTTCCCGCATCTGCTGTAAAAGTTTTTATTATTTTTTTAATGGTGTTTAACGCCCGTTTTTACTACTGAGGCACCACTGGCGGTGAACACTAGTGATACATGAAATGATATGATAAAATTGGGAAATGCTTTTTTTAAGGAAGGAAACGTTCCAGGCCCAAGTTTAGGGTACCTACCCGGCATTTGCCATTTATGAGGACTGAGGAAAACCTGAAAAAAAAACCTCAGTCGGGGAGATCGGTCCTGGCGGGATTCGAACCCCAGACCTCCCGCTCACGAGTCCGCGCCTTAACGACCTTGGCCACCCGTGGCGGCACTGTAAAAGTGAATACCGAATTCTGTTATTTAATACGTTTTATGTAAGGTTTGAAATAGCTGAGCACTAGTCTACGTAAGAAAATACCGGCGGGGTCTAATCGTCGAGGAACTATGTACCGGCACTTAGACTGTATTTGATACATTTCTTCACTGATTGGTAGTATTGATGGAATTTGATAAATAATGGTAAATTAATAAGAACTATCTTCGAAAAAAAAAATGAAATTCGGAATTTTGGACATCGCGTTAAAAGTTCAGAAGGATTCGTTTTTTGATAAACGTATATATGCGAAATCTCGTAGAATACAAACGGCCTATTGCATAAGTCATTATCATTAGCTGAGAAACTCCGGTTTCTACTATCTCACAAATTTCGCCATATCCCAACTTGATCCAATTATTGAAAAATGCCGCACGTAACCAACCCATCCTCGTGACGAAGAAAACATGCCAGCACAGGAGCCGCCATTCATTTTACTTTCTACGCAATTCAGCAACCCATGCAACTCCAAGAATGGTCTATGAATTCCATTCAAGCCATCAAGCCTTTCCGAGAAATGGGCGGGGAGATAATTCCAGCACTCTAGGGAAAAAAAGAAACAGGAATATCTTCCGGAGAAAACAAGAGGCGAACTGTTCCCGAATCTAAAATTGACCTCGAAGCGGTTTTGCGAAATGATATTTGTCCATTGCTAGGATAAGCAGGCCAGCTGGTGAAACACTCTCCACTGCTCTTCTTTTTTTTATCCAACTCCCTCCTTTCCTCCCGCCGCACACATCATGAGAAAGGCGCCAACACAACGCTATACGTTTTTCCTAGCCAGTTAACATTTTTTAATATCCATAGTTCATCAGAACCCAATTCTGTTGAAGGTTACCCTGTGGCAACCGACTTCTTTTTTGAAAATCTCCTCTTATGTTTGATATTATTCATATAACCGATATTCATGAATTGAAAATATTTGGTTTTTCATTAGTAGGAATAAAGCGTAATATACATGGGTATGATTTACAACGGTTCTGTTTTGTATCTTATTTATTAATGCACACGAGATCTCTCAACATTCCTCTCAACGTCAATGCACCGTTACCATCCGCCTGGTAACTTCATTATGGCGACGCTAACCAATTGTTTCAGTATTTTAAATGCCTTTTTGCCTGTCTGTTTTAATCAAAATAAATGCCTGAACTTTCGGGCTCTGGTTATAACATTTTATTTAACAAACTGAGCTATGATCTGGAATTACAGTATCAATGTGATGCGCGTTACGTCACAATATGTCACCCTACCGTTGCACAACCGCCGTCCTTCTGATTGACAAAAAGCATGGGACGACACGTGCCCTGGCGTGCGTGTTTGTGTGTAGAGCGCGTTTGGAGAAAGTTGCTTATTATTACAGGCCATCGGCGAACAAAATTAGCAGGGTGACGCGTTCATTGTACCGGCAATAACATCACGTGGTGTTTCACAAGCAGTTTTACAAACCTATGACAGAAAATATACTATGGCAAGGGTCAGCGAACTAAACGATTCCCTTTTTGCGAACCATTTCACTATCGGTTCTTTTACGAGAGTCGTTTGATATTCAGAATAAATTTAGTTTTGCAAATTGCTTTATTTCACATAATCCTCTCGAAGTTCAACGCACTTGCTCCAAAGTTTCTCCAGGAAAGTTTAGAGTTTCGGGGATAGATGATCGAGAGTCTGGTGAATGTAGCGGATGCGGAAGCATTTCACAATAAACTTCTGTCAATTTGCTTGAATGCACTGGCATATTGTTGTGATAAAACAACACTTTTCTTTTTACCATTCCAGGGCGATTTCCCGCGATTGTCTTCGGTCTCTCCAAAAGTAACACGTAGTGTTCTCCCTTTTCCCTTCTCCAAGTAGTCAATCAAGAGAATTCCTCTCCAGAAGATGGAATGCATTGTGCTTCGTGCGCTCCCCTGTTTAGGCTGTTAATTCGTAGTAAGGAATACATGAAACGCCATAAAATCCGTTAGATTCTTCTTTAACATTTTCTAACAGTCGGCCGATGTACGAATTTGTTCTGGAGTGAGCAGGCGCACCATCCATCTTGCTCAAAAAATTTCAGGTGTAATTCATTATGCAAAACGTAATAAACCGTTTCTCAATCAAATCAACATCATCAACTTTATCCATGATTTCTGGCTTAAGAGATGATTTTGGAGTTCCAGGACATGGTGCATCTGAGATGCTTGTTCTGCCACGCTTGAACTCATTTACCCAAACTCCCAGGGTTTCATGGGAAGGCCATTTACGCGAAATCCTCTCATAAATTTCCTTTGCTGTTTCCTTACCAGAAAGGAGGGGGCGGATAAAATTTAATCACGCTACAAATTCCATTCTTATTCATTTTTTATTGACAGTCGAAGCGCTTGTGTTTAAAAATTTTCCAAACAACGCATTGATACCAGAATGATTTGGGAACCATGTTAATTAACAAACCATCCTTGTATAAACGTTTTGGAACAGAACCATAGAAGATCTTCTTTGTTAAATAACTAAAAAAAAAAACAGCGGTACATAATTTGAAATAATCTAATATTTTCAGAAAAAGAAAATTAATATGTATTGAAAATTTAATTACTATATATATTTATACAATAATATAAAACACATTATTTAAATGTCGTGCTTAATGTATAATTTCATTTGTACTCTGGAACAAATAACACGTAGAACCTCCAATTTTTAGAACAAATAACACGTAGAATCTCCAATTTTGTATACGGTTTTTTTTTCAAATAGTTTATCTTAATTATTTCAATACTATTTAAACAACTTTTCACTATTAAAATTTTATTTTTAACTTTTGCCAATTTTTCTTCTACCTTGCTGTATTGTCCCCTATTGTGATGTATGGATGGCCTAATTATTAAATATTGTTGATATTACGGGGGTTGACAATGTACATAATGTCCGGCACGTACACTGGGCGGTGGTTCGTTGTTCAAAGTGATGGTTGCGTGTTTGGACTTGGGTAAAGGCTAGCTCTGCGCATGCGCAGAATGTGGATATGTTGAGCTTCAACGGTTTTTCGGAGAGGCTGGCTTGGGAAATTGAAGGAAGAGTATGCAACACAATCAGCTTCGTGGTGGATCATCTTGACGACGGCCAACTAGAGCACCAGTAATTATTTATTATCATTAAAATTATATAATTTAATTAAAAGTACTTGCATTTTCAGGGAATACTCGGTCTATTATTTTCTGGTCTAATATATAAATGGATTTTTAAGTGTTGTAAGCAAGCCCCGTGTCCGGTTTTGTGGTGACGAAATAGGTGGAGAATGAGAAATAAGCGAGTGGTTAATATTTAACCGTGAGAGTATTTGCACAATCCACGTTGAAGATTGTCCCCCCTTTGAACGTTGTTTGCTTCTCTTATCCCTTGCTGCATATGTCCAACTGCCTTGTAGTCTTTTCTCATAGCCTCCCCATCTCCAGCCCTGGTTTCTAAACACACGGATATAATTTACATGGTACGAGTTTTGTTCATTCTGTTTATACAGAGGTAAGTCATTAAGGAAGTTATAAATGGACATAGAACTTATACAAATAAATGTACTGATAAAAAAAAAAAATTATTTCTTAACATAATCATCCTGTACATTGACGCACTTGACCATCGATTCACAAGTCGGTTTTGGTGGTGTAGTGGTAACCATAATTGCCTTCTAAACCCAAGATCGCGGGTTCGAACCCGGCCAGGATCGATAGATTTTTCGGGCGTGAAGTATGGCTTCCTTCGGAAGGGAAGTAAAGTCGTGGGTCCCGTGTGGTACATTTACGGCATGAAAAAGAACCTCAAGCCTGAAAAAAGAGGCCTCTGAGCAAAAATTGCCGGCCGTTTTATGCCCTGATTTGAATGGAATGCTGATGACCACGATGTTAAAGAGCGTCCGTAAATAAAAAACCAAATCAAACCAAAATCGTTTCACAAGTCCTGAAATCCAGCAGTATAAAATTCTTTGGGCTGCTTTTGGAAACAGGTAGTGACTTCCCTTTCTACAGCTTCATCTGTAGCTGTAGAAGGATGGTGTTAAGAAGGCCAAACAAATGGAAATTGCTGGATCAACGTGGGGCTATATGGAACATGCTCGAGGTTTTGAAATTTCGCAGCGTCTCATTTGTCTTGTTGGCAGTAATGGGACACACGTTATCACGCCTTTGATGAGGAGTCCTGATCGCTTCCGTTGAATGCAATTACGTAGTTTCCTGTGGATGTTACAGTAGGAATCGGCATTTACGATTTGTCCTCGAGGCTGGAATGCGATGAGCACTATGCCAGGAAACTGTGCGCATCTATTTCCAGGCGAATGGCTGGTAATGGTGAACGCAAGACTGTGACAATCGTGTTCTTCATCGTGGTAGCGATTGAGATGCTGTGTAATGCCACACTCGTTCTTTGTATTTTGTGTTGTGGGGTCAGCGGCTTCCATCGCACACAGCTTTTGTGAAAACCTAGTCTGTCACACATTATGAGGTAGACCTGCCGTGAGAACAACCAATAACAGCGGTCATAATGTCTATAGGCCCACCAACCCAGGGCAAACCGCTTCATGTGAAATAGTAGTAGGACAAG
Source organism: Metallyticus violacea (assembly GCA_030762175.1). NCBI lineage: Eukaryota > Metazoa > Arthropoda > Insecta > Mantodea > Metallyticidae > Metallyticus > Metallyticus violacea. Next base: position 19,261,441 of record CM060836.1, read on the forward strand.
CTGGATGGCATTGTTACTAATGCTGGAAAGGCCCACAAGATCCTGGTGTATGTAGGAAGAATGCCGTACTGCATACGCTGATAGATAATTGCAACACACTATTGTTAATTTCACTGTTAATGTTAAATTTTTATTGAAAACAGTGAGAACATATCCCTCAAACACAAAAAACACCAATTTATAACCTTTAAAAACTTTTTCTTAACTGCTACTACTAGTGAACTCCAGGCTCTGGTTCATCAGAGTAATCTACTAGAGCCCAGTTATTCTAATAAAACACTCTCTTTCAAATGTACTATTACACTAATTTATATTCAATTTGTTTCAGCAACCATCATTCGATTATATTTGCATAATATAATAAGATCTAAACTAAAATAATATTAATGTTACTTATCTCTTCTAAATATTTTCTTTCTGAAGTTACTAGAAAATCAACAGAACAGAGGACGATATCTGTACACTTTGCAAAACACAGGATAACCCAGAACATGTGTTATTTGAATGCACATGCTATTTAGAACATGTGAGAGAAGAAAGAGAAATTTTAAGTGGCCATCAGGTGGCAAATATAGTTAGAAATAAGGGCCTATATAAATACCTCGAGCAGGCCGCACTCAAAATAAGTAACTTAGCAAGGGAAGAGATAAAACCACAAGAACAGATAATAAGATGTAATGAAAAAGCTGAGGACGAGGTAAGAAGATCAGAACGCATACGTATGCAAAGACAACCCCCAAACACAAATAACTAACAAGAATAGAAAATATAGAAAATAACTTTAATTAAATCAACAGGAAGAGAATATTAGAAGGAGAAGGTAAAGATAAGGAAGAAGGGAATATGGAGATGAAAATGCCTAAAAATATAATAAACGGGGATAATGTTGATTTACAACCTGAAGTAGAGAACATACCTATAAGAGTTTTGACATCGGTAAGAAGATGGAAGAAGGAAGATTACAGAAGGAGAAGGAAGGATGTTGGAGATACACGGGAATGAGCCGCGGCAGGAGATGAAGGATGGAGAAGTGGTGTCCGGAGAGGAGGAGCTGAGCGCAAGAAATGGTGCAACCAAGGGACCAGGAGGATCAAGCGAGATGGAAGAAGGAATGGTTGGAAAGAAAAGATGGAGAGTAATATGGTGGAAGCGAGGTGGTAGTGTTTAATGAGTTCCAGTATTGGGACAAATAAATGAAATGAGTAGGAAAGATTAGTAATGATAAATGAACTTTAAGTGAAGTAAATTGTCAAATAGAAGGATATTATAATTGTAATAAATTAAGGAGAATTGAAACAATTAGGGATAATGTCCAATTTAAGAGAATTTCTGCCGAGTACTGGATACCAGTACATACCGCTGGTAACCAGTGGTTAGTAATAGTATAGTTGTATAGTTATGGAATAAATTTAAAGGATAGAATAGCTGGCTACCAGCTATAATTCCTACTGGCTCCCAGTAATATTGTTAAATTGTTAATTTGGTAGTTTTGTAGATTTTGGAAGATTAATTTGGGAAGTAGTTAAGTAATTTTATATTTTGGTTCAATTAATTATTTTTTTGTTTATTGTTTTATTATATTATTTTAATCTAGTTATTAGGAAAATCTGTAAAATAATGTATTAAAATATTATTGAATTGTATAGTTATAACAACAATAAATGGAAAATTTGATATACACGCCCTGGTTTAGGAAACCAGGTACCAGGGTAGCGTATACAGATTTTATATTTTATATATATTTTTTTCTGAAGTTACTTGCCTACATTCTGATTCCAATACACAGGCTATTATCGTATTTATTGCCGTATTATCCTATCCCTATTCTAAGATTACATTTCTCTCTATCTTCCTCTTAATCATTCTTATCCATTTCTTTGTAACTTTGCCCCAAAAGGCCCCTACAGTTTTTATGTTTTTCTCTCCTTTTACAGTAAAATATTTCCCTATATAAACTGTTCCATTTTACTTGCCATGTCTGTTCTCTCCACAACTTTGTTGCCTTGCAGTATAATAAACAATTAAAATACTTCTTAATTTCTCCACACATTGAACATTTTTCTAAATCTTTATCTTATTTTAACCCTTTTAAATTCATAGCTCCAATTCTAACCCATAAAAACCCTTCCCGACCTGCTTTATCACAAAGTTCTGTTTTTTTCCCCTACCCCGTGCTATTTTTATTTCGCTATAAAGTTTCGATAAACTCTTTTCTCTTATACTACAAATATTTTTTTGTTTTTCAAAATCTTCAATCTTAGGTTTATTTCTTCCCATAATCCTATTCTTTGATAGTCCCTATTTGTCCAAGTTTCTCACAATTATCTGTTGCAAAACTTTTTGCACTTTGAGATCCTTTCCACTTGCATTTCTCTTGTATACGTTCTTTAATAATAGCACTATCTTCCAATGTGGTAATTCTATATATGTATTTCATAATTATTACAATAATTTTTATCTTGGTGGAATGTCTACCTATCTCTAACTGCTCTACACTGTTTGGTGATGCTATCAGTAGACCCAAAACCTGTTTCAAAAAGCTCCATTTATTTTATTAACATCTTTCCATGCATCTTCCACCCCATATAAAATTTGGCTTCTATTGTAGTTGTATAAATTTCTTCAATTAATTCTTAAATCTGTAATTTTTCTTAAACATGCTCTTATAACACTCACAGCTGTTTTTCCTTTGCCTTTCATTCCAAATTATATTAGAACATAATCTTCTCCATAGATAATAAAAATTTCCTAATCATATCTTTCTCTCTTCCATTTAACTGCCATTTCTCATCCTTTCTCAAGTTACAACCTCTTTTAAAAACCATGATCTTTGATTTCTTTTCATTTCTTTTAAATTTTCCATTCGTTACAAAAACTATTCATTATTTTGATCGCCCTTCCCATTGCTCCATTAGATACCGATAAAATTACTAAATCATCTACAAAAAGCAACCCTGGTATTTCTTTATTATTAACTACTGGCAGATATATATTTTCTCTGGGAGTGTCGTTCAGAATGTCATCAATATAAAGCCTGAATAATACTGGACTTAATTTACAATCTGGTTTTACTGTGCATCTTTTGTAATAGTTCTATATTAAATACATCATTATTATAACGATAAAGACTTTTAAAATGAGTTATGTTCATTTTTCTATTTTAAGGAGTTCCAAAGCCACCCATGTCTCTGTAAAATTTTAATTATGTGTGCATGCATGAAAACTATTAGACGTGATATTTTACAAAAGATTCCTCTTTATATACTGTGGTAGTTTAAAAAAAAACTAATGAGGGCAATTTAAAAAAAATATATCCTATTTCACGTGAAATCACCCATAGAGACCTATCGCCAAACATTGTAAAGAGTTTGCGTCAATTTTTCATTTCCAGTGGCTTCTAGCCGTATTTACTTTAAATGTCATGCCACTGAAGCAAATACCTTACTCATTATAGGATTCTGCAGTAAGAGGTGGCGATATTTTCGAAAAGAACCTGTTCTTGCTTCTCCATAAGTATAGAGAGAGGGAGAACTTGTTGCGTTTTGTTTTTAATTTCATTGCCAGGCGGCCGAGGTGGGGGGAGCTATGCTTGGCCTTCATGCAGCCAGTCAGTAAGAAGTTTGTTGCAGCAGCAGACTGCTTGCCTGCGGTTGTTAATGCAGCACACTAATTTGTCTCTCCAGTATAGAGCAGGACTGTAACTTTCCCAACTTCATAAATCTACTACATACTTGTGCAGGTGCCAGCATATATTAGGGCAGGCTGCTATATTGAGAGATTTCTCTACCCTCCCCCGGATGTTTTTCGCTATGAAAATGTAAATAAGTAACAGGCCCCAGTGAAATATGTCCTTTGTCTCTGTATCTTTAACTTCTTTCGTTCATTGTCCGAAAGAATGGCACGGGAAATTAAAATAAAACTCCGTCATGCAGGATCAGCGTACACTAATCGAAATCCTCAACTATTAGAATAATTATAAAAAGAATATAAAATCCAAACTATGATCTTCTTAATGAAATGAAATAAGTTATGGCATTACTGTGTGGTATTTAGGGAACAAAATTATAATTCTTGCAATCTATAAGTATCACAAAAGAGAAACCACGTATTATTATTATTATTATTATTATTATTATTATTATTATAATTGAGATTAAACTACAAAAATTAATATTATACTATTAATTAAATGAATTAATAGATTCATTTAGCTGATAGACTAAGCTATACTGTGTGAGATTTTTTTTACATTTTTAAAAATAACCATATTTATGAAATGATCCCTTGATGTCATCTTTACATTCACTAAAATATAGAGAAATAACAGAAAAAAGTTCCGACTTACATTGTATATTTAAGATGTTCATATGTTTCAATAAAACAAAAACATTTTACTATCTAAACACAATTACAATGTACTAAGCAAATATACACAAACGACAATAAAAAAAATTCATCAATTTTCATTGGTTTTGAAGTTTAATTTAAATATTATAGTAAAATCACATAACGAAAACGTTTCCTGAAGGTTATTACACAGCCCCCTTACATATAAATATAATTCTTAAACACATATTAGATTAATATTTCACACACACGCACGCACCGCCACAGGTGACCGAGGTCGTTAAGACGCGGATTCGTGATCGGGAGGTCTGGGGTTCGAATCTCGCCAGGACCGTCCTCCCTGACAGGTTTTTTTTTTTTTCCAGGTTTTCCTCAATGCTCATAAATGGCAAGTGCCAGGGAGGTACCCTAAACTTGGTCTGGAACGATTCCTTCCTTAAAAATAAATCCTTTCCCAATATATCATTTCATCTCATGCATCATCAGTGTCCATCGCCTGTGGTGTCTCAGTAGTAAAAACGGACGTTAAACACTATTCATTCATTCAGCTGCTATCTTCACGACCATGTTTTTGTTAAACATAAAACATATGCCTAGCTATAAGTACAGTTTATATGCTGAATTAATTTGTCCTTTTATTTTAAAACAATATAAAGAAAATTAAACGCAAGAGCGCTTTTTAAATTTCGGTTTTCAAGTATACTCATACTCCTAATGACCCATTTTCGTAATTTTCATCAACTATTTTACGCGAAAAGGCAAATATTGGGAAGTAGGAGTAATTTTTAAATTTTGGGTTTCAGATAAATACGCACTCAAATTAATTTTCAGAAACTATTTTCCTTATTTGATTTAACTGTACGAGGTCTGTTCAAAAAGTATCGCGAATTTTGTGTTTTTTCAAAAAGTATTTATTTATTAATATCTATTTTGTTCCCTTCTAGGTACCCCAGAAATAAAAACGGGCGTTAAACACTAATCACACAAGTCCGTTACCACTCTCGCGGTCGCAATTTTGGTTTTATCTCAACAAAACCATGCCATTAATTAACAAACGATTCGTCGAGTTTGTGAACCAGAAAAATTGGACCATTGGGGGTGGGGGTTAACCTAAAGCGTAACTTTTTTTTAAACACTGTCAAGTTTCGTTAAGAAAAATATAAAAATTGCTGTTACTAGTGGACAGTTATGATACATGAAATGTAATGGTAAATTGGGAAAGGCTTTTTTTTAAGGAAGCAAGTGTTCCAAGCCTAAGTTTAGGTCCCTCCCCGGCATTTACCATTTATGAGGGTTGAGGAAAACCTCAGTCACGGAGGACGGTCCTGGCGGTATTGGAACGCAGACCTCCCGCTCACGAATGCGCACCTTAACGACCTCGGTCATCCGTGGCGGTTAAACGGGCGCACAGACAACAAACACACATAATATACATATATAATTTTATTCATTGTTATTTTGCTTCTAGTAGGTAGGATCGATGGAGATTTGAAGAAAATTTTCAAAATTCGTTTCAACAACAGCAATAACTTCATTCCTTCGGATTTCGGTAAAAACACAGGTATCTCATTTAAAACAATCCCTTTCTTTGACAATTAGTGCCGTTTTTTAAGTATTTGAGTTATGAATGCATAACAATTCATATTTTCATTTCAGATTATATTCAACCTAAATATTGAATTTTTAATTAATTAATTTATTTATTTACCGACGCTCTTTAACATCTCAGGTCATCAGCGTCCCATTAAATTCAGGGTGTGAAACGACCGAATAATTTTGCTCAAAAATCTTTTCTTCCAGGCTTGAGGCTCTTCTACGTGCCGTAAATCTACAAGGGACCCATAGCTTTATTTCCCTTCCGAAGGAAGCCATACTTAGGATTTTTACGCCCGATTGAAGCCGCGACCTTGGGTTTAGGAGGCAAGTATGGTTACCAATACACCACCAGGACTCAATAAAGAATTATCATAATTGTTTACAGTCATTATTTCTGGCGCTAAAATTTAACTTTAAAGTATTTTATTAGCTTAATGCGTAAAGACGAGATACCACTTGAGAGGGGTGCAAGTTGAGACATGTTCAGTCCCACTTACAGCAAAATGGCGGTGACAACCGACGAACTATATGCAACTCTGAAATTCTGCATTCATCTCAAGCCTATGCAATGTTACAGGAAGCCGATGGAGAGTTTGTTCTTGCCTATTACAGAGCTCGAAGATGGTTTAACATTTTTAAAGAGGGGAGACAATCAATTTTAAAAGAAGATGGATCCGACCCACTAGTTTGTGATCTAACAGAAGAAAACATTAACTCACTGCTGCCATTGTGAGAGAAGATAGTCAAATAAAAATATTTAAGTATTTAACTCTCAATTTTTACTGCTGAGGCATCATAGGCGGTGGAAACTGTTTATACATGAGATGATATTAAAAATTAGGAAAGGATTTATTTAAAGGAAGGAAATGTTCCGGGCCTAAGTTTAGGGTATCCCCCGGCATTTGCCGTTTATGAGGAGTGAGGAAAACCTGGTTAAAACCTGCCAGGAGGGATTCGAACCCTAGACCTCACGCTCCCAACCCCTTGCCTAAACTACCTCGGCTACCCATGGTGCTACAAATAATATAAAGAATACTTTCAGAATTTCGGAAAATTTCACCGGATGCGGAGTTTCTTTCAAAGGTAATTACTGCTGATGAATGTTTACTGCATCATTTCGATCCTGAGAGCAAACAGCAAAGCTCTGTGTGGAATTCTCCACCACCACCACACATACGTTGCTATGAGGGGCTTCAGAAAGTTTTGCAAATGTCACCTTAAAGTCCAAATTAAGGACTGAATTACAAAACTTATTCTCACAATCCTTCAAAGTACTCTTCATCTCTCTCCACACACAGTTGTAGACGCTGCAACCACTTGTCAAAAGCACTACGGCACTCAGATTGAGATATTGTCAACAGAGCTGAATTTATAGCTTGAGCAAGGTCCTGCACTCGTTTAAAAGATTTTCCAACAATGTAAGACTTCACTCGAGGAAGCAAGAAGTCGCACGGTGCAAGGTCAGGGCTGTAGAGTGGATGGTATCAAGCATCTAGACTTTAGCGACTTTCACGTTTCTTATTTGGGATTGTATAGTAACAAAACTAACTTTCTTCACCAGTGCATATATCTGTCAAACGTTTGGATAGATAGGTACTCAGTAGTTTCCTTGCACATTCCTTTCTCCTCTTCTTCTCTTCATTGGTTAGGGAATGGGGAACCCATTTTGCACAGATTTTTCGTAGCTTTAAATGTTCATACTGTCAATGCTGCCAACACCGATACCCACTTCCATACTTAGCATTTCAAATAAATTTGGGGGGGGGGATAGGCTGATTCAAAACCTTTTGAATGCCCCATAACTGAACAGTTGCAAATGAGACGTGTAGGTTCCAAGACTACCAATTACCCAAAAGGACATTCGTGTGCAGATTTGCATTCAATTGAAAATGTTACACGAAGATACGGGGTATCCGCGAGCCATAGTTTAAGAACCGCTGCGCTAAAGCAAAGTCAATTACGAAAGAATGGAGCTATTGAGGTTGTATCCATAAACACTTTTTTGAAAAATTCCTTCAAAACTCCATCGATCCAACTTGCTAGCCACCAAAAATGACAATCTTAACGCTTTAGCTGCCGCAATTTTTGTTTTTCTGAACGAAGCTCGGCATAGAACGACCAATTAACAAACAATTCATTGAGTTTGTTCACCAGAAAAAATGGACCACTGGGGGTGGGGGTTTACCTAATGCGAAAATTTAAAAATAAATTTAAAACTCGCTCTAGCTGCCGCAATTTTTGTTTTTTCTCAACGAAATTTGGTATACGCCATTTAAATAAAATAAGAAAAATTGATTCTGAAAATCAGTGAAATCGGGCGGGCTATTCGGAGTTCGGATATATCGGAAAACAGACTTTTTTTGGAATGTCGATTATGGTGACCCGGGAGAAATGTGCCATATGGGGGCACTGTTATTGTTAACATTAACAACTGGGATTTCCGCCATGCAATATACTCCTTGGTGTTATGTGAAAGAGTATTGGGGCGGGGGGATAGTCTCTGCATGCGCATGGACAAATAATCGAATTTAACTTTAAGTCAGCGGCTGTTCTGCTGCTCCAGTACCGAACGGCAGCGGGAAAAGCCGGATTCCAGGAAACGCTGGAGCGATACGGAGCGATCTACAAATCTTAAGCGATAGTGTATGTACTCTGTCAACCTTGGTAGTGTAAAGTGTACAACAAATGCAGACGGAGAGAACACAACGGTTTTGGAACACAGAAAAACAAGCCATTGTACGCTTAAAATTAATTATGTAGCTTAAATATTAATCGCATTCCATTTTAATTGTTATACAGTTAAGTGCAATTGGAAAAAACAATATAACATGTACATACAATAATAATGATAGGGAAAAAGCATATACATTCTCTGCTCTGTAACCTTCACAAATTCAACTTGCTGAGGAATTCGCTTAGTTTACGCAGCTTCTGCGCAACGGATGTTTTATTTTATTTGTTTTTACATTGCTTAGTTTTACGCTTCTTCATTGTTTATTTTGCTCTTTTATATAACGTGCACATATTGCTTGACTAAGCTTAGAGTTAACAATAATCTGTGTGAAATTACCAGTACCTGTTTTGCCTTCACAGTCAGGGAGACAGGTTTTATCGCATAAACTTGCTAGTTGTATCCGGACTATGTTATGGTTAATTGATGCAGACGCCAAAGACTCAATTCATTGGATATTCATAAACTATTCGCATTAGCATACCTGTTTAGGCAAGTTCATCTTTTGTTTTCATTTGATTCTGGTCTCACCCGTGAACTTTTTGTAATTTCCACTTTATTCGGTCACATTATATAATTAGCGTCCAGATTTTTATATTACATATTCTATTCTTAGATACACACGAAAAGCAAATGTCAACGAATTGAAGCATTGTCATTGAAGTGCTAAAGTTTTATTTTACACATTTGTACATATTTCGTACAAGCTTGAATTAAAAACTAATTACTTCGGAAGGGAAGTAAAGCCGTGGGTCCCGTGCCATACGTTTACGGCACCAAAAAGAACCTCAAGCCTGAAAGAGAGGCCTCTGAACAAAATTTTCGGCCGTTTCACGCCCTTAGTTGAATGGGACGCTGATGACCTGAGCTGTTTAAGAGCGTCTATAAATAAATCAATAAAAAAAATGGCAACACCAATGAACAACAATTTCGACACAGCAACAATGCTTTCCCTAGGGGTGACCAAAGCTCCTTGTCTAAATACTTATCCAGTGATCCTTGTATGTACACCAATGAATTTCCCACAAATACGCTCTGCTTTCATCACATTTTCATCTGTTGCTGTAGCGGGCCTTTCTGCACGGTGTTCATCTTTAAAGGACCCCCTTTCTCTCCTATAATCAGTAAATGGTGGATTACGAAGGGCAAAGGTGCCCCATATATGCAATCTTTCACGCTGAACGACTTCAAAGTCATAGTATATAACTGCGCAGAAAATGCTCTCGCTTGAGATCCATCCTAGCGTCTGGCACGGCATCACCCGCGTACACATACACAGTTATGCTGACCCTATACATTGTTGGAGCTCGCTCAGATTTGCACATGTTGCTATCTAAAGCTAGGAAAACCTGTATTGCCCATTTTTAAAGCTTTCAGATTGACCACGTACTGTAAAATTATCTGGTAGTATAATAAACGAAATTTGCAGTTTAAAAAACATGATCTCCACTTCGCTAATTCAGAGTTTCAGATACGTACCTCCTGTTTCTTTTCATTGCTGATATAATGCAGTTCTGTATATGGTGCGCTGTTTTGGTTTAGCACTGCAAAGATCCAAGACTAATCTACAAGGACAAGGAGTTGGCTGTAGCGATTAGTTCGTCGAGTGTTTCAACCATCCTTAATGAGCACCTAAATTTTTTTTTTTTTTTTTTTCATGATGAGTGCCCCATCATTTTCGTGAAGCAGGGAAGCTCCACAGAGTGGAATGGTGCCGAGAAATTTCGTGTTTCAGATTTTGTTTTGGGTGACATAACATGGATATAACAGACCTCCATTTGGATTTTCCCTGATGACCACCACCTATCAAGATCAAGAGGCCAAGGAGTGAGGGAATGAAAATGGCTGCCTCTTTCTTTTGTACAAGTGCTCACGTGGCAACCATTGTGCTGAAAATCAGAGAAGTGATACTGGAAAATGATGCACCGAAGTTTGCCAAGTGTTTCAGAAAATCCAAGAACGATGTCTAAAGACAGGACTAAGGGAGTCTTGTTGCACCATGACAATGTATCAGCTCACACCGCTAATGTAACAAAGGAGATTTTGCAAGGAGAATGTAGTCTTTAACTTCAAGTGAACTTGATTTTATAATAGCGCAAATAGTATCTTCATTCGCTGAAAAAAATTAAAGTATGCGTTAGGCTAACGACTGACAGTAAAATTGTGCTGTTGTGAAAAAAGACAGGTATTCACTGAAGTCGCAACTGAAACAAAACATGCGACGTGAATTAAAAAAAAAATATATATTCTTCCAGAAAGCAAGTTCTGTTGACGCAAATGCAGCATGAATCGTTAAAGACTTGCATACTGTGATGGCAGCTACAGACATTCCCTGGTACAAACTGCAAGATGGGCTCTTTTTTGGAAAAATATTGGCAGCACCCCGGAAAAACTACCCCGATGTCAGTTACAAGGGTCGTTTGAAAAGTTTTCGGAATGACCCACAGATTGCAGCAGCAGTTCCGAAGCAGTTTTGTCATCAAAACTCGCCATCATCCAAAGAAACATTAGTGCAGTAATATTGGATTGGTCAAGAATCGAGGTAGCAACGCAGATGCGTGTATACGGGGAAAAAGGCAAATTGGCAGTTTTGGGGCTCTCAGGAAGAAGGTGTCATTTCGAAACTGCTCCAGGCCCACAGATAGGCCTTGATTGTTGTAAAAGTATGCTGGGTATACAATTAACTACGCTATACGCGGAAATGATCATAATCTAAAATTCAAAATCGAGATTTTCGGTCCACAAAAAAGGGGTCTGCAATATAAGCAATTTTGAAATTTCAAGTCTCGCTAAAGTACGCAGTGTACTAAAACAAAATAAGAGTGTGCCCTGAACACGCAGCCGGGTTCCAGCATTCCGGATATATACAGAACATAAATATCTGCCTTATGCACGTCTTTTAGACCAAATATTTCACAAACATATTTATATTTTTAATAAAATTTAGCACATTCAAATATTAAAAATTAATACATGTTATTACTAACTTCAATTTTTGGAAATATTGTAGGAGGGGGCTCTGAGTGGGCCCACGCCCTTCCGGCCCCTAAGGGTTGCCTTCTCTGCAGGCATGAAAACATTTCGAGAAGAGGATTACCTCTGCAAGTCCTCCATCTCGCATGAACCATCCACAAAGAAAACTGAAGGGCAGTCCAGTTCAGATATCGAATGAGGTAATGTTTTATACTTTTAGATTGCCTCTTCTTCTATATGGAAAAGATGTAAAGAAACAGTCAGATTTTGATGAAAGTATTTTTTTACTTTAACAAGAAAATATGTTGATATTTTAAGCATTAAAAAAAAAATTCAGCCCCTGTGAGGTTTGTAAAAAGTTTCAGACTTTAATTATACTCAAAATATGTATTGTTATGTTCATAATTAATAACTAATTATTAATTTTTCCCATTTATTTAAATAAAAGCCAAAATGACATTTCCACCGTTATGGAAAATTGTTGTAAAATAATCAGATTATCATAAAAATAAAAATATTTAAGACTTTTTATTGGAAGCCCAGATATTAATTTTGGTGTCACTTCTTTCGATAAAAGACAGTAGTTATTTATATAATCAGTGTATAACCTTCGCATTTGCGACAGGAGAGAATATTTAGCGCTTTTACTCTCGCTCAAGCGTTATTTTCACGAGTGTTCAGAATGAAGATTATAAACGTGTTATATTCAACGTTTTATGCAATTTTAGCATTGAAATGTTTTTAAAAAAGTATTAAAACTGTGCAAAATATGATGTTATGACGTGTTATATTTCATGATCTCTTAGTATTCCTTTCTATGACGATGTTATTTTGTTTTTGTTTTGAAGAATTCAAATGGAAATGGATGCAAATTCCGCTATGTTTGATATTGAAAATATGAATATCATTCCAGAAGAAATTATAAAGGAAGACGAGGTAGCTAAGCGTTTGTTAATTCCTCAAAAATCTAAAAGTGTAGGTATACGAAAAGGAATACGATAAGTTCTGAAAGAGAAACATGTTAGTTCAACTAACGAAGAAATCTTGTTGGCATATTTTTCAGAGCTGATGAATGTATAATATAACGTTAATGGATTATTAATGTGGTAAGTAATTTAAATTTTAAATTCTCAAATTTGTTTGTTTGTTTTTTTTTCCAATCGAAGATTTGTATCCCTTCGACGCTCTAGCGCGTGTATTCGAAAGTAAAATCAATATAGAGATTAGAGATCACTAATGGTTTCAGATTGACGTTGTGAAATAAAAGAAATTATAATGTGATTTAATTAATTGCATTTTCAATTTTTCTAAGATAATGGAGATTAAGTTATGATGATTAATAACTTACACTGTTGTTTTAGTTTCAAAACATTTGTTTAATTAAACGTTTCTCATGTTTGAATGTTGGTATCCTTATTAGAGCGACGATTTTAGCTTTTTCTTACAGGTACATTGTTTGAAACTGTGTTTTGAAGGTGGTGATGACTTCACGGAATAGTAGTTGCTAGGTTACCAGTGCCAGAATTAGGCTGATTGTGCACGACTTGTAGCGTCATTATAAGAGTGTGTTAATGGTAAGATTGATAAAATTACATATTTACTCGTATTAAAAATTTTTTCTAAACAACGCATTATCAGATTATTTTAGTTAGTGTGAAAAACAAAATTATTTTTCAATGTAATTCTCCAAGCCAATATGGATAAAAAAGCATTTTATTTATTTATTTGTCATTTAGAGAAACCGTACAGTAAGGTGCGTGCAGGAAAGGGTTTTACCAAGCTGGCAAAATTAAACACATTGTCATAAAGCAACAGTAGGAGATGGAGTGCAGTTATGATATTGTCCACTTATTTTCATGTGCTAAGATAGAATAATGTGGTCGTAGTTATTGAAATACTTTCATATTTTAAAAAATAGGTAGATATAAGAGAAAATCAGGGACCGACATTGAGAGCGAAGCTCTTGTTTAAGAATATGGAAGTTGAGCAAAGTCGCAAAAAATAAACTTGAAGCAAGATGATAAAGGAAAAACGAAAATATGCCGAACGATTCTAATAGACGTCCTTACGTAATGCACAAGTGCATCGTATTCCTGTACCGTTATGTCGCAACAGAACGCATCGTTTCAAATTGTGCAGAGATTCACCAAAAAGTTTGGCGATTTTCTTTTCGGCGAAATTCATTGCCACATGTGTGAGATGAACAGAAAAAGCCCACCGTTTTCGAGTTAACTAGTGTGGAGTGAGGGAAAAAGTACACAAGGAAAAATAGAAAATGAATTAAAAAGAGAGAAAGAAAAAATCCTGGTATATAGCCTACTTGCTAAAATGTTGGTGGCGTGCATCTGAGTCATTTCAGTGCAATAGTGATGAAGTGCAAAGGGAGTGGTGATAACTACATCCTCTGGTATACTAAGGGCACCTCTCGAGTTGTTTTATTACCTTAACGCAATCCAAGTTCTTTGCATCGAGGCCTGAAGTTACTACAACCAGTACTTCAAAACTATTGTCCCCTTTAATGATAGCCAAACACCATCTAAACAAAGAAAGGTACGAGGGATAAATCATAATCAGGGCAGCTATTTATTTTCTTCTGAACAAGCGACAACACGAAAAATCTAAGATACACTATTGAAAGTATATGGAATGTGCTTTCGAATAAAGCCATTAGATTGTGTATGTGAACAGGGCTGCGTGACTCAGTACGCTCGGAAGTTCAGTTGGTGAGCGACAGTGGGCAGGAATGGAGGTCACGAAGAGTGAACAACGTGCGTATGTGAAAGTAACATTTTTCAGCGGTAAGAGTGCACGAGCATGCCACGAAAAACTACGGGAAGCACGAACAGTAGCGGCGTGGGCAGGCCTTCAATCGGGACAGAAAGTCGACTGCTGATCTGCCGCGGTGTGGGTGTCCTGTGTCCGCGGACAAGGATGTACGGTGTTGATGGTGGAGCAGCGCTTGCGCGATGAATGGTTGGACACTTGTGGAAATATGAGAACAAACTGCAATTCCGGCAAAAACGTTTTAGGGCAGGACCTGAACCGGAAACACAAAATTTAAAATCGTTCTATCGACACCAATATGTATTTTTTCGTAACCAATAAGATAAATAGTTTCTAAAAATCAGGGAAATCGGATAATTAGGAGTGGAGGTATGCCTAAAAACCGAAATTTAAAAAGCGCTCTAGCAGCACCGATTTCTCTGCTCTAGCGCTCTGTAATGAAGCTTGCTCAGGAATTCATTTAGTTTATGCAGTTCTTACGTAACGGACTTTGTTTAATAAATCATAGGGCATGGATGCAAATTTTTAGGCCATAAAATCCTGGTCTTAACGACTATGTTTTACATTGGCAATTTCAAAACAATATGAACTTGTCTACAATTCTCCCCTCCCCCGGTTTATACAGGCATCTAAAACTGCAATATTTAATCCTAAGTTTCTTCATACATTGAGGTTATTTGTGTCAAGGCCATATAATACATTTCTAATATTGTTTTTATTGCTGAGGCATCACAGGCGGTCTACACTGATGACACACGAAATGAAATTATACATTGGAAAATGATTTTTTTTTTAAAGGAAGGAAGCGTTCAGGCCTAAGTTTAGGGTACCTCCAGGGCATTTACCATTTATGACTGAGGAAAATCTAGGGGAAAAAGAAAACTCAGACAGAGAGGACTGTCCTGGTGGAATTAGAACCCCAGACCTCCCGCTCATGAGTACGTGCCTTAACCACCTCGGGCACTCGTGGTCATATAATGCATGTACAGATAGCAGCTTGTATTTAGTTTGAGGGAGGCTTTGTGAGCGAATGGTTGTGCGTTCGTGTTAGTGTTTTCATTGTGTACCAATTGTTCTTCGTTAGTTATGCCACTGCCCTATAGTCTTGAAGAAAGGGTTTTTACGTATGATACATATGGAAAAAGAAATTCGTCAGAGAAGTGGTAACACGATTCGCAAGATAATATCCTGGCAATCGTATTTCAGATAGAGAAACTGGTCGCCAATTTGCTAAAAAGTTACGAGATACAGGATCTCTCAATGACAAGAAACGTGTTCCGAACCGCCGTGTTCTTGCGGAAGAAAAGTTAGATGAAATGTTGGAGTTTTGTACGTAAATTCCGGCAAACTGAATTGCCGCTGAGGGCAATTGAAGGTATCACGTGTCCTTTGTACAGTGACTGGGAACTCAGAAGGCTTAAAATAAAGACGTGGAGTGGTACTGCTAGTAAAGAATGAGGTAAGTTAAGAGAAATAGAGAAAAAGAAAGAATGTGTGGTCGTGACTCGATCAGAAAATGATTCGTGACTAGAGAGAAGCCTGCCTGCCACAGAGTCTCTAGTGGGACTGGTTCAAGGTTAGCTGTCTGCATCCCAGACTGCAGCCGATACGTGCAAGCTCACTCTTAATGAAACTGTTCACTTCTAAAATATACCAACATTTTATTTACAGTGTCAAAATTATTAGCTAGTCCCTGCCTTTAACAAACAGCGGTATCATTGGCCTAATGATTGGGGGAAAATTAAAGGCATTTTTGGGAGCAATGAAGTGACTTGGAGGAACAGAAATCACTCTACGAGTAACTAAACTGGCCATGTAAAAATTGATAGGAGAAAAGTATATAGCATAATGGAGATTCGAAATCTATCTTCAGTAATACCAAGAGTGCTTATAATTTTTCGAAAATTTAATTGAGGTTAAGGAATGTTTATTGTCATGATAATTATTTCGGTCTCGAAATAAGTACCATGACTAGATTGGCTCGTCAATAAGGACCTGGTGAACCTCTCCCCTCTCAAAGAAAATTGCCATAATTATTTACCCTTTACTCTTCTCCTTGTCAATTTTTATAACAAAAAATGCATGAAAACAATGACGTATAACCGATTAGTTCTTAATTGTGTCTTACGTAATACGAGCGTTTCCTCTCTATCGTAGTGAGGTAACATGCGGGTCCTCCGTTAGCGAGTGGAGCTCATGGGCCAGCCCGGAAAATGTTACGCTTTAAACTTAAACCTTCATGGAACAGAAAAGATTTACAAGGACTTATATTTGTCTTCCTCCGAGATGGGTTAGCCTTTCTTCTGTTTATTTGTGCGTTCTCTTGAGCCTGCAGAAAGCTTGCCCATGGCCAAGCTCGATATTCTCTCTTTTCTTAGGAATCAGATATTGAGGGGTTATTGACACCACGCACAACTAACTAGGGGTTGTTTTCGCACTTTGTTTGAAAAAAAGGGGCAAATTTAGTTTCTGTAAGGCCGAAGAAACAACAGACATTACATGTGACATTAGGATATATCAGCGAGAGTAAGCCGGTTGAAAGATGCATAAAATCCATTGCTCTTTCTGAATTGACACAGAAGACTTAAGAAGTACTAACAGTTGAATTAGCAGAGTTCCATATGAACTCCGGCACGATGTTGGGGAGGATTATAGAGACCTTTCCTCCAGTCCATTTGGGTGTCTTGGCCCACTCTTCTACAGGGGCCACGAGCACCACTGAGGACAACAAACATAAGTTTGAAAGCTCAAGTAAATCACGTAAGAGAGGGAGTAAAATAATTGCAATGCAAGAAGGATTTGTACTTAAATCAGATCTTGTGCCGCTTCTTTCATATTTTGAATTTGCATCTCACAAAATCTTGCCATTTTTAATTTGTTGAACCGGCAATAGTAAAAAGGAAAACGCAGGAGAATAGGCTTCCTAGATACCCAGTAGAATAGAAGCAGAGATTAATAAAAAAGTAGAATAGAAACACCATCAGTTGTTAGTTTATGAGCACTAACAATTAAATTTCGTTCTGAATTCTGGTGAATGAGGTATCAATGAGACCGTACGTTGACTGAAAGAAGCTCTGGTGAAACTAATATACAGATACAAAGAAAATATTCGGAATATAAAGCTATGGGTTTATAAATAAAATAATGTATAAAGGTAGGGAAAGCAAGGAGAGGACATTTAACAATATTAGCAATATACGCTTCAAGAGACGATGAAGGGAGGGGGAGATCACCTCATTTTATAATCAATTACGTTAAGAAATACAGAGGAAAACATATGATCATCTGAAAATCTGTTGAGATTTTAATGGGAGAATCAGAAATATAGAACAAAATAGAATGGAAACAAAATAAAATAAAACAGAATAGTAATGGGAAGGAATAGAAATAGAATAGAATAGATTCGAAACAAAAATAGAATAGAACGAATAAAAATAAAATAGAATTGGAATAGAAATAGAATAGAATAAGTTAGAATAGAAATAAATTACAATGGAATAAAAGTAAAATAGGATTAAATGGAATAGCAATAAAATAGAATAGAACTGGAATAGAAATAAAGAGGAAATAGAAGAGAATGAATAGAATAAACATAAATTAGATTAAAATAAAAATAGAATAGATAAATAATAAGATACAATAGAAATAGAAAGGAATAAAAATAAAATAGAATGAAATGGAATGGAATAGTAATAACAGAATAGAATTGGAGTATATATAGAGAAGAAATATAAAGGAATATAATAAAATATAAATAAAATACAATGGAAATAGAACGAACAGAAGTAGAATAGAAATAGAATCGAATAAAAATAAAACAAAATATAAAGTTTTATTATAATTGACAAAATTAAGGACACAAGGCCTTCTCTTTTAATGAGTGATATCAAAGTTGAGTTTGTATCACACATGTGAAATAAAGAGGCGATAGCGTTAGGGGTGGGCCTGTTATCGTGATCACTTAGGTGATTGCAGAGATGGATATTTACGTTTTCCCGTTTCCTTTCATTCCATAGCATCAGGTTAGGCCCGACCCGCTATCGGGTTCTATCCGGAGGCCTCCTTGGGGAACCTTGATGGAACCGGTGTGATTCTCGCTTGCCTGTCGGATTATGGGATTTATTATTTATGGAAACGATGGGGACCCCTTTTACGCCCGTCGGATTCATTTCTGCCCCCCCCCCCTCCCACGGTTCCCTCGAGAGCATATATACAAGCACATCAGCGGCCTTGGCGCGAATGAAATATGAAAATTAATATATATTACAAGCTAGAATTAGTGATTAAATGTCGATTACTCCAACCTAAATTTTGCAATTTAGGTGTACATAAATTTCAGTTTATGCTTACCTAAATTAAACAATGGTTATGGTTAAATACGAAGGGCGTTCGGAAATGATTTATATTAGCGGTGTTTTACGAATACCACTTAATCTATTTGTAGAGCAATAGACTGACAGACAGTACGCCATGCAGTGGTTAGAGCGCCTAGACCGCCCTGCTTTTTTTTTTTTTTTTTTTTAACTGAAACACAACCCTCCCTAACTCTTTGTACTAATAAAGTGCGATTGATTATGGCCGAACATCATTGTTATATGCTTTCTGTGATGTTTTGTATCCCTGATGGCATAAAAAGGGGGGGGGGTCATCTGTTGAAGGCAAAATTCCTCTAAGTCCTACTCGTTACAGTGCCATGGTTCACAAGATAACATGCAACAGTTGTGTTATGTGCATGCACTATAGACAGTGACTAGTGTGTGTTACGTTAGCTCTGTGGCAGAGTGCTTAGCGATGCCGCGGTTAAGGCATAAATCACTTCTTTTTAATATAACCTGTAACATCATATGACAAATTAGTTTCGTAATATTGTTGTTTCTCAAGTTCTCTTTCCAGGTGCTTATGATGGAGGCCAAGTGCCCACTGCAGTGTACAGTCGCTGATGCGCGTTGTTTTGTTTTGTTTTTTTTTTTGCTTTGAATGATTTATTTATGGATGCTCTTTAACATCTCAGGTCATCAGGGCGTGAAACCGCCGACAAATTTTTGCTCAGAGGCCTCTCTTTCAGGCTTGAGGTACTTCCCTTCAGAAGGAAGTCATACTTAGGTATTTTACGCCCGAAAAAAATTCATCGGTCCTGGCCAGGTTCGAACCCGCGATCTTGGATATAGGAGGCAAGTATGGTAACCACTACACCACCAGGACCGACAGATGCGCATTGTAAATAGAGCGTTTATGAGCTTCCCTAAGTTATCCGATTAGAAACAGAATCAGAATTATTATTATTATTATTATTATTATTATTATTATTATTATTATTATTTATTTATTTATTTATTTTGTCAAAGAGGTACTCTTCCATACCGAATTTCTGACAATGGTTACGCGCTTCAAATTTTTTCCACCAATTGCATGAGATCTGTTCTTCTCATGTGCATGAAAAAAATCCCATCACCATATCTCTGTGTGCGAAGAAAAAGAACGTCCCCCCCCCAGTCTATTGTCTAGGCCTGGTATATTAGGAGTTCAAGAAGCGATTGGATTGTCATGTTTCAAAAGGACACCATAGGTCAGAAAATGTCAGTGAACAGACCCAAAGTGATGAAAAGTAATGCACTTCCTAGAATCGAATGTACATTTTTCCGCTCTTAACATTGGCGCAGTGAGAGACGAAAATACGGACATTCCTGAAATGGACAGGCGTTTCCAGGGGAAAAAACTACAGAAGTGTGAAAGCATTACAGGAAGAAATTTTGCTGAAATTAAGGTAAACATAAAACTCTTAAATCAGGGATACAACTTTTCATATCTAAAGATAGTTGGTATCTACTGAAGGACTCTGATAAATCAGACTATTTTGTAAAGACCAGAGCCTGGAAGTTAGACAAAAACCCTTTTCTATGTGGGTGGGTATATTTAAGAGATAGAAATGAACATGTTTCCGTATATTTCGGATCGATAGGGCCAGTTTGTATTTGTTTTTTTATTTTATTTATTTATTTATTTGCCTATTTTGACTAATGTTGCCCATTTTAAGGTTTAATACTCATTTTTGCATGCTTTAAATCGCTATTGTTTTTTCTGCGATTATTTACGCATTTTAAAAGCACACGGGGAATTTCAATATATCGATGTGAAAAAAGTTATAACAATTAAATGACATCTTCAGCTCGCAAAAGCATCTATTGAGAATCTTGTTATACATTTCTTTTCAAGCAGTCAAAAGCTTTCTCCTCAACCCATTCACTTAAACTCTTTAAATAGCAACACAATGAAGCGAAAGAACAATACGATTACCTCGGGTATACGAATACCAGGATATAGAGAGGATGAGGGAAATATTGTAAGTTAGGCGAAATAATTATATCGATCTGCGCGACACAATTCCAGGAAATTTGTGGTGGGGATAATGTCTCAGGTGCACAAATGTAACAAACAATTGCAAGACAGGAAGTTAAGAGCGATACAGCTGTGCAATAAACCGTCCCTACAATGTGTTCAGTACGGAAGTAAGAGAGATATTAACTTGTTTCCCTGTAAACGAATAAACAGGCAATGAACTCGATCAGAAACCACTGCCCATCTTTTGCTCATTCCCCAGGACTATTCAAAACTACTTAATTTTGTCTCGATTAACGTTTCCATGATGTCCTGAAAGGGGAATGTTCTGTTGTAACTGGTATGAGTTCTTCTGAAATAGCTTGCTTTAAATATGCTCCAATCGCTGCAGTGCAAGTAGAACGTTCTTTTTCTATGATGAAAAATGTTCTCTCTGACAAGCGGCTCACTATGACAGTTGATACCCTGAAAAAACATCTTGCTGTTGTTTGTAACCAATAAAAGTAAGCTTAAGTACTTGAATTATGTGATAAATTATTAGGTATCTTAAATACCTATTTTTATTAATAATCAGTGATATTACTCTATGTTTTCACTTTTAATAAATGCCCATTTTAATTATATTACTGCCTATTTTCAGTATTTTAAGAGCCTTTTTGCTACCTTTTGTGACCAAAATAAATGCCTGAACTTCCGTTATCTCGTAATAACTATTTTCTACATACATTCAAGTACTGATATATAACTGTGCAATACCTGTAGCCTTTCGGTAGTTACCTGGCCTTGTGTCATCGAGAGATCTTCCTCACAGATTATTATTGTGAGTAACATTATTCTTTCTGTTTATTGTTGTATCTTGGAGACCCTGAAGCTTAATATAAACCGTTTGCTAAGAGAATAATGGTATCTGGGCGGGACATGGTTTCAGGTGTAGTCCTTGTGTGTAAAAACGTTCCCTTACACCCTTATTCGGTTTCGCTCAGGTCAAAAGCCTCCTCGCTCGGAAAGTGCAACGTGATATATCAAACCGGAGGGGTAGTAGCTTGGTGTCAGTGATGGTGCAGGTGTACTCTATGCCATCTTTTCAGGGTTAGCCACCTGTAAACATTCCGGCGGTCGTTCCGTTCTGCTTCCTCAGAGGAAGGTCTTACACTGAATACAAGGGTGCCGGCATTAGTACGATAAGCGATAACGTTTCAGTACGCAAAGAAGTCTTAGTAATAGTAAAGCTGTCTCAATTTGCGCACGTTAACGAGGTTACATGTTCATCTAACATACTGTAGGAGCGAAAATAAAACAGAGCTGAAGGAAAATAAACTGGGGACATAGGTTTGTTTGTGTGCAACGAGGCGTTTTGAGTTGCGAGGCAGCCTGAGCGCAACTGCTTACTGTCGTCGAGTTAAAGTTAATATTTTTATTTTAATATTCCTGTTATTACTGAAAGATAAAACAGAAAGAGTGGCGAGAGAAGCGGTGCCATAGTGATAGGTGGGGATTCGTCGCCATGTCTGAGCAAGAGGTTGCAGCATATCATCATTCATTTTGTAACCAAAAAAAAGAGCCAAACTGGTCGAGATTTTGTTCAGACTTCGGACACAATTTGGAGAATCTACGCTTAAACGAATGCAAGTGTTTGACTAGCACAAGAAGTTCCCCAGCGGTCGTGATGCAGTAGAAAATGAAAGCCGCGTAAGAACAACATTCAGGCCGTTGGTGACCTTGTGGAACATGATCGACGCCTAAGTGTGCTCGAAATAGCTTCATAAGTTTCTTTCTGAAGATCCAGGGTTTCGGGAAGTTTTAGCGAGGTGAGTCCCACCTCTTCTCACTAATGAACAGAAAAATGTTGGAAAAGACATCATTCAGAGGATTCTGGATCAGTTTGAGGAAGAAGGAGAGCAGCTTTTGACCCGAATTGTGACCTGTAATGAGACCTAGGTGCACCACCACACACCCTTAAACAAGAGAACGAATATGCAATGGATAGTGCTCCAGTCAAGGCCAAAACTCGCCTATCAACCGGAAAAGTTCTTGCGATCGTGTTTTGGGACTCCAAAGGCGTGCTGTTCATCGATTTCTCTCACGAACTAAGGACTGTGAAAGTGGCGTATTACGGCAAACTAGAGCCGCCTATTGTAACATAAGACACCGGCATCCCATTCTTTATGCCCTGCTTCTACATAACTACACGAAACCAAAACCAGCACCCTAAGCCGGGATAAATTAAGGAAAATTCACTGGATAACCTCCAGAACATCCTCCTTTGAGTCCTGGTTTATCCCCTTGTGAGTGACACATGTTCAGACCATTGAAGGAAGACACTGGGAGGAAAAGGATTCACCGATACACAGAGGTTGAGCACTTAATGCGCAATTCGTTGTTCACACCCCCATCTTCTTTCTTTGATGAGGCAATAAATGAATTACTCATCCGCTGCATAAAATACATTTCTTTGAAGGAAGCTGAATAAAAGTAATATAATTTGTTTTGTGATTGTAAATTAATTTTTAAAACATCAGGTTTATATTTGAATGCCCTAGTAATAAGCACGAACGTTGTTAAAAGAGATGTTGAAAATGATGCCCCTCAACCGCAGTACATTGCAGGCATCTGCATAGAAGATTCCATTGAGAGATCCTGTCTCTGGTAGCCTTTGAAGAAATTAATGAACACTTTCTCTAAATGAAACAATTGCCGCGCATCGCCTTATAGCTTCTCTGTATAAGTATGCTTTCATACATGCGTCGTACATAAAAACCCATTCTTCAATACTATACTTACATAGTGGCGTAACTACCGAAGAACAATTAGCACACGTTTTACACACACACATACACACGAACGCACAACCACTCAGTGACAAAACCTCCTCCAAACTAACTACAAGCTGCTATCAGTACATTCATTATACGGCCTTGACGCCTAGCTTCTCAAAGTACGCAGCCGCGCTTGCTGGCCCATAACTGAAATAATCTCACTTCAAATAGAAATACAGAGTCTCCAGTCATTATTTCACGCCATTAGAAGCAAATATATACGCGTGATACTTAATAATTTAAATTTGTAATTACATTCTATTCTCACTCTCTCTATTTTCACTGAAGTATTATGGCATACTAAAACAAAGTATTTCAGAAGGACTTATACCAGTTACAACAGAACATTCACCTTTCAGGGCATCGTGGACATGCTGATCAAGATAAAGTAAAAATAGTTTTGAATAGTCCTGGCGAATGAGCAGCACCGTATCTCTCTTACTTCCGTAATGAACGCATTGTAGGTACGGTTTATTGTACAGCTGCACCGCTCTCATCTTTCTCGCTTGAAATTGTTTGTTGCATTTATGCAACTGAGAATTTACCTCGCCAAAAAGTTAGTAGAATAGTCTTGCGCAGATCGATCATATTTCAGCCCCAGGTCTCCAGACGGAAGGGAAAGAGTGTATGCATGACTCTATGTGTCAAGGTTGCTGGGAACAGGGGGACGTCGAAACTTTTGATTGGCCTGCAAGAATTCCAGGTCCCAAACATTTTCACCATGTGTGAAATATACTTGAACGTCACCATTTTATCTCGGATATTTCTGACTCAAGAATGGGATTGAATTTAGTAGTTCTACATTTGCAACTCCATTACCAGCGTCCCGAACAGGTAATATCTGTTACTGAATGTGCAACTTATTGGCTGGTTTAAAGTAAAATCAGTAAATCTGACCTAGAATTTGCCATAAGTGCCAATTAAAAACGCCATTAATTGTCAATTACACTGACTGCTGCTTTAAAGTAGGTTTTATATACTGTAGGTAAAATAATGTTTCTAAATTCACTTTCTTTCAAAGCGTTTCTATTGTCATATACGAGAAACAAAATATAAAATATTAGTAACTTTATCTACACCTAAAATTTAAAAAAGTCCGGAACGCAGGAGCTGCGTAAACTAAGCGAATTCCTCAGCAAGTTGAATAACTTTAAAAATGAATATAAAATCCAAATTAGGCCTTATTAATTAATGAAACGAAATAAATTATGCCATTACTGTGTGGTATTAGGGGAACAAAAATAAAATTCTTGCAACCTATGAGTATTACAAAAGAAAAGGGACATTTTTAGAATTATTATTATTACTATCATCATCATCGACAGAAAAATAAATGGTATATGATTATTACAGAAACATATGACCATTGATATACAAAGCTATACTGCATGGGTATTTTTAAATGTAACCATGTTTATGAACTGAGCTCTTGATATCACCTTTACATTCACTAAAATGGAGAGAAATAACAGAAAGTTTCGACTTACATTGTATATTCAAGAACAGGTTTATATGTGTTAATAAAACAAAAAAATGTTACCAATAAAAAACAATTAGAATCTTTTAAACAAATATACACAATCAACAATAAGCAATCGAAAGTTTCATCAATTTTCAGTGACTTTGAGATGTAATTAATTTTTATTTTAGCAAAAATATGTGAATCGAAAGTTTTCTGAAAGTTATTACAGAGCGCTCTTACATACAAATATAATTCTCACACACAGATTAATATTCTCCAGTTGCTATCTTCACTACAATGCTTTTATTAAACATGAATCATATTTATATTTATAAATACAGACTATTTGTTGAGTTAATTTGCCCTTTTATTTTGAAACAATATAAAAACCAAAGGCAAGAGCACTTTTTAAATTTCGATTTTTGGCCATATACCCACTCCTAATGATCCGATTTCCCTGATTTTCAAAAGTTGTTTATATTTTTTTATTTAAATGTTATTTAGTAAGTTTCGTTGCCAAAAATTAATATTAATGCCGATAGAGCGGCTTTTAAATTTTGGGTTTCTGGTAAACCTCACTTCCTAATTCCTTGATTTCACCAATTTTCAGAAAACATTTTTCTTACTTTATTTAAATGGTATATACAGAAAATTGCGACCGCTAGAGCGTTAACTAACACACACACACACACACACACACACACGCACGCACACGCACACACACACACACACACACACACAAAATTTGAAAAAATTCAAAAATCTGTTCATGGGTACAACTGCAAGAGCTAATGTACAATGATAAGCAGTCTTGATCAATACAAATTACCAACATTTAATGATGTTTGTTTACTTGATGACGACATTTCAAAGACCTTAGCTCAAGTATGTTTGACCTTTGATACCTCTCTTCAGAATCCATCAAGAGGGCAAATAGAACGCTATTTTTACAGATACTTGAAGGTTCACATCCTCAAGGTTGTCACTTCTGTTCGGTCCTTTTTCTTACACAGAAATAGCGTTCTCGTCTCAAGTTCAAAAAGTAGCAAAGTTCTAGAGGTATTTTATATTTAATAAATCTATTCATGCAAACAAACGAAGTACCGAAGTACTGTGTAACAAATGTAGCTTTTCTGAGAGGTTCTAATACAGAAAGTAAGCCTTAGCTACCAAAAGGGGTGACTGAGTAATAACACTTGCGATTTGCGTTCGGGAGCACCGGGTTCAAATACCTCGAGGCCTTGGATTTCCCTGGGCCCTGTTCCATGAAAGTATAGTCTAATACTTTACTTGTAACTTGCACTTATTAGTAAAGTTTTGTTCCACAAATGTTTCTGCTACGCTTGTACTTTACAAATGTCATTCTGCTCGCATTAGTCGGACACTGGTAATTTGTATAAATGTGTGTAAAATAGGAATATTTGTAGTTACTATAAACAAATTTTATTATTTTTTAATAATTTTGGGAGTCAGTTGAGTTAAGTTTTAACCAAAGTGATGATAATAATGAGTAGGAATATATATAACGAAAGGAAAAATAAGAATTTGTATACAATGATAAAGTTAGGTCAAATGCAATTAAAGGCTTATGACTAGTATTGCTGTTTCCTGCTTCAAATACATATAAGTTAATGTATTTTTAAGTTCTTGCTACATACCACGAAAATACTTTTTTGTTCTCTTATAAAATAATTTCTTTGAACACAAATGTCCCATTTTTGTTTAAGAGACCGTGATTGCCAAGCAATATAAACAAATAAATAAATGTAAATGATTAATGGACTAATACAATATAAGATCGAGAGCTATCGGGAAGCTCGATTCTTTTGCCTTCTCTCAGCGACTGAAATTGATGCTCCTAAATGTAACTAACTGTATGGGACGGTCGTCTCAAAGTGGCTTATTACGCTTGAATATTGCCAAATGCATAATAAAGTATTTAAATTATCATTATATCTCAGAAAAAGCACAACACCCATTTAGCAGGAATTAAAATAGTCCGCTCTGTGCATTAAAAGCGCGAAGGAATGGACATGATCTAATTGAAGGTATGGCGACGTGTGGCAAACAGCTGTTCCTCCATTTTGCTCTTGTATGGCGTCATTTGTAACTTTTTACTAACACTTTGCAAAATTTGCACAGAAAATTTCAAGACAATACTTTAGAAGGACTTGTACTAACACACTGGTAATGTGTTAGACTATATTTTAATGGAATACAGCCTGGTCGCATAAGCGAATGCTCGTATTAATCTTTCTTTCTACCCCAATTACTCTGTTCATTCTGTTGGTTCTGTACAGAATCGAAAGTGGCACGCGAAGTAGGCTGGTGTTGTGTGAGGCGCGACTGTAGTTTGCCTTTCGGAAAGGTTTCTGCCCCTATCTGGTATGGAAGCGCTTCTTGTGAGAATTTCGACACATGTTAGGGATCGTGGCTCCCTGCCCGTGAACCCGGGCCACCCCATGTCCACTTAACCTCATTCCTTCATGCCCCCAAACCACTGTTTTATTATTATTATTATTATTATTATTATTATTATTGTTGTTGTTGTTGTTGTTGTTGTTCTTCTTGACGTGGTGGTAAGGTCCACGCTAGGGTTGTTTCTTAAGCACACCCAGGGTGCGTCCTACCACAGCCTAGGGAAACCCCTATGGAGGGCAACATTGTTATGGTAAAATTGCTCACTCACAAGAACACCTGTCTCACGCCAACCCCTTTCACCCTTATACATACAGTAGCTTGGGTGCAACGTTCTCAGGTTTACCATTGTGTGTCAGGCCGACGTCTCAAATAATCTGTGTTAATACACGGGACAGAGGGTGCTATTGGGTTTCGGGAAGGAGTAAACTGCCTAAAGCCAATTATTTACGAATAGGGTCTGCTTTTTCCGCTTCGTCATCAAACTACCATCGCCATTTTCTTTTTCTTTCTCTTTTTGATTGCTAGAATGCAGGCATTCGTCTACAAATATCAGTGTTCTCTCTGTTTCATTATTCTTTCTTGCCCAAGGACATGAGACGCAAATCTTTTAAAAAAGAAAAAGAGAAGGCATAATAACGAACTTTCTATAATTTTCTTCTTCACTAAGATGCCAGGCTGAAATGTATTTAAAATGCCAATATCAGTCATCATAAACTGTACTTTAATGTCAACGTTTTCATTGTACTTAAACACTGAATTATTCTTTATCTACTCTCATTACAATCACTTTTAACTTCTGGTGGTCTAGTGATAACCATGCTTACCTCGTAGAGTGATAGTTCAATCCCAGCCACGCTAGAAGTTTTTTTTTTTTTCTTTCTGGGTGTAAAACTCCTAAGTTTGGCTTAAAACCGAGGCCCCCACGTCGTTGATTTACGGCACGAAAATGAACCTCAAACCTGAAAGAGGCCTCTGAGCAAAATTTATTGGCCGTTTCATACCCTGAAATGAATGAGATGCTAATGACCTGAGGTGTTAAAGAGTCCATAAATAAAACAAATCACAAAAATTATCATCACTTCACCAATACTTCGCATATTTACGCCAACTGATTCCCATTTTTCTTTAAAAATATCAAACTTGCACTAGTATTTGAAGTTACTAATATTCCTACAATTGTAGAGGAATCTATAGAAGTTACAAGTACACGACTAATACTTCTGTGAAACAGAACAATAAAAACATCACTTCTAAACTTGTAAGTATGCAGTTGTAAGGTACAAGTATAGCAGAAACCTTTGTGGAACAGAAGTCTACTAATAACAACAAGTTACAGTACATACTCTTGTATGGCCATATTTTTGTGGAACGGGGGCCCTGGGGTCTGTTTCACAGAAGTATACGAGTGTATTAGAGCAGGCTCTCGTTAAGTGTGGTCTTGTAACTTTCTATTCCACCAAAGAAATGCTGCACTGGTGAAGTATGAGTAAAAAATTACAAGTGATGTCACGTGGACGCCATGTAAAAGCAAGATGGAGGAACAGATATTTGCCATGCATCTCCATACCTTGAATTAGGTTATGTCCACTCCTTTAGAGATTTTTAATGCAAGAAGTGGATCATTGTCATTTCTGCAAAATGGGTATTGTTTTTTCCGACACAATGACAATTTAAATACTTTATTATATATTCACCGCAATAATCCACTTTGAGGTGACAGTTCCATAAGGCAACATTTAGAACATCAATTTCAGTCGTCGAGAGATGACCAAGACGTCGTGCTTCCCGATAGCTCTAGGGTCATTTTGTTATTTTGTCCTTTATAATTATTTGTTTATATTGCTTGACAACCACGTTCTCATAAGGGGGAAAAAATGGGAAAATTGTGTCAAAAGAAATTATTCGTAAAGAGATTATTTTCGTGGCAGGTAGCAAAAACCTTAAAAATACAAATGAAGAATGAAAAGAAATTATTTTCGTGGCATAGTAGCAAGATCTTAAAAGTGCATTAATTAAGATGCTGGTCTAAAACATGCATTTGGAACAGGAAACGTCAATATCAATCATAAGCCGCACTTAACCTAACTTTATCATTATTCACAAATACTTATTTATTCTTTCTTTATGCATATTCCTACTCATCACTTTCGCTAATACTTATCACATTTGTGTCAACTGGTTCCCAAAATCATTAAAAGATAATGAATTTTGTGCCTGTATTTGTAGCTACCAATGTACCTACACTAAGAGAAATTTATACTATCAATGCCCGATTAATGCTAATACTTTCGTGGAACAGAACTAAAAAAAATCGCTTATACAATTGTAAGCATGGAGTAGTAAAAGTACAAGTGTAGCAAAAATCTTTATGGAACAGAATTTTACTAAAAACTATACACTTGTATGTATTAGATCATACTTTTGTGAAACAGGGTCCTGGTTATTAGGTATAATACTGCACTTGGTAGATAAAATTGTTATATGAGTTCTGTTCAGGCCATTAGGTGAAAACAGCTTTTGTACGGTTCCAGATCTGCCCAAACCTACGCGAAGTTCAATTATTTTCTGCAACTAACTCTGAAAGTCTGAAACGTTTGCAAACCTG
Organism: Metallyticus violacea; assembly: GCA_030762175.1. NCBI lineage: Eukaryota > Metazoa > Arthropoda > Insecta > Mantodea > Metallyticidae > Metallyticus > Metallyticus violacea. The sequence continues at coordinate 19,291,512 of CM060836.1, forward strand.
TTATTTAGTGCGTAATCATATCCCTAAACCCCCCTCCTAGCAGTCTGTCTCTTAGCTCCCTACGTAAACATGTCACCATTTCGTTCAGTCAAGGTCAGGCCAACGCGCGCATCTTGCTTCCAGAAGCTGCTGTTAGATGGCACCAGATACCAGCAGGGGACATTTGGGGAACAGTGCACACGCAATGGGAAATATTTATTACAAGTAATATCAAATCTCGAAAGTTCAAACCCTCGAGTGATATTTAATAGGACTATTTCACAAATAAAATAAGAATTGAAATATAATTCGCTAAACTTGGCTTACAAAGTTGCAACCATTGTATATTTGTATTATGAATACCTAACCTATTTGCAACAATACGAATGTCGATTGTCAGTAATGTTAATGAAGAAGAGCAAATACGGGATATATATAAATGAAAAATAAAATAGCACTATTTTTTAGCAGTGTTTAACGCCCGTTTTTACAACTGAGGCACCACAGGCGGTGGACACTGATGGTACGCGTGATGAAATTATATATCGGGAAAGAATATTTTTAAGGAAGGATGCGTTCCAGGCTTGAGTTTTAGGGTACCTCCCCGGCATTTGCCAGTTATGAGGTCTGAGGAAAACCTGGAAAAAACCTCAATCAGAGAGGACGATCCTGGTGGATTCGAACCTCAGACCTCCCGTTCACGAGTCCGCGCCTTAACGACCTCGGCCACCCGTGGCGGTAAAATAACACTATGAACAATGTAACTAAAATAACAATAGTTAATGAAGCAGAAATATCGATCCTGGTAGTGTAGTGGTAACCATACTTGCCTTCTAAACCCAAGATTACGGGTTCAAACCCGGCCAGGATCGATGAATTTTTTCGGGCGTAAAAATCGTAATTATGGGGGTTCCTTCGGAACGGAAGTAAAGCCGTGGGTCCCGTGTCGTACATTTACGGCAGATAAAGAACCTCAAGCTTGAAAGAAGAGGCCTCTGAGCAAAATTTGTCGGCTGTTTCACCCCCTGAATTGAATGGGACGCTGATGACCTGAGATGTTAAAGAGCGTCCATAAATAAATCAAATAAAAAGAAATCAGTCACATAATTGAAATAGTCGCATTTTTCATAGGTACCCTTTGTACACGAAAAAAAAGGAGAGGGAAAAAAACTAGCTATGGCATGTTACGAAAACCAAGCAGGAACTGGTGTTACTACCAGTTTATGGAAATAAAGAGTAAATTTGTAGTGTGCATTATGAAATTTAAGTACATATTGTAAATGCAGTTCTAAGATAAGAGCCCACCGTCACGTTTTTTTTTTTTTTTGATTGATTTATTTATGGACGCTCTTTAACATCTCAGGTCATCAGCGTCCCATTCAGGGCGTGAAACGGCCGACAAATTTTGCTCAGAGGCCTCTCTTTCAGACTTGAGGTTCTTTTTCATGCCGTAAATGTACGGCATGGGACCCACGGCTTTACTTCCCTTCCGAAGGAAGCCATACTTAGGATTTTTACGCCCGGAAAAATCCATCGGTCCTGGCCGGGTTCGAACCCGCGATCTTGGGTGTAGGAGGCAAGTATGGTAACCACTACACTACCAGGACCGACACCGTCACGGGTGGCCGAGATATTAAGGCGCGGACTCGTGAGCGGCAGGTCTGGGGTTCGAATCCCTACGGACCGTCCTTTCTGACTGAGGTTTTTACCAGGTTTTCCTCAGTCCTCATAATTGGCAAATGCTGGGGAGGTATCCTAAACTTGAGCCTGGAACGATTTCTTCCTTAAAAATCCTTTCCCAATATATCATTTCGTTTCGTGTATCATCAGCGTCCCCGCCTGTGGTGCCTCAGTAGTAAAAACGGGCGTTAAACACGACTAACGAGTGAGAGAGAGCGAATGTCTTTTCCGGTCTCATAAAATTTCAGGCAAAAAGTTAATCCATCTCTTTTTGGTCTATCCACATTCCTTTTACATTTCGGGTGATAATCCAATATAATATTTCGTAAGTAGTCTTGTTTCCTTGTTTGTATGTGCTTTCTACGTATTGCTAAATTTATTTATTTATCAATTTAAAAATATATTTTGAATCTTCACTTTTCTTTTTGCGTAAGAGAGTAAAACCGTCAAATACACTTCTCAAAAATCTCATTTCAGCCGCTTGTATTATCTTCCCCTCTCATTTAGTTACACCCAAAACGCACAGTCACACAATAGAGGCAACGCCATAACTTTATAAACTTTTTAATTTTGCTCTTTTCTTGTGTTTTAATCTTCTTTTAATTACTTAATTAATTGATTTATTTACCCTGGCAAGAGTTAAGGTCAAGGGGCTTTGCCTTCCATTCTACCAGACGAAAAAACAGAAAAACACACGCACACTTACTTTTAAATAATATATTACAATCCAATTAAAGATATATATAATGCGTATAAATATTACATATTTTAAATATAGTTATTAAGTTGATAAACTTGCTGTTACAATTCCACTTGTTCTTCAATAATTTTTTACAAGTACAAGGGGAAGGGAAGGAGGAAGAGAAGAGAAGAGAGGAAGCAAAAGGAGAGGATGAAAAGAAACGAGAGACTTAACTGTTGTATTTCCTAAAATTGAGAGGGGAAGGGAAGGAGGAAGAGAAGAGAGGAAGCAAAAGGAGAGGATGCAAAGAAACGAGAGACTTAACTGTTGTATTTCCTAAAATTGAGATGCCAAATTAATCTACTTTTAAATTGCTTTATTGTCCGACAATCTCTGACTCCAGGAGGAAGGGAGTTCCAGATTCTGGCAACTGACACGCTGAATGAAGTTGAGTGGAAATGAATGTATTAGATGAGAGGGGTAGACAGTAAATTCATATTTCGGGTTCGAGGTACGTACAGGTATTAGAAGTAGTCATGGCAGTTGATTGCTTAGGGGTGTCCCATGACTAAATTTACGAGTACTGAAGACGAAAGGAACGCAGGCATTATGAACACGCAGTAATCTGTCGATCTGCTCAGTATTCAGATTACTCTTCTTCTTCTTTTTAAAGAGGAAGACCTTTTGCTACATGTTTTCATATGTGAATCAAAGTTTTACCCGACTGTGTTATTCTAGATCGCAGTCTATATTAACATCTAGTGTGCTGCATATATAAGTAGTTTAAATTTGTTAGAAAGATCTTCTGTTTTAATATAGGAGAGATCACATCACAGAGAGTTAAAACTATTCACCTGTTCAATGGATTGCCCTCCTAACATTATTTTAGCTCTTACAGTATTTGTTCCTGCAAATGCTAAGACCTACCTTTTAATTACACTAGGGTCAAAATAAACGCTTTGAAATGAGGAAAAGTGAATATTGACCGACTTAAAAGGAATTCGCATGTGGTAGCCCCATCCCTTACGAGTAAAACGGTCTCAGTTTCCGAATTCCATAGTGTGAGGATAAACAACCCACTCCCTGCACAGGCAGCCAGCTGTTACGTAGTTTAAATCAGCATTCCAAAGCCACGAGCGCTTGCTACAGACTTTTGGGACCTTGCTGCATCTAGGGCAACAGTTTTCTGCTGGCTTGCGGAATTTAATAGGAACTGAAGTACACTGCAAGACGAGGAGAGAAGTTTGCGTCCGGAACTGCATTGACAGAGGAAAACATTGTCGCAGTGGTAAAAATGCTACGCAAAAACAATCAGCTAACATTTAAGGGCACATAGGCTAGCTTCCAGATTGGATCGCCAATACTATACAAAAATCCTGCACATTGTCTCCGTGCCAGGAAGGTTTTCTCCCGTTGGATGCCCCACAATTTGACATAGGCGCGTCGAATGGTATAAAGAAAAATGCTGCAGATGTTTGACGGTGGAAGCTTCAGGCGTATTTCTAATACCATCACCGGTGATGAAACACGAATTTACCAATTTGAACCGGAGACCAAACGACAGACCGTCAGCAGTTTGGATCTTTCCAGAAGACCATCCACGAACGAAAGGGAAGAGTGGCCGAAGTGTTGGGAAGAGAACAATGGTCACATTACTTTAAAAAATTCCTCTGGAGGAGCGGGTGCTTTGATAAGTGGGATTTGAGAATGAGAAGTGTATAGAGTGTGGTGAGAGTACTTTGAAAAGATGCAACAGTCGCAGTGTCCAACCATTCCCAATTTGACATGTTTCAAAACTTTCCTAGTGACCCAAGTATTAAAATTATAATTTTTAATATTATTATTTAATTTAAATAAGGACTTCTGTAAACCATCCTCTGAGCTGGATGTAAGAATGAGGTTATCTGCACAAATAATGTGTCTAAGAAACAATTCTTTATTTAAAATTGTGTTTAATAGTACACAAAGCATTAATTGTTTACACGATGCCCATTCCACCAAACACAAAGCATAACCTTTTGGCGCAGTGGTGGTTTCGATTGTTTGGGAGTATATTTACGGACTGCCACCCAGCATTGACGAATCCTGAAGTGTCGTAGAGAATCCACGTCTTATCGATTGGCACTAAGCTTGGGATCTTTCTGTTGACGTGAAAGCAATACAAAACAGGCGTCAGCTCTGAGTCATTCTTAACTTGTGTGGAGCCCAGTGACCGGCGTTATAACTTTTACGTACCCGTACGGTTCCGGCACTGAAGTTAGTAGATACACCCCTTCTCCGGCCGGTTTTATTGCAGATAGCTGTATTACCGACCTTTGCGGGGTATGGGTAGGTAATCCTGCAACACGTGGCTGCATTACCGACTTCGGTGGCTGCATTACCCACATGTTGTACACTGCCTCCTTACCGACCCTCGGTAGTATGCACTTCCCCGCAACAAAGTCCATCCACAGAGGAGACTTTTTTTTATTTATGAAACAGATTACAATGTTCATTATACAAAATGGAGGGAATTAGTTTCCTTACCAACATGCAAAAAATATTTGATGGGAATTTGCTTCCTTACCAATCATCAGAAATGTGAAAAGATCAGGTTTATTTTAATTATACAAAATGGCCGAAATGTTCTCCTTTACCGACCTTAAAAAATCTGGCGAGGAGGGGATTTATATTATTGATTTGATAAATATTAATAACATTTTTGTGAGTATGCACACTTTTATGGGCGAGCATTATTTTTATTGAATAATGGGCAAATATAAAAACAAATGCAAAACATTGTTATTAGGCATAAAGAGCGTTATGAAGCAAAAATAAATGTTACGATACCAAAAAATGTTATGATATAAATATTCCAGTTTTTATGCCAAAGGGGCGTTATGAAGCACAAACAAAGGTTACGATGAGAAAAAATTAATTTTGATACCCTTGCTGTGTAATATTATTGTTGTTGTAATGTAAAATTGTGTAAATGATTGTTAATTTCCAATATTTTAGGAAAAATAAATACATGTGACGTACGACATACCTTAAACGAACTGCTGCGCTGTTGAATCCATCTCGGATCCCAGCGACCTACTAAGGGTGGTGAAAGCTGCGTTGGTAGTCGGAAAAATTCTGTGCCCCGACGCCACAAGAGGTCGTGCCTCTAAAGACCAAACGAGACTAAATGTTTCACTGCATTGAATTTTCACCCTCCCCAGAGTCAGGTATTTTTTACCTGTTAATACATTTTCAATGTTTTTCCTTCGGTAAGGTACTTTTACCTGTTAATGAATTTTACGTTTTCCCTCCCCAGGGTCAGGTATTTCTGACAAAAAAAAGTTGTTACCTGTTAAATGCATTTCAATGTTTTACGAATTCCTGTCTAATTGGTTTTTCTGTAAATGGCATTTTGATGTTTTTATCTAGGGCCATGTATTTCTTACTAGTCTCTTCATTCCTTTAATGGTGTTGAGCATGGGAATACGGGAAACCAATCTCATTGGTTAAAAACTACGAGGGGACGTGAGGTATAACCCATGCATAGTGGTGAAAACCATGCTTTTGAGTCGTTGAAATGATCAAGTTTTTCCGGTACTAAAGGAAGTCATACTAGCAGGATTTATCAACTGTGAGAATCATAATATACCGAGTGCCTGTACGCGGTTTTAAAATACCTATTGCATTCAGTACAAATATATCAGTCATAAAGAAGAATTTCGTTTATAGTGAAGCTACATACATTATCGCTATATCATTAGAACATTTGTGTTTTTATCACGATAATTCAATAAATTTGTCAAAAACTGTGGTATAAATGTTTAACTTTGCAAAAAAGAAAACTATGTCTCGCGAAAAAATTATATTTTCTCCCGCGATTCACTTTTAATATTGAAACAGCAAGGGGGGGGGCTTTTTAATTTTTTGTAAAAATAAGCAATGTTGCGCGAAAAAAATATTTTGCAGGCCGTCACTGGGTGTACTACTTACTTTTTTGCATTACAACTAAAAAAAAAAAATCTTTCAAGCTGTATGTGACAAACTGGTTTTCGCCCCTTTTAGCTGCTAAATGCGTTTAAAAATGTAAAGAAGTAGGCACATTGTGTGGTTGCAAAATATATTGAAACAAATAATTAAATATATATTTAACTTACATTGAATTAATAAGTTGCAAGTAAAATGTGTAAATGTTGGTTAATTACTGACATTTTACGAAATATCTTAAACGCGGAGAGGTGATCCTGTTTCCAGCTAGGCCTCGCAATGAATGCACGACAAATGAACAGAACCACTGCCTAATGATTGTTAGGGGTAGGGTGGGGGAATATCACGTGGACTGGTCACGTTGAGTAATAGTGGTGGTAAGGAGGTGAATGGGGTGTACGTACTGACACAATGTAAAGAAAATTTCACTGTCTATAAATGAATCATTCATTCCAAAATACTTTTTGGAATATAAATTGTTTTACATTATCCAAACAAACTGTATATAAATAAATATCGCAGTGTCCCTGTATTTACCCATGCTGTGTATGTTAACCATAATAATTCTCACTGTAGTATTTACAATAATTAACATTGAAATATAAAAATAAAAATGTGTATTGATAAACGCAGAATGCAAAATAGTGCACTGATTAAATATATGTTAATTTTATACAAACTCAATAACATGTTCATAAATAAAATACACCTGATTGCGAAAACATCGATACAGTGTTTAACTTGGCAAGAAGAAGAAGAAGTAATGGAAGACTATTTTCACTATCTGTAAATCAATAATTCATTCAAAGATACTTTTTTAATTTAAATTAAATGCTTAAATCACTCAAAACGTCTATATAATTAGGAAACTTAGACCATTAAGTTATGTTCTGCAATTTCACGTGAACCTCAAAACGTTAAGTTGTGTTATGAACTTTTACGTTTAATGCTCACAATTTGGTACCCCGGTGCGGCTATTCCCCTGAGCGCTCGGAAACCCATTTCACACTGAGAATGGGGAGAAAAAAAAATTAATTGCCGCTTCTTTTTTCGTTATTTCACACAGTCTTATTGATATTTAATTTTAGTGCGTTGTGGTTTGAACTATTAGGTAGAGAAAGTGTTTTTTCAGTTCTCCGTACCGTATATCATGTTAATTTCAATTATTCAGAGCCCTTCCCTTACTTTATGTTCAGTATTTTAATGTTTTCTTATGTCCAAGAGTTTTAATATATTTTGTATTATATTCATACCTTTCTACACGAGGCTACTTGCACTTTGCAACATATGACATTTGTTTACTTTAAAAATGGGAAATGAAAATTTGTCGGAGAGCATGTTACAAAAAGTTTTGTTGTATATTATGTTTAATTACAGTCAATGTATGTTTAATTTATATTATACACGACTTTGAGTCTATTTCGATATATTTACGATAAAATACACCTAATGTGTGCGCTATTTCATTGACATGCACATTTTCATACATGCAAGGTGTCCGAGAGGAAAAGTTTGTTCTGACACGCTGGCGATATTAATGCTCGGTGTCTGCGGCGGGTTGATATTCTGTCTAATGTCAACATAAAGTTTTACTTGTGTTGGTTTAAAGTAAAATTATAACGCCATGTGTTAAATTTTCGGAGAGTTCATCATTGCTACACTTCTAATGTCATTTACTTCATGGTATAACATCTTTTTCCATTTTTTTCATAATAATAAATCATTGTGTGAAAATGTCTTTTACTTGCAAAATAACATTTTCTCAAAGTTAAAATTTGATTTTTCCTGAACAGGATTCCGTACATTCATTGGTTTTAACTTTATGACCTAGAGGTATGCTCGCGTTTTATGCTCAGCCATCCTTCTATAATAACCCAACTTTCACCATACAATAAGATAATAAGAATTTGGTTGTCTATCAAGGGCTATTTAAAGCGAATCCTCTTTAATTAAAAATAAGTTGTGTTGGTTGCAAGAGTTATCTACTATTATATATTTTTTCTCTCACCATTCACTTTATTAATAGTAAATCGTTGTTAAAACATTTTTTTTTTCACTTGAACATACCATTTTTTCAAAGTTAAAATCTAATTTTTCGCGAACAACATTCCTTACATTTCACTGGTTTTAACTTTTAGACTGGAGGTAAGAGTATGCGTGTGTTTTTTGCCAAAGCCCGTCCCTCTGTAAAAAAAAACCTAACTTTCGATTCGCAAATAAAATATCCATTCGTCAAGGTACACAAGGGTATTTTGAAAGTCAATCCTTTTTACTTGGATTAACTTAATGACGTGCATGTGATATAGGTATTTTTCCATTTTTTTCAAACCAGAATGTATTTTATATAAATGAGGTAACTGAGATATATATGCGAGAATTTCTAACCACAATTCAGTTGGTATTATTGTATGTAACATGACGAATGCACAGCAGGTGTTATTAAGTCGCTAGTGTGCTGGAGCGACTAAACCGATAGGTAGTGCGGCATTTTGGATAAAGAGTGATATCATCGAGATTACAATAGCAACTAGAACTGACAAGAATGACAGCTTCCGGTTTCACATGGTGTCTAGAGCGCGGTCCAAGACCTGTAGGGGTTTTATCGCGAATAGGCGATTTCTTCACCCGGTGTTGTATGAAATTACTTTCGGGGATCGCTGTGAGTAAATTAAATCATCTAGAGAATTATATATTTTAATGTGAATAATGTGAGTGAAAAACACAGTGTAGACTATATATATATTTTTGATGTTGTAGAACGCAGCCTTGATATGAGCATTTGGCTGAACTCCCGATATAAATCCTAGTAAACCATAATGCTGCAGACGACAGTGAATGTCGGAGAGAACAGTTCTGTGTGTTTGTGGCGTACCAGTATTACGGAGTTAAAATATTAAAAAAAAAAAAACAAAACAAAACACATACTGAGTTATTATTGTTGTGAAAAACAGTAAAACGAATCATTGTGTGCGAACACCGAACGTGGTTATACCATTACTTTATTGTGTAATATTTCAAATTACAGTTGAATGGACATATCGAATAAAATCATCACATTTTTTAAAAAATATCTGTTTTCACACATGTGATGTGTCATTTTATATAAGAAATATCCCTCCTTTACAATACATTTTTATTGCAGAACACAGAACTAACGGAGATCATAAAATATTAACAGATTGCGGTATATTTCTTAATAATATAGTTTTGTTGAATGAGTTAAAACATTTAATTTCTATTCCAAAAGTGTCTTTTAATGAAGAATTCATTTACAGCCAGTGAAATTATTGTTTAATTACAAGTTATTTGCAAGTTCAACATTCTATACAACATGTTTCGCAATCAGGGTATTTTATTTATGAACATGTTATTGAGTTGGTATAAAATTAACAAATATTTTATCAGTATGCCGTTTTACTTGCTGCGTTTATCAATGCATTATATTATTTTTATATTTTAAGTTAATTATTGTAAATACTACAGTGAGAATTATTGTGATAAACACACAGAGCATGGGTTTGTTGAATATTTAAATCACTTAATTTCTATTCCAAAACTTATCTTTGAATGAATTATTAATTTATAGTCAGTGAAAAATATTGTTTAATTACATATTTCTGCAAAGGTAAAAAGTTTTGTATTGAGTTTTCTAATATTCACTAACGTTGCCTATTTGAAGAAAGAAGCAGTAAAAATAGAGTGAAAACTTAGCACGCCGGAGATCATTAAATACACGGAGGCAGCGATATTACTCCTAATTATATTTTTTGGATGTTTTAAAACACTTCATTTATATTCCAAAACGTATTTTGGAATAAATTATTCATTTAAAGACAGTGATATATCTTTATATTGTATCAGTACGTACACCCAATTCTCCTCCTTATCACCACTACCACTCAACGTCACCAGCCCATGTGACATTCCCCTACCCTACCCCTAATCATCACTAGGCAGTGGTTCTGTTCATTTGTGGTGCATTTAATGAGGCCTAGCTGGGAAACATGATCACCTCTCCTCGTTTAAGATATGTCGCAAAATGTTTTCGCACAGCTACCATCCTAAAATGTTATTATTTTAACCTACATTTACACATTTTATTTGCATGTTATTAATTCAATTAAATTAGGGACAATTTCATTTATTTGTTTAAATATATTTTGCAACCATATAATATGCCTTCTTCTTTAGATTTTTAAAGGTATTTAGCAGGTATAAGGGGCGAAAACGAGTAATTGTCACATAGAGCTTGAAAGTCTTTTTTTTTTTAATTATAATACAAAAGTAAGCAGTATTCCGCGACGGACTATAAAATTATTTTCTTTTCGCACAACATTGCTTATTTTTATAAAAACTTAAATAGATTTTTTTTCTGTTTCACTACTAAACGTAAATCGCGCAAGAAAATATATTTTTTTCGAGAAACATAGTTTTCTTGTTAGCTAATTGAAACATTTATACGACGCGTTTTGACAAATTTACTGAACTATCGTGACAAAACACAAATGTTCTTCTAATATTTTACTGTGGCAGCCCCTAGCATGATTTACACCACTGCGCATGCGTAATACCTCATGTCCCCTCTTGGTTTTTAGCCATTGAGGTTGGTTTCCCGTATTCCCATACCCAACACTATTAAAGTAGTGAAGAGGCTAGTAAGAAATACATGGTCCTAGATAAAAAAAAACATCCAAATCCCTTTTACAAAAAAACCATTTAGACGGGAACTCGTGAAACATTGAAACGCATTTAACAGGTAACAACTGTTTTAGTCAGAGGGAGGAAAAACGTGGAAAATCCATTAGCAGGTAAAAATGCCTGACCCTGGGGAGGTTGAAAAGGTGACAATCTTTTAGTCTTATGGAGCAGGGGCAGGTAGAATCCTCCCGACTGCCAACGTAGCTTTGATCACGCTGAGTAGGTAGCTGGAACCCGAACTAGAACCAACATCGCAACAATTCGTTAAGAATATGTCGTAAATGCAAATAATATTTTTCTAATATATTGGAAATTAGCAAAATTTACAAAATTTATCATTATAACGTAACAATAATATATATACAGTGGTGACATAAATTTCATTGTTTGCATCTTCGTTAGTTTGCATCAAAACGAATCTTTAGCATAATAACAGCATTTTTTCTATCGTTACTTTTTTGCATCATAACGCCGTTTTTAGCATTGTAGCACATTTTTTCATAACAACGTTTTAGCATTTTAACTTTTTTACACAACACATTTTAGCATAAGGCAACTTTTTGCATAACAAAAACTTTACATTTGTCTTAATATATTTTACAAACACACATGTTTCACATCCGTCATTCAATAAAAATTAATGCTCGGCCATGAAAGTGTGCTTAGTTACATAAATTGTAATTAATATTTTATCAATTTAATTAAATAAACCTTCCCCACCAGATTTTTGAAGGTCGGTAAGGAAGTAAATTTCTTACATTTTTTGTGATAAATAAAGTAAATCCGAATTTTACACATCCCTTAAAGTCGGTGGGCAAGCAAATTTTCATTCACTTCCCTCCAAATCTTTTTTCAAGTAGGCAAGGAAACAAATTCCCTCCATTTTATATAATCAACTTTATAATCTGTTTAACAAATAAAATAACGCCTCTTCTGCGGAGGACTTAGTTGCGGGAAATTGCATACTACCGAAGGTCGGTAAGGAAGCAGTCTACATCATGTGGGTAATGCAGCTACCGAAGTAAGCAATGCAGCCGTGGAGAGCGGGATTGTCTACTTAAAAGTCGGCAATGTCTGCAATAAAACTGGCCGGAGAAAGAGCATACACTACTGACGTTGAATTGATTCCACGTCCTCACAAGTCTGTTGTTATTCGTCTCGGTAGTCGCTAAGAGAACTTCGTTATCCCTTGTTGCTGGTATTTACCGCGTTGCTACATTTGCATTGTTCCCCAGTCTAAATTCACAGAGCATACAAATTGGTATACCATCTGCGCGCCTCTCGGAATACAGGCTATTGCTATAAATTTGAACAAGCTAACACTCGGCAACACTTCATTCCTACTTTATTTTTATTTGTTGCACATTTAATTGTTACCAACCCTTGACATTTGAGCATCACCAGAACTTTTTGGTCAGCTGTATAACTGCGGTTTACTTCTGACATGGGTTTGACGGCACCCTAAACAGTGGTTCCAAACGGTGTGCCGGGAGACATTGGTGTGTTGCACAGTCCTATGGAGTGGGTCGCGAAATTTTGGAACTGAAAAATAAGTTTTATGTCATCCAGAAAGGCATAATGTCTAATACTCTTTATTTATAACCAAGTTTTACATATGGTACATTTTATTTTGGGACACACTTTACCCCAAGATCGCGGGTTCGAACCCGGCTAGGACCGATGGATTTTTTCGGGCATAAAAATCCTAAGTATGGCTTCCTTCGGAAGGGAAGTAAAGCCGTGGGTCCTGTGTCGTACATTTACGGCACGAAAAAGAACCTCAAGCCTGAAAGAGAGGTCTCTGAGCAAAATTTGTCGGCCGTTTCACGCCCTGAGTTGAATGGGACGCTGATGACCTGAGCTGTTAAAGAGCGTCCTTAAATAAATCAATAAAAAAAAAAACACACTTTACCAATGCTGACACCAACAACAATGCTCAGTTCAATTTTTCTGCCTGGCGATAAGTGGAATGAAGGTGAATACATGCAACAATGTTTCACAATTCGTTTAATCTTCCCACTTAGTAATAAAGAGAGTTTAGAGTAATCAAAGCTTATTTTATTATTTTGTTTTATTTAGATTTTAACATGGACAAATTTTTAATTCGAAAAAAACAATCTGAATCAAGTTCTGGGTGAGATGGCGGTAGTGCTAATTCAAATAATGTGAGCGAAAAGTCCCTTCAGGGTTCACAAAAACTTACTGCATTTCACGAATATAGTGATGAATATTTGCAACATGATTTTAAGTGGTGTGGAGATGAATATAAACAAAATCCGAGTTTCTTATATACGGAAATGTTTTGTCAAACCAGTCAATGGTGCCGAATAAACAAAAAAGGCATTTAGAAAGTAAACATTCTCATGTACCTTCAAAACCAAGAGATTATTTTGAAAACGTCTTGTGAAGTCACAGGAAAAAATCCTCTAGTGCGTTAGTAAAACGTAGTTCTGTTTCTGGCAAAATGTTTGAATGATCCATATGTAGTTTCCGAATTAATAGCGCAACAGAAGGAAGAAGAAGAAGCAGAAGAAGAAGAAGAAGAAGAAGATGAAGAAGAAGAAGAAGAAGAAGAAGAAGAAGAAGAAGAAGAAGAAGCAGAAGAGGAAGAAGCAGAAGAAGAAGAAGAAGAAGAAGAAGAAGAAGAAGCAGAAGAAGAAGAAGAAACAGAAGAAGAAGAAGAAGAAGAAGAAGAAGAAGAAGAAGCAGAAGAAGAAGAAGAAGAAGAAGTAGAAGAAGAAGAAGTAGAAGAAGCAGAAGAAGAAGAAGAAGAAGAAGAAGAAGAAGAAGAAGAAGAAGAAGAAGAAGAAGAAGAAGAAGAAACCCTCATAACATTGGCGAGAAACTAATATTTAAAAAAATGAATAATATGTTAAGTGATATGCGGATGAAGAAATATCCAGAATCACGTTATCGGATATTGCTGTTAGTCACAGAATAAAAGAAACGTTTCATGACATTGACATTAATGTGAACATTGGGGGATAGTGTGTTTCTACAGTTGGACGAAAGTCATGACACAAGTGGAAAATTATTATTGGATAATTTTTATTTTGCCAAGAGCTCAAGACTACTACTACAAGCAAAGATATTTATGATTTGGTTTGTTGAACACAATACTTCCTGGGAAAATTGCACCTCTCTTTGCACAGACGGAGTAGTAATTAACGAGGAAAATGAAAGGTTTTATAAGTTTCCTCAGAATAGTGGACTCAGCTGTGCAAGAAACTCGCAGGAAGAAGTTAATTATGACAGCTGTTGATGGGGAACTTTTAAAATCTGTATTAAATGCGACTATTAAAATGACAAATTGTATAAAATGAAGACCAGTTAGGTCTATAGCGTTTGAAAATATTTGCGAGTCTATGGGGGCTGACCATATCAATTTATTGTTGCACACTGAAACCAGTTGGCTTTCTAGGGGTAAATGAATACCGCGAATGGTAGAGCTTCAAGACGAGATTTTATTTAATATTTTTTATTTTTAATTATTTATTTATTTTTTGAGGAGGAAAAGTCAGAAAGTCAGATTATACTAAACTTTTGGAAGATAATTTTTACTGTGCCAAACTAATATAGTCCAAAGAATGTAATTCTGATGCGAGGGAACAATTGTATGTGAACTTTGGCCATCACATTGCTAATAATCAATGAACCACTTCGTGATACACACCTGGTGGATGTTTCTCTGAGCGAATATTGCACATCTTCACAATCTTGTGGAGACTCTACCACAAAGAATTCGGTTCATAGGTGGTTTCACTCGTTATTAGGTAATCTTCTCTAAGATATCCCGGAAGCGTGTGCGCGCATGGTTTTGAGTTTCGCTGTTTTCTGGAAGATGTGCTCATTATGAAACTTGTTTAATCAAATGCAGAGAATAAGAGTTTCTGATGCAACGGTCAAGGCCAATGGCAGTTATTGAACCTGGTGCTGTTAATTCCTACGCGTCAGGGTATAAAATATCAGAACTGCAGTAATATTTCACCTTGAAAGCATATGCCATTCAGACTTTTTACGAGCTATTTTAGATAGCTAGGTCTGCTGGCTCTTGAAGCGTAACAGAGAAGGCGCTGCAATTTATAGGTATCAACTCTCTGTCCATACAGTCTGCTATAATTTATATATGTATTGAAGCGAGAAAAAGTATTGACAACACTGCTTCCTTGAAAATGTATATGAGAAAAAGTGATGAAACAGGAGGGTAAGTATTTCATTTTCAGAATCCTACAGACAAGAACGCCATAACCAGAGCCATACTTTTTTATTTTTAAACATAAATATTTTTCATTGTTATTTTCCTTACCTACTAGGCAGATCAAATGAGATTTGAAGAAACATTTCAAAAATTGTTTCCTTTGGAATTGGCTAACAAAACAGAGTAAATGGAATTCATCATGACATTACAAATTGTTAAAGGATAGCCGATATTTTTACTATTTCAAATAATCAGTTTCCACATTTAAACTAACAAGAGACTAAAAGGAAAATCAAATTTTACTCTTCTAATCCAGGCTAACAATAATAGTGAAAAACTCTTTTCCAGCTATAATTTAATAGACACAGATAAAGTTTCAATAAACTTGCAAGAGGGTAAATCATTAATTAAGTTACAAACTGATGTGGGGTCCTACTTGTTTGAATGAGGCACCTGAGGCTATTGCTACTAGATGGCAGCATTATCCCGGTGACAACTGGTTACATTCAACGCGAGACAATCGATGTTTATAATAGCGAAATAGCAGTTACAAGATGGCGGCGACTCTGAGCGAGTGTATAACCTTCGAGCGGCGCTCCGTTGTGAGCAAAAGTTGTAGAATCAAAACAATATTAATAAAGAAATGCTTTCATGTACAGTGAGAAGTACCTGTCAGGTCAAGCTGCTCATAGTGGGGTACAGAAGTTCTCTGAAGTGCAGGCACGTATGGAAGACGAACACCGGGTCGGCCGACCGGCCATAGAGACGAATTCGTAACAAGTTGAAGACTTTATCCGAGTAGACAGCAGACACTATAGGCGCTGCTGTTGCCTGTTCACGGTATGTCCTATCTCCTAATGTATGCCGGGTTAAGTTTTCACAAAGCCTGACAGACAGCTGACCTTACAATACAAATAGGCATTATTACCGCGATGAAGGGCAAGGTGACGGGTCTTGCATTCAACATTACCAGCCCGAGACAAAGCGTGCATTAAGCAGTGCAAACATGCTGCGTCGCCTGCAGGATGATAAAGCGACACAATCTCAGTCTTCTGGGATCACGAAGACATACAGCATTCCCGCCTCAAGGTCAAACCGAAAAATGCTTCCTACTGCAGCATTCTCAGGAGACTTCGTTAAGTATTTCAACGGAAGTTACCAGAACTCTCACAAAGACACGTTGCGCTTGAATGACAACGCGCGTTCTCATACTACCAACAAGACAAATAAGACGCTACGAAATTGCAAGTTGGAAGTTCTCGAGCATCTTCCATATAGCCCCGAGCTTGCTCCAAGCGACTTTCATTTATTCAACCCCTTTAAGCATCATCTTTCGGGTGAACATTCCCCCAAGATGAAGCTGTAGAAAGGAAAGTCACCGCCTGGTTCCGACACCAGCCCAAAGAATTTTACGCTACTGGATTTCAGGGGCTTATGAAATGATGCGACAAGTGCCTCAATATATAGGGAGATTAATTGAGAAATAAAAGTATTTTTCAAATCAATACTCTTATTTGTTTAAGGTGTATTTCATTTGTCACTTACTTAGTGACACTCGTAACTTGTATTGGTTTGTACGGTTTGGTCACATACAGTAAATAGTAATAACAACAGATAGCATAAATTTGTTATATCATACTAATCATTTGCATATCCTTATATAACAACTGACATGTTAAGTTTACTTCATATAAAACTGACCGGGTACCAATAATAACATAAATTACACATATGCCGACTGTTGTCGTTGGTTATTCCACAATCTCACAGAAGAACCAAAGGCAGCAAGTGTGGGGGTGGTGACACGGAATGTTCATCATTTCGGTAGTGGCAGTTACAGAAATTAACGGTATATACCGACCGTCATTTTCGGTGTCTAGTAGGTACGATCAATGGAGTTTGAAGAAATGATTTATAAATCGTTTCATGGGCACAACAGCAATAGCTCTCCATTCCTTCGGAATTAATATATATTGTATATAAATATATATTTTTCCCCCTCTAGTTATTGTGCATGTGTATGAGATATAAGATTTTCATATTCATGTATTTCTCTCT
The DNA here is from genome assembly GCA_030762175.1 of Metallyticus violacea. NCBI lineage: Eukaryota > Metazoa > Arthropoda > Insecta > Mantodea > Metallyticidae > Metallyticus > Metallyticus violacea. Next base: position 19,308,773 of record CM060836.1, read on the forward strand.
CTCCCTTGAGTAGTGTTTAACGCCCGTTTTTACTGATGAAGCACCACAGGCGATGAACACTGACGATACATGAAATGAAATGATATATTGAGAAAGGATTTTTTTTAAGGAAGGAAGCGTTCCAGGCCTAAGTTTAGGGTACCTCCCCGGCATTTGCCAGTTATGAGGACTGAGGAAAATCTGGAAAAAACCCCAGCCAGGGAGGACGGTCCTGGCGGGATTCGAACTTCAGACCTCCCGCTCACGAGTCCGCGCCTTAACGACCTCGGCCACTCGTGGCGGAATTTCTCTTTGAATTATTAGAAGCAAAGTAATGATTTCTGCGACTATTTCACTCAGGTGACGTCATCTTAAGATCGACCAATGAAATGAAACAAACGTTTGAATTCTTACCAATCCCAGCCGGATTACGGAGTGAAATTATCGAAAAACAATGATCAAATCCATTTTATCACGCCACGTGCATTTTGTCTTGTGGTCAGTGTAGTCAACTCTATGCCTCCACTATATAATTCCTGAACACGCATCAATGACCACTTTTGGTAGAGGCGGTGGGAAGCTATTGATAGCAACAAAAGCATAGAAAATCGACAATCACAACGGAAAATGGAGGGTTCTTCAAAGCGTTTTGGCGATGCGTCAAATGTGCAAATTGATCTTATCATTAGGACTTTCAAACCAAAGAATACGAAGAAAAATGCACTGTATGTTATCTTTATTTTTTTTTTTTCCTCGGTTGGCATTATAAAATCGAACTGTAGCGATTGTAATAGTTGACATTCCGTCTCACAGTTTCTGAACACAATAGATATTCAAAAGTCTAACAAGTGTTAATATTCTGTGCGAGAATTTCAAATATATTTATCATTTTTATTCTTGTTCTACTCATGAAATAGTCCTAAACCCGTATTTTGCTCTTTTCTATTGGCATTACTGAAAATCGGCAGCTTCTGCCACAAGATTGCTTGAAAAGGTTAAGTGCAAATATACAATTATTACAATTTTGAAAGCCAGGTTTAGAGGAAATATATTTAAATATTTGTTTTATTCGTGAAATAGTCCTAATAAATATGACTCCAGGGACTGAGCTTTCCAGATAAATTGACATACGCAGACGTTATTTCCTGTATAATATGGGCAAATTATGCTATAATATTGTAAATTTTTCTAAACTTTAGACTGTTCTATATTTTATTTTCTCCCAATATATAAACACTAATAATCAGTTACCATGTGGCTATACCTTTAACTTTAGAAAGAACTCAGTGTAATGGATAATCCCTCGATGTTAAGTCAAGCTGAACGCGGGTATCTTTCCAACCACGGATGCAAGTTCTTACTTAAACCGGTTTCAGAAGTGGCTACAATGTAAAAAAACTAATTACTACACTTGAACCTACACAAAACGAGCAATAGAATCTGGTCTAGACCTTGTCCCGATGTAAAAACCTTGTTCAAAGTGCTATCAGGGGAAGCGTTTTTCACGAATTCCCTAGGACACCGAAATTAAAACGCTTTCTGCCTCAGATGTGCGGCAGGCGTTAGTTAAACACATTCTAGTGTTGCATTGAGAAGTTTGCCAGGTGATCAGTCCGGCTGTTTTATTACTGGAGTTAATGAAAGGTTTTTTTAAATGGGAGTTACCGATACAGATGGGATTACCGGAGTATAGCCTACCCTTTTCTCGGTCGGCATGTCCGACTTCCCTACCTGGTCAAGAACTCTTACCTTTTAGTACACAGCTGACGTACTCATTCTGGCACAAATCTGCATTTCGCATTAGACCAACTCCGTTCAAGTTGGAGGAATGGAGTGAGAGCTGGCGCATACACGACAGTGGTGAGAATAACGAAGTCATGAGCCGCAGACCAGTCAATCAGGGGGTGTCTTGAGTATATGAAGCCAGGCATTCTCTGGACAATTCGGACCAAATACCTTGGAGTTACCCTGCACCTTGGACTGACATATGGTGTGAAGTGGAACGGAGTGGAATGAAAAAATTTACTACACAGGCGGTGGACACTGATGATACATGAGATGAAATGATATATTAGGAAAGGATTTTTTTAAGCAAGGAAATGTTTCAGGCCTAAGTATAGGGTACCTCCCCTTGGGTACCTTGAGGAAAACCTGGAAAAAACCTCAATCAGGGAGGATGGTCCTGGCGGGATTCGAACTCCAGGCCTCCCGTTCACGAGTCCGCGCCTTAACGACTTCGGCCACCCATGGGGGTTTGTTTGGGGGTATAGTAATAAAACCAACTTTCATCACCAGTGCATGTATCTGTCAAGCGTTTAGGTCCATTTGGTGGAAACATGCTCAGCAGTTTCCTTGCACACTCCTTTCTCCTCTTCTTCTCTTCATTGGTTAGGGAATGTGCAACTTATTTTGCACAGATTTTTCGCAACTTTAAATGTTCATGGAGTATACTATCAATGCTGCCAACACGATACTTTCATATTTAGCATTTCAACAGTAATATTTCCTCGACCATGTTCCTCACTCTTTGAGCTGTTCTCTCGTTCACAGCTTCCCGAGGCGGACCAGAACGAGGGTTGTGTTTCAAAGTCTCTCGCTCTTCTTCAAATGATCGAATTCTCTTGCTTAAAATGAACACACTTGATCACATGAACAGTTACCGAACGCTCATGGATTTTTTTCTTTTCTCCCCCCCCCCCCCCGATCTTTCACCTTTTCGCTCTTTCACCTGCTTATAGCATTTGAAAATGTAGAATGTAAAGGTTACATTAGAAATATTCATGATTGTTCACCAGCTATTGACACAGGACTGAACTCAACAGAATGTATGACAGTTATTATGCAAATTTAAACTTACACTTATGCATATTTTGGTAGCTTAAGGTTCATTGTTGCCAGCAGCATTAGTTACTTTTTTGTACACATTATTGTCTAACAATGGATAGGCTGGCTGCAAAACTTTTTGAATTTTCCTTTTCCTCATACCACATGTTTAGACCTATATCAATTGCCCAAAAGTTTCCCAAAAGTTCAATAACGATTTAATGTTTTATAATGTCATTGATTAGCTCATTCTGATAATAAAGAAAAAACGATTGCTATCTCTGTAAGAGTTACAATGTTTATATGAGACATGTGAACGGTGTTTGGAATTCGGGCACATATAATTAAGATTTTTTTACGAGTTTCATTATACGCATAGGATCGTCAAGGTTAACATGCAAGTCATTTAGAAAACCAAGTGCCATAAAAAGCAACGAGATGAAAGAGAAAGAAACAGTCCAAACAAGTACGATGCTGCTGCAAGCGTTTCTCGCCATGGCTGGCGCTTAAACAGCCATCTCGCGCCATCCTGCAGGGGTCTAGGGTAGGATTTTATTTACTGAATAGAAAAAAAGTTAATTGCTTCGTATCGGTAAACGTGTTCTCGCAGAAAGCCCGCTGTAAACGAATATTTTTAGAAGATAGGGAATAATATAAGCACGAGGGCAAAAGATAATAGAAATACATTGTTTTCAAGGTTACCTTGACAATTGTGACTATTGAGGGATGATATATATATTGTTATAAACATTGCAAAGCTTAGTATGTATTTGAGAGTCATTTTCATGCTTAAACTTGTAAACTAACTTTAAAAATGGAGAAACATGAATTTCGGGTAACAATACGCAGGGTTGCCCCAGTTAAGCTCGGACGAATTTGAATCGCTCTCCCACTTCTATCAGTGGGACATGCTTATGTGTGCTATCATGCCAGTTTATCAGTATGTTCCTGCAGTCTGCTGGTAAAGTCTGATGCAAATATTACTTCGTAATGGCTTCAAAACTCGCTGATTTGTGGCAGGGATATACTGTTGGGCTTTCCGACTCCGGTCACAGCCTTTCGATGGTCGTAGGAAGGTTTAAAGAGAAAGGTTTTGCCATTTTTTAATGTTTAATTTTTATACTGTGTGTTTTAACCTCATACTACATTAATATTTTATAGTTTTTAGCGCATAAATATATGAGTGACACAAACGTTCACCGATTGATTGATTCATTTATTTATGGACGCTCTTTAACATCTCAGGTCATCAGCGTCCCATTCAACTCAGGGAGTGAAACGGCCGACTAATTTTGCTCAGAGGCCTCTCTTTCAGGCTTGAGGTTCTTTTTTCATGCCGTAAATGTACGACACGGGACCCACGGCTTTACTTCCCTTCCGAAGGAAGCCATACTTTGGATTTTTACGCCCGAAAAAATCCATCGGTCCTGGCCGGGTTCGAACCCGCGATCTTGGGTATAGGAAAACGTTCACCGAAGGAGGAGCAACTGAAGAATATTAAACTCACCAAACGTTGACTTCGTATAAGTGTAACGGGACCTTAGGGACCTTATTTATTGGTACCGAGTTTGAGTATTTTGAAGTTGCTTTTGACGTTGGGTTAATATGGGAGTGTTCAAATCATATTTTCAGATGATTTGGATTACCGATAAGTCTCGGCAAGAACCTCACTGAGTATGAAAAGGCTGCAGGTGTGGGAGTGTGTCAGATGATTTTGGCTCAATTCCGGGGTCAAGAAGAAATGTTTCTGCGATGAAAAATAGGGCGAAGCAAGAGAGCATGAAGTGGAGGAAAAGATAAGAATCTTCTGTCAGAGCAAAAATTCGCCTATCAGCTAGGAGATAGTTTTCTAAGACTTCCAAGGCATTTTGTTACTCAATTTTCTTCATGAACGCCGAACAGTCAAAGCAATTTATTATTTTTGTTATATGATTTGGTTTATTTACCTACGCTTTTAACATCTCAGGTCATCAGTGTCCCATTCAATTCAGGGCATGAAATGACAGCAAAATGACTTTTGCTCAGAGGCCTCTCTTTCAGGCTTGAGGTTCTTTTTCGTGCCGTAAATGTACGACACGGGACCCACGGCTTTACTTCCCTTCCGAAGGAAGCCATACTTACGATTTTTACGCCTGAAAAAATCCATCGATCCTGGCCGGTATTGAACCCGCGATCTTGGGTTTACGGGGCAAATATGGTTACCACTACATCACCAGGATCGATACAACACGTACGTATAGGCGAAAAAGACGCCAACAACGATTCGAGAAGTTCTTCTCCAAGACACATCTGTACGCATGCAGCTACTTTGGCAAGGGAAATTCTCTTTGAAAGTATTGAAACATCCTCGCTACAGTCAGGTTTGTCGCCTTGTCATTATCTTTTGTTTGGACCGTTAGGTAAGTAGGTGGTTAACGAAGTCAATAACGGAATAATGTTTTTTTGTATTGTCTCTTGTGAATAAGCACTCTTTTCAGAACTATTTTATGTATAATATTCATATGTTGTAAAAGTATTTGTTTGTACAAACTGAAAGTATTTCCATCTGTGCGCCATGTTGATCACGGCCCGCAATCTGTCACTTCCCACATGAATGCTCTCCCATCATTCTACAACCTCTTTGAGATTAGGTATATTTACGTTTGTACAGCAGTGGCATTAATTCTGGACACATTTCGTAAAAGTTTTATAATTTTTAAATCTTAAAAGATATACAAAGACTGTGTCGCGTTAAATCAACAGATGGCTGCTTTATTTTGTCTATGATGTTTCTTTAACACATTTGTTATCTTTAAGAAAGGTGGAACGCTGCATTCTGTATAGATATTAGAAACAAGTTTAATTAACATCATTCAGTAACTTCAATAATAACGTCTTAGTGCAGCAGCAACACAATTGTAACGTAGTATTGTATTTTCAAACAACAGAACTCTTATGTTCGCTTGTTTTAGTCTCCCAGTGTATCATCATTGTTGTATAGCAGTTGGCAACTAACTTTTGTGAAGTGAACATATTTCAGAATGAGTTGAAAAGTGATCCCGTTGTTTGAAATAATTGCTGAATGGTCACCAAGTAAAAGGATGTAAGGCAGTAACACTTTGTAAACAAGTCTATTCCTATGAAGAAATACCGAAAAGGTTGGGTGGTGGCGCTACAAATCAGGCATTAGGAAAGTTTGCAAGCGGTACGAAGTGACTGGGAGCACAAGATCGTCTCCGAAAAGTGGCAGATGCCACTAACTGCTCAAGACTGCCGCCTTTCTCTACAAGATCGCCGACGTACGGCAAAATAAATGTCATGTTGACAACTTCTGGGTTACAAGTCTCAGATCGAACAATCAGACAAAATCTTTGCGAAAATGTTCTATGAGCGAGGACCTCAAGAAAGAAGCCTTATCTTAACAAAAGTCGAGCAAAGCTGTGGAGTGGGCTTTAGCACAGAGGGACTGGGCGCAAGAAGACGGGTAAAGTCATTTGGAGCGATGAAACAAAGACCAACATCTTTGGTCGTTTGTGTGTCACCGAACAGGTGAGGACATGTTACCTGAGTGCACCACCGCCACTATGACCTGTCAGCGTCATGGTGTGGGGAAACATGGCAAGGCATTACATGTCGGGTACCTAGCAATGTCTAGGGCAGTATTAATGTAAAAAAATACCAAGAAGAAGTCTTAGACTTAAAACTGCTGCCTACTACTCATGACAGTCAGCGGTGCATCTTCCAGCAGGATGGCGCAAAGTGTCATACCGCTCGAATCAATCAGAAATGGTTCAGGGACCATCAAGTTACTGTCGTCCCTGGTCAAGGAACAGTCTCAACCTCAACCCAATTGAAAACTTCTGGACAAGGCTGAAAGTTTTGGTGTCACGTCGGAGTTCCAGTAACAAGAGGGAGCTGCTAGAGGTCATCATCCAATCATGGTTTAGAGTGATAACACCAGAAGATCTCTACTGTTTGGTGCACTCAAATGCCACAAAGAACCGAGGCAATAATCAAATCAAAAGGATTAACACAAAGCAGTTACAATAATCCAAATGAATGTGTTCAAAATGTAGCATTTTCAGCTGTTGTTGTTTTGATAAGTAGCAATTGTAATTTAGTTTGCTCATTTTTGAAACATTGAACATTATGACATCTCTAGTTTAGTTTTCCTGAAAATTTGAATTCAGTAAAAGCATACGTTTAAATTAAAAACAAAAGCAACAACATTTAACAACATTCTCTAAAGTGTCCAGAATTAATGCCACTACTGTAGTTGCGACAACCCTGAGTGACAAAGGAAAGCATTCTAGCGTAAATACAGTATTGACAATGAAAGGCATCTTACTACAATTTAGGGGGGGAAAAAATTAAAGACATGAAAGACGTAAAACTTTCTGATGGTAAAACCACCAATGGAAGACATCGACTCACAGCAGCAGAAACTGATAAGCTGCAAAATTATTACAAAATTATAAAATTATTACGGAATGCCACTTATACGGAATGGGAAATCTTAAAGCCATGAAGTCGGTCCTGGTGGTGTAGTGGTAACCATACTTTCCTTCTAAACCCAAGATCGCAGGTTCAAATCCGGCTAGGATCGATGAATTTTTTTCGGGGGGTAAAAATCCTAAGTATGGCTTTCTTCGGAAGGGAAGTAAAGGTGTGAGTCCCGTGTCGCACATTTACGGCACGATAAAGAACCTCAAACCCGGAAGAAGAGGCCTCTGGACAAAATTTATCGGCCGTTTCACACCCTGAATTAAATGGGACGCTGATGACCTGAGATGTTAAAGAGCGTTCTTAAATAAACCAAATCAACAAAATTGAAGCCATGAAGAAAACTTTTGGACCACTTTCTTCTACAGATACGAAAACCCAAATCATGGTCTAGTGCCCTAGAGGAGCTGAGACATTGTGTGGCTATCAACGTTCACTAGCAATGGGCTGTGAATATCAGCAGACGCATACACTGCCATCTGCCTTGCTTGAGGTGTACAGAGTTCTTTCTGGTTAGACACAGAACCAACGACTCCCTTGGAGCAAAAGTGCTGAAAATGCACTAAGCTGCTTCATACAGCCGGGCATGGACATCAAACCAGGTAAAAACATGGAGCCGAGCACTGAGAACTATGAATCGTGACCGTGTTACCAAGACTAAAAGGCAACACTCATGGTGGATGACCAAGGAGGTAAGAACGAAGAGAAGAGGTCTAAAAGGAAAAGAGATGACAGAGAAACCAAACACAGGATTTTTATCGCCCTGGAGTTTTCTAGCAATGGTTAGTGTTTGTTTCACTTTATATACAATTTTCTCAAAACTACACTTTCCAATTTTTTGGTAACACTTTGTAATAAACGTTATTTTAGATAGACTTATAAAATGTTCAGTGCATATTACCAGACCCATGGCAAAGTTTCCCTGGTAAATTCAATGTCTAGTTAAACATATTCAGATTTTCAATACATTATATGCAGGAAATAATCTAGTTTTTTTTATTATAAAAATTAAAAAATTTGATCACACTATAATAATGAATGCACTTAGAGAACCTTCCACTGCTTATAGGTAGACGTGATTAAAATTTCACTGTATTCTGATAAGTGTGAGAGAAAAAAATCACCCATGCATATACAACTAATGCAGTTTTATGAAAACAACATTGTGTTGAAATATTTTAAACAATAAACCAAGGCGATTTAGAAAAACTTTCTGTAGGTATTTATAAAGTAAAGAGAGCAATAAATTACCAACGAAAATAAATACTGTATTCCCTTTGACAAAAAAAAAAAAAAAAGTTCGTTCACAAGGTAACCAGCAAGGCTGTGTAGCTACTGTAGCAGTTTTATTGTATGGTATACACTAAAGACGCTGACAAGTATGTGTGTTTTGTTAGCTCTGTGGCAGAGTGTGCATCGATACTGATAAGAGCACCGGTTCGCCTCCCAGCAAGAAAGACTTTTTTATAATAATCTTTGTAACATATTATGACAAATTAGTTCCGTAATCTTGTTTACCATATACAGCAAGCTTTAACGTTAACATATTATATATATATTATAACATTTCCTTTAGTATTTATTGTATCTAAATGCAATATCCCATTCCCTGCACATGCAAGAAGGACAAAAGAGGGCTTGTGGGCACAAATTCAGGAAGTTTGGGATGTTGTAGCCTCTCGTGCACACTACTGTAGAAAACTGATATCTATGCCCGAAGATTTAGGGTAGTTATACATACTGAGGTTCATACACCAGATTTTAATTTGTTTATTTCTATGTGTTTTCACTTTAGAAGATAATGTTTCTGTTCATGTATATATTCAGTTGTTTCTAAAGAATACGTTAGTTTGTGATTAGTTTATGTATGTTCATAGGTAATGTCATAAAACTGAAACGATACATTAAAATATAATATGAGATTGCGGCAACTTCTACATACACACCTGCGAAACCAATAAATAGAGGAAAAAGAAAAGAAAAAAAAAAGGTGGGGGGAAGAGAACGAAAGAAAGAAAAGAAAAAAACTGTGTGAGATTTGAACCTAGGAGCTTACGCAGCAAAGCAATATTTTCTAAACCTCTCGGCCACCGCTACTCTACCTTAACGCCCTTTCCAAATGCTTATGATTGTGACAATTACGTTTACAAGCATTGCCCATTGTTGCAGTGTGCACTCGCTGCATGCGCTTGTGAATATAGCGTTTACGAGAGTCCCCGAAGTCCTCCGATCTACACGTAGGACGTGGCAATGATTCTTTTTTTATGTCAAATGGTTTATCGGTGACTAATAGTATTCATAGTATGCTAAAGTGAAGATGATGCTAACTTTTTCCAATTTCTTACGCTTAACTACCAGCTCTCCTTAAAAGAAGCACTGGGAATCGCGATTTGACAATGACGCAGGCGTGAAAACTGAGAAAACATGCACAACTGGCTGGAAAGACTATTTTTTAAAGGAAGCGTTCTAAGTCTAAGTTTAGGGTTCCTATCCGCCATTTGCCATTTATGAAGATTGAGAAAAACGGAAAAAAAAAAAAAAAACTCAAATCAGGTAGGAGGTTCTGGTGGGAATGGAACCCCAGACGTAATGGCTGTTTCTTGTGCAATGGGTTTTCCTATCTGCTGGGAAAAATGTGTTTGTAAATGGGGAAATTGTGTAGAAAAATTAAAATTATACGTTTTTAATTTAATTTCGTTTCATGCATTTTTTAAAAATCCGGTTTATATTTGAGTTATCTTTGTGTATGCACGTGTTTCGTCGTCGCCGATTCTTCTGTATTTCATTATTTAAATTTTCTGTATTCTTAAATTGTGTTAAGCTTCAAATTGTAAAAAATAACATACAATACTCTATAACCTGTAAAATGTTCATATTATCTTGGCGTTTGTTTGTAAAACTTGAGAGATATGTTTGTTAAAATCGTATTAATGTTTCGCGACAACTCTTCCCAATTAGGACTTTTGGAGTATTGCTGGACAAAGAATGCGATTGTGTTGAGACTTTGCTGAAAGTCCATGGTGCGCGTGTACCTTGCACTTGAGCGATCTCGTTAATCAGTTTGGAAAGCATACTTAAAGAATGTGTTTACAAGAGTTATTATATGTAGATGCAGTAGCGTATCAAAGTACACGTGACCGGCGTTGTAGCTAAATTGTGTCTGGAATTTTTGGCAATGTTTTTCCTCCTTGAAACGTCCTGACCGACCGACACACAGCTCAAGGTTACCTGGTTAACATTTCGTTTTGCTCGTAGCGGCTCTTCTAGGAACTTGACTGGGTTCTCCCCTCTCGCTCACGACAGAGAACAGGTCCAGCAACAACAAATGTTTTGCATCCGGGTCTCGTTGCCCTTGACTCAAAGCTTTCCTCTCCGCTTGCCATCTCTTTAAAAAAGAGTGAACTCCGGCACAACGTTCTAGCAATGGACGAAAACGACAGTACTTTTAATTTCCATGGTGGGAAAGTTAAATTTCGATCACGGTCAAAATCATGTACCCCAAGTTAAAACATTAATGATGGACATTTACTGTTTTAAGATTTTGTCTACTTTGGACTCTTGGTTGGGATATTTTCCTGAAAGCGCATTGTGTAAGAGACATGGCACATTTATATGCTGAACTTTATGTCAGATATTGCTCGGTAGTTCAACTTGGTTCCTGCAATACTCTGAAAGTTTTTCAATCAAAGAAAATCGTTTACAAATAAGTAAATATACGAGAGACATATAAATGATGCACATGCTATTTTTCCGTTACACATTAAATTTTTTGATAGTATCTCTTTAGATTTCTTCAATACAGTCTCCCTATTTCTCAATGCTGAGTCCCAACGTTTACCAAACTGCGCCACGAGGGACATTTGCAACCAGCCTATCCATTGCTGGACAATAATGTCTACAAAATATAACTAACGCAACTGGCAACAATGAACCTTAAGTTATCAAAATATGTATAAGTGCAAGTTTAAACTTACATAGTCGTACAGTCTGTCGAGTTCAGTCCTATGTTAATAGCTGGTGAAAATTCATGAATATTTCTAAAGAAAACTTTACATTCTACATTTTCACACGCTATAAGCAGGTGAAAGAGCGAAAATATCCACAAGGACTTAGTAGCTGATCATGGTGATCAAGTATGTTCATTGATACCAGTGCAAGATGAATTCGATCGTTCTAAGATGAGCAAGAGACTTTGAAAGACAACCTCGCCCAGGCCCGGCCTCAGGAAATCGTGAACGAGAGAACAATTCAAAGAGTGCGGAACTTGGTGGAAGAAAATCGACATATTACTGTTGAAATGCTAAGTATAGAAGTGGCATCAGTGTTGGCAGCATTGACAGATTACTCCATGAACATTTAAAGTTGCGAAAAATCTGTGCAAAATGGGTCCCTCATTCCCTAACCAATGAAGAGAAGAAGAAGAGAAAGGAATGTGCAAGGAAACTGCTGAACATGTTTGCACTAAATGGTCCTGAACGTTTGACAAATATTTGCAGTGGTGATGGAAGTTGGTTTTATTTCTATACCACCCCAAATTAAGCTCAGAACTGCGGGTGGGTAAATGAGAATGACCTAAGACAGTTGTTCTTCAACAAGATTTTCGTTCTCGGAAGCGAATGTTCACTGTTTTCTTCAACTATAAAGACCCATTAGTGGTTGGCTGTATGCCATAGGTAATAACGATAAATGGAGAATACTGCGACATATTTTGGATCCTATATTTGAAGAGTTGAGGCGGCGACGTCCAAAGACAGGATCTTCAAGGCTGTTTGTTACTTTTGCACGACAATGCGCCTCCTCACAGAACAGCTGCAACTTCCAGGAAACTGGAAGTTGCCAAAGTCCAGTTGCTTGACCATGCACCCTACAGCCCTGACCTTGCGACTTCTGGTTGTTTCCTGTAGTAAAATCTTACATTGCTGGAAAACCTTTTAAGTGAGTGCAGGACCTTGCTCAAGCTATAAATTGAGCTATGTTGACAATATCTCAGTCCGAGTACCGTAGTGCTTTTAACAAGGTTGTACCTTCTACAACTGTGTGTATGTGTGTGAGAGAGATGGGGAAAGGATGGTGATGATAAGTTTTCGAATTCAGTCCTTAGCTCGGACTTTAAGGTGGCACTTGCAAAACTTTCTGAATTCCCTAACAACGCAGCTTATCGTACAACATTGCCGGTGTGCGGGCGAGCGTTCTCAAGCCCAGCCTCGAGCAACTGCGGTGGGTTTGTGTGCATTTTTTGCATGAAGTGACCGTAATATACTCAGAGCCACTTGTTCCACACGCCTTTATCTGTCATTATGATTCCTTGATGATCAAAAGCATAGATCATTCTTGAATTTTGGTTGCGCTCATGGAAATAATTTTGGTCGTGGGAGGAGTTGAACTTCTCCATTCGTTTGACTGTGATTTCAAATAGGCTGAATATCAATAGCGACAATTCGACACAAAATGCTTCACCTTCAAGTTTATTTCTGTTCAGCTATCAAGAGGTGGGGGATCCATTGCACACACCATTTTCTCTTCTGTTAATTAATTTGTCAAAATGTGGAAAACTGGTGTTGGTAGAATTCCCGAGGCTTACAAAAATTCCTCACATGATCTTATTGAAGAGCATGTGCCACACATCTGTTGATGTCTTTAAACTTTCTGGTCTTGGGCCATCGTCTATGCTGACACGACCAACTAGCCCATGCGAATTCATAGTGGACTACGGTCCACTATGAACTCACCAAAAACTTCACGCGAAGCACTGAGAGTTTCTATCAAAGTGTGACCTTTGATCTTCAAAAGTCACAAGACCTGACATGCCTGCAGGATCCATTTGTAGTTCCTGTTATCTACACAGAGTATGTTATGATCAAAATGAATACACGTGTCTCTTGCTCTGCAACTGATGTAATTTTCACCAGAGTTGCATCATCCAATCCATACTACTGCTGAAGTGAATACCATATATTATATGACAGCTTGTGTTTTATTTATAAATCAACATAACGCTGCTAGGTGTTACCCGCGCAGTATCAACAATGTGGGATGAAAGGAACCCTTATACCGGTACTTCAGTGTTGCGCAATGGAGCTGGGCGAGAACATCATCCACGGTACATGAAAGAATCTTCTAGTTGCCGTGACAGTATCGTGCAATTGTTTATCTATATCGGTTTTAAAGGTGGCTTAAATCAATAACAGTGTCTTAAGAGCCCTAAACAGCGTCGACGGCATTCACTGCAGAAGATGTTGCAGAAAGACTGCCGAGTGAAATGTACGGAATTGGGGGCATCCCTTAATATTGGACCGTGAAGTTCTAAAAATGTTTAAATGCTTATTTAAAAGTAAGGAAAATTTCTTCTTGATGAATGCTCCACACTTTCGGCAGAAGGATGCCGAGTGGAACAGTGACGTGAAATGCTCCAAAAGTACAATAACAGGGGCTATCTTCTAAGATCATAACGGCAATGAAACATGGGTCTAGCAATATCATTCGGAAGTAAAGCGTCAGTCATCAGATCTCCTTTGAACCTTCCCAGACACAAACCCCAACGAAACTCAATTGAGCAGAGAGTGTGGAGAAGAAAACGATGGTGGAATTCTTCTTCTTTAACGACCATGACACACCATTTCCCTTGAAGACAGAAGGACAACTGCCACTCACAATAGCTTGTCTGCCGAAAATTTTCCAAAATATATGCGCAAAACACCGAAAGGCTTTAGGCTGCACTGTGATGGGTTTATAATAGTGTTTAGCGCCCGTTTTTTATTGCCGAGCATCATAGATGGTGGACACTGATGATGAATGAAATGAAATGATAAATTGGGCGAGAAGTATTTTTAAAGGAAGTGTTCCACACATAAAAACAAACAATAAACAAATAAACAGAGATGACGGTCCTGGCGAGAATCGAACCCCATCCCTACTGCTCACGAGTGCGTGACTTAATGACCTCGGTCACAAATAGCGGCACCGTGACAGCGCAGGCAATATCACACTTCCTTGAGAATACCTGTGAAGCTTGTCACCTATACTCCATACAGTCCGAGTCTGGCACCCTGCAACACTGAAGAACAAACAGCGGGAAGAGTTATAGCAGCATATGAAGAGGAGCTGGGCAAGCTCGGTACATACATTCTTAGATGAATGGTGGTAAGTATCAAATTATCACAAGAGGGTCTAAGATTGCCGATAAATTTACGATCGTAGTGGTATTATCTGGGAAGCTCAGACCCGAGTGATATTGATTTGTACTGTTTCACGAGTAAAATAAGAATTTAAACTTAATTCCCCTAAACTTGGCTTAAAATTACGTAATTGAATTATGAATACTTAACCTTTCTAAGCCATCTTGCAACAGACCAAAGTCGATTGTTAGTAATACCAACAGAGAAGATCATAATATGGGGTTGGGATTATCTCATGAATAAAATAAGAATAAAAGTAACACATACACATTATATGTGGTGTGGTTTGAAATTTCTAATGATTAAATCAATTTGTATATTTGACACATCACCAAAACGCTTTGAAGAACCCTCCATTTTGCATTGTGATTGTTAACAGTCGATAGTTTTATTGCTATCATACTTTCCCCCCACCTGCTAGCAAAAGTGCTCTGTAATGCGAGCTTGTATTATACATTGGGGGTATAGAGTTGGTTACATTTGACCATAAGACAAATTCACTTCGTGCGGTAAAGGGATTTGGTAAATCTTTATGATAAATTCACTGCGATATTGGTCTATGATTGGTAAAAATTCAAACTTTCGTTTTATTTCATTTGTCGATTTTATGATGACGTCACATAAGCGAAACAGTCAATATTTATTTTCTAAGTAAGGCGCTACCTATAGAATTAGCTCAAAATGAAACTAATTGTTGAGTGCATGGCCAACTGTGAGGCAGAAACTGGTGCCGCAGTATAAGACTCATTCTCAGCAAGATATTAGTCTCTGCCTTCCAAAAGGGGAGGGGGCAGAAGTAGAAGAAAAAGAAAAAAACCGCAAGTCCTCCATCTAAATTGCTTTCCCGTAGGTAGAAACGCCCCTCCGCTGTTTCGAACCAGGGTCACCTTAGTGGAAGACAAGCTTCTAAAATACTAACGACACAATCTGGCCATGAACTCGGTTCATTCCCTGTTACAAGACCGGCCCAGGCTCGTGTTGCAATAGTAAAAGGTGCATCATAATGGCAGAGGCGGAGAGAGGCAAGGGGTGTACCGGTTTCCAGAACTTGTTTTAGGGTTCCTCTTGCAGCCTACTCTTCGGAAGGTTATTGGAGATCCTGGACTCCAGCTTTTCTTTTTCCTAAAGAAGCAACGTACTCCTGGAAGGCCGGATAACCTGTTTCCTAATGAAAATACCACTAAAATTAACTGCCTCTGTTAATCTGGAAAATATCCTTTTATTTTGAGGAGTTTTGTTCAGACCATTTTTATCATAACGCTATTCATTCTTGAGATAATCAATTTTATTTCACATAATGAATTCAACTACTAGGTTAACATTTCTTAAATCCTGCAGCTGCCATCACAACTAATGAAAAGTTGTTAACAGGTTCTCCCAGTGAACGATAGACATTAAAGAACCATTAACAGTGAAAATAAGCAACGTAAACAAAAGAGATTGAGATCAGATTATTTTGAATATTATCAATTACTTACGTTGACAGCTGACGGAAAATATGCAACCCCCGTTACGACGCCTTTCACTGTAAATAAGAACATTTCAAGTTATTTCACATTGCTAAACTATGCCATCTTGCAACACAAACTGGTAAACAAACATTTCAAATTAGCTATTAAAATATGTGCACCACAACAGTTGAAGATCGCTGTTAACTAAATGTGTGCTGTTAATGTATTTGGTTCTTGGATCTGCAGTGTTGCCATCTGAACTATGAACTATGAACTATTAATAGTTGTAAGGTTGTGGCGCTGCAATTCAAAATATAACAGCCTTGCAGGGCATAATATAACCAGAATACTGTGAAACTAATGCCTTCAAAAGAAGTGTTAAACATGGGAAGAGAAGACTATCTTGCCATTGTCTCCTTAAAACAAATATTAATTAATTTAAATATCAATAAATTGCGCAAACTATGTGTTGAACAGTAAAAAGAAACAACATTATCTCCAAAAGAAGAAGAAGAAGAAGAAGAAGAAGAAGAAGAAGAAGAAGAAAGAAAAGAAAAGAAAAAGAAGGAAGGAAAGAAAGAAAGAAAGAAAGAAAGAAAGAAAGAAAGAAAGAAAGAAAGAAAAAGAAAGAAAGATAGAAACTGATTCAAAAATGGCCAAATGATGCTAACCTTTTTGTTCTTATCATTAAGAATCATCCTGTACCATACATTCATACCATTTTATTTTTTTAAGCTTGGAAATGCTTACAGTTATTTTTCCTAAATCATTAAAATAACTTTTTGCTCTTAAACCTAAATTCTAGTACTTAAGAATATCGCAGTTCAAGATTTATGTGCCTTTTCTTCTCCTAAAGAAACGATATTAATCTTATTTCAAGCTACTCTTCTTCAAAGGTTCTGCACTCCGGCTGTGTTTGTTGTTGAAAGAGTCTTGACCGAATTTTACTTTTAGAAATAATATATTCCACATCACCATTTCTAATTTCATAGTCAGTGCAATTTACCGTCTTTCACTATAGCTTCCAAATACTGATGATACCAAAAACGGTTTTATTGCTTTACTTAGCGTAAATAAAAAAACAAAATCTAAAGGTAATACACTATGTGTATATGAGTACACTGGTAATTCGATGTAAAAAAAATACAATGCCTCCTGTGAGGTTTGAACTCACGACCCCTGGTTTACGAGACCAGTGCTCTGCCACTGAGCTAAAGAGGCGGCCGAAGTTACCCGGCAAAAAATACAGTATACAGCTTGAAGCAGTTGTTTGTTCCTCTTCGTTTTCAGAGGTTATCTTATATCATATTATATTCTATTGTTCATTTGTGGAAATCGATTCTTCTAACGTTATGAAAATTATATTACTGTTGATTATGTTTATGGTATGGCACGAAGGGTAACGCTTTTTAATACTATCATTATTTGATTGAAATATATTAAATTTTCTAACATTCCTTTAAAATAAAAGAAGAAATTGCATTTGCAAAGGCTATACTATTACAGCACTCAGCGCGGGCGTTCTTCTTCTTCTTCTTCTTCTTCTTCTTCTTGTCTTCTTCCGTTTTTTGTGTTTAAGGCCAGTCGTCTGCTTCCAGTTTTATATTTCTTTTCTATTTTCAAGTTTTACAAAAATTACAATTTTTTCCTTTTCGCGTATTTTATTTCCGTGCATAGGTGTTTCAGTGTTATGGGTACATGATTAGAGGACATATACAATTAATGTTATAGCACCAATGTATGTGCCTATTTTGAGAATTCATGGCTATCTTGTGAACACATTTCCCTCTAAATTTAGGATACCAAAAGATTAGAAGAAAAATACATTTTTAATAATTTTATTTAATGTTGTCTAACAGCACAGGTTTTTATAACTACAAATTGTACATTTACATTATTATCATTTCAATATTAATCAGATTTAGACAAAGATTTTACATAAGTTGTGGTAATTCAAATATACAAAGGTGCAATAAAAGTTTGATAATATTTGTTTAGAATATAGTTGTAAGTTTACAATGTTTTACGAACTTAAACAATGTCAACAATTTGGTTGATTAATTTAATGCTGCCTGAAGGTCTGGAAGAATTTGATGGTTGATCCGATAGGCAGAATATCGCATTTAGTTATAATGTGTTTGATTGTCAGTTTTTGATCACAAGGTTCACATAATGGAGGTTCTTAATCTGGTAAAAGAGTGTCATGTGCCGAAGTTCAGGCATTTATTTTGCTTAAAATAGTCAGGCAAAAAGGCACTTAAAATACTGAAAATAGGCAGTAATATAATTAAATAGGCATTTATTAAAAGTGAAAACAGAGAGTAATCACTCATATTAATGAAAATATGTATTTAGATACTTAATAATTATTAATATAATTATCATACAATTAAAGTATTAAGCTTACTTTTTTTATGTTACAAGCAACAAGATATTTTTTCAAGGTATCAAAGATACACAGTGGTTTCAATCTAGTTCCTTTATTTGTTAATGCGTTTATAGGGGAAATAAGTTAGTATCTCTCTGACTTCCGTTCTGAACACATAATAAGTTTATTGTACAGCTGTACCGCTCTCATCTTTCTCGCATCATTGTTTGTCACATTTATGCAGCTGAGAATTTACTCCCACTACAAATTTCCTAGAATTGCTTTGTGCAGATTATACAAAATCATTCGCCAGGACTATTCGAAAGTACAGCAATTCCTACATGTTCTCTATTACCTGATATTCCTATGCCCAAGGTAACAGTGCATTCCTTTCAGTAATGAAGGTCCTGCTATTTAAAGAGCCTATGTGAATGGGGCGAGGAGAAAGTTTTTGACTGCTTGAAAAGAAATAAATGTACAACAAGATTCTCAATAGACATTTTTGTGAGGTGAAAATGCCATTTAATTTTTATACGTTTTTCACTTCGATATATTGAAATTCTTTATTTGCATTTTAAACTAGGTAAATAATCGCAGAAAAAATTCATAACGATCCAAAACAGGGAATAAAAGGTTTTGAACCTTAAAAAAATAGGCAACAGAAGCCAAAGTAGTCACAAAAAAAAAAAAAAAAAAGGCACAATAAAAACTGGGCCTGATGACCCCAAATGTACGGAAATATGTTCATTTCTATCTGACTTAAATATATCCACCCAGATAGAAAGGGGATTTTCCTAACTTCCGGACTCTGATCATGTGTTAATTTAGTGTGGCCAATTCTTAATCTAGAGAGTAAGACCTGCTGATGTCGATTAAAAGTTTTACATATACATGGGAACGATGTGTTGAGTTTCACTTCATGCAATTTGCTATTTTGGTGATTTTCATACCAGTTGGATTTCCGTTGTAGTACACAATACACGTCTGTATTGAAGTGGACATGTATTTTAGCTTAATTGTCGTACTTTAGAAGAAACGGACAATGTTCGTATTTTCTGTTTTGACTAATATACATTATGTGTGTGTGTGTTGCTCATATATGAATTATAATGCGATTGTGTGGGCGAACTGAAAATTTTCTGTGTTTTTCATCAAATATTAGTCAGGTTCTTTCTTAGTCAGAAGTTGGGAAATGAGCAGAATTTATAAATTCCTTTGCATTAAATTTCAATTGAAGCGTAAACTTCAGTCGGTCCTGGTGGTCATATTTGCCTCGCAAACCCAAGATCGCGGGCTCAGTCCGGCCGGGATCGATGGATTTTTTCGGGCGCAGAAGTTCTAGTATGGTTTTCTTCGGAAGGGAAGTAAAGCCGTGTCGTACACTTACGGCACCAAAAAGCACATCAAGCCTGAAAGGAGAGGCCTCTGAGCAAAATTTATCTGCCGTTTCACGCTCAGAATTGAATGGGACGCTGATGACCTGATATGTTAAAGAGCGTCCGCAAATAAAACAAATCAATTTGTAAACTTCACAGGGTAAATCTTTAAATAGAGATATTTAAACAACTTTGGGGTATTCGATTTAAATGCGTAAACTTTCATAAGGTAATAGAATTTATTTACTGCTTTCCTAGTACATCAGCATTAGTAGAGAGACAGACACTGGTGACCGAGGTAGTTAAGGCACATATTCGTGAGCTGGAACCAGAACCATCCTCCTAGACCTAGATTTTTCCAGGTTTTCCTTAGTCCTCAAAAACAACAAATGTGGGGAAGAGAGGTACCCTAAACTTAGCCTGGAACATATACCGGGCTTCCAAAACATATCCTTGCCTCTTGCAAGGATTTTGCGTCTCTGTCCTTGAACTTCCGAGCAGTTCATTTGTTCGCGAATTATTTATTCATTTGGTTTATTTATGGACACCCTTTAACAACATCTTTATTTCCGAAAACTTTAGAGCAATGTATTGTTGTATGTAAATATTATTATAAATACGAATCTACTTGTTGCGCTTGTGAGAAAGTTATGAATAAATTTAATACTACTGATTCAGTGCAAAACAAGAAACACAAACAAAGACGTACAATTTTAACATAAGACAAAGACGAAATGGGCTGAAATCTTAAACGTTTGCTACCGAAATTAGCACAAAAAGTTGTGGTTTCGGTGTCTTCTGCAAAATTCTTAAAACTCAAACCGTACCAGCGTCCATTGTCTACTCCAAGGTGATCCCATAGCATGTGTACGTTATTGTCAGTGGTTTCTTTGAACAGTTAATTGACCCACAGCTGTGAGCGCGGTTCCACCAAAATGATCGTGTGAACACTCATAACATCGCTGTTGCAGTTCTGAAAATGTAAATTATACAAGAAACTTTTCTTTACGACACGAAAATCATAAGCGATGTGGAATACTCTGGAAATCTTCTAATCTTTTCCATTTTATCATTAGTGTTCACCGCCTATAGTGCCTTCGTAGTAAAAACGGGTGTTAATTCTCTCTTATGGAAAACATGTGGACTCCACAGAGAAATAGACTAGAAAACAGTAAATTAAAATGTGCTGCAAATTAAAGTATCTGTTGTCATATAGTGAACTCTTTGATTCGCTCAAAGAAAATCATTTTTTGAAAGAGGTACTTGTCATCCTGTATGACTGCATAAAAAGCGAATTCCTGAACAACTTATGTTAAAAACTAGATGTGTAGTGTAGGCTTTATGTTGTTGTTGTTCTGCATTTGTGATTTAATTTCTTCTGATTCCGAGAATAAAATTTGGTATGTTTGCTTCCGGAATTTATAGTAACTTAACTTTACCTACACTTTTGTTTAACAATGTCCAGGATTTACATTATCAACTGTAATAATTAGATATACGTCTTCTGTCTCTCTCTCTATAGGGAATAATTGGGAAATTGCCTTTCTTTTATGAACAGCAATACTTGTGTCATTTAAGAATAATGCTGGCGCCAGCCAGCTCTATTGTCATCAGACAAAGCAGCCAGTATTCACACAAGAGTAACAATTGGTTTATGCCTTTGTTTAGTTATCAACAGAGTGGTAGATCAGTGCTACATATTACAGGCCTCTGACACATACACTCGCTCGCGCATATATCAGGGTGTAAATGAACTAACCGAAATAATTTCAGAGAGTGTGGAGGTGTCTTAAACAGGAATTTGAGATAGAAAACATATTGCCAGTCTGTTCAAATTTCGAAGTATGGTTATAAGTTTCTAAAGCGTCAGTTCGCCACTGACTGATGAAGATGCCCCTAAAAAGCATAACACACAATAACGAAGACAGGTTTCTGAACGTACCACTTTGGTGCCATGGTTGTAACTAACTTTATGCTCGTTTGTTTCCAGTTCAAGTCTCGTTCATCAATTGTTTGTTTTCTGACTAGCCTAATAATGCAGCTTTTTAGACCAAATTGATGTTTCAATTTATTCTTAACTATCAATTCATATAATTACAACCATTGCAGATGTTACTGCACTTACCAATCAGAATCGTGCTCTGAGTATGCGTTAGGTAAATTAAGTTTAGGTATCATGTTAGTAGTAAGCTTATTAGACATTGTATGTTGGTAATACATTTATTGTTGAGAAAGAGAATAAAACTTGAAAGCATTAAGTAAATTTCATTCACAATTCTTTAGTATGCATATCGCAGAGCTTCATATTAAATAAAAAAATGAACGGCATGGAAAGAATTGAGTCTGCGGAACATCAAATTTTGGTTACGCATAACGCCACACAAGCAAAAAGCTCCCTCTAGAGTACGCTCCATCAAGACTACTTTACCCAAAATTAAAATGAGAGAGAGAGAGAGAGAGAGAGAGAGAGAGAGAGAGAGAGAGAGAGAGAGAAGGGGCCGAAGTCACCGTCCACTACCAATAGTAAATACAAACAATATTATGTTTACAAGATATCATTATCATTAGAAAATGTTTCGATGATTTTTTGAATCTGAAATTATTTACAACCAATATTTCTCCAGAACAAGATTGTAAAGCTGCTGCCGCTACTCGAAAAATATGTCAAGTGGAGGAAAAAGGTGTCGTTAGAGAGCGTATACCACACAATGGTTCCGGCGTTTCAATAATGGAGAAGAAAACACTAAAGATTTACCTCATTCTGGAAGGTATGGAATATTCATAATATACGCAGAATATTGGAAGTAAATCCGCAAAAAATACTCGTAGGCTATCAGTAAAGACACCATACATCCTTATTTAAGACACTTTAAAATTATACAGCAGCTGCAGATCTGTACCTAAAGAAATAAACACCTTAACAGGTTCAACCAATGTGGTTAGCTTAATGCAAATCCCAAGATTTATCAGAAGAATTGTCGCTTGTTATGAAAAACTGGCATATTACCGCTATCCTGAAACCTCGAAACAATGATTCGATCTCGTCAGCCAGCCAAAGCCATTGTTAAATAAGACGGTTCGGTCCCAAAGTAATGTTAAGTGTCTGGTGGAATTTTGAAGGTGTGGTTCATTAGTAATTTGTTCCAAACGGGTGTCAATTCATAACAACCGGAACGACTTCATCAAGTTTCGAGACAGAAATGCCCAGATTTGTTAATCAAGAGTTCTCTTGAAGCATGACAATGCGAGATCCCATATCGCTCAAATAACTATGGAAAAACTCCTGGAGTTGGGAGGGATTGAACTG
The DNA here is from genome assembly GCA_030762175.1 of Metallyticus violacea. Taxonomy (NCBI): domain Eukaryota; kingdom Metazoa; phylum Arthropoda; class Insecta; order Mantodea; family Metallyticidae; genus Metallyticus; species Metallyticus violacea. Next base: position 19,331,734 of record CM060836.1, read on the forward strand.
CTAACACACCCAGCATTTAGCCCTGACTATTTACCACCCATGGCCCATTTCCACAGCGGAACTGAGTATCGCCGAATTCTTCACATTAAAATACGAAAATGGACCTGTCGCGGGATAACATACCTCATTGAAAGGTGGCTCTAGATCATACTATCTAATGGTCTTCACTTTGAAGACCAGTTTAATTATTAGCCAGAGCAACACATTTTCAAATAAAATGTTACTTAAATGCCGACATTACTTATGCTGCTTGATTTATATGACAGCATCTGTGAATCAAATGATGTAATCTCCCCCTGCTTTCCCTCAGATGTAGCCAGTAGCTCTGCATTCTCCAGATAAACATCTGACCCCTAAGCGTTTTTCTGCTCCGCTGGTTAGTACAAACCCATTCTCTTTTACATACCCTAAAAGAATTTTCAGGCTTGCACAAGGCTACTGCAAATGGAGTGTGAAACTGTCATGTCGTTTTCTCTTAGGAATTATTTCCGAGCTGGGTAATTTACGCTACAACCTATTGTTTTAGAAACATTTCCAAGCATCCACTAACAATAGAAAATTAACTCTCTTGTAGTATCACACAATACAGCACGTTTTTATAATATTTTTTGTCATTTCTACTAACTTCTAAACACCACAAAGTTTCACTGTCTGTCAGAAGAAACACAAAAATACAGATAAACACAAATTGAGGTAACAAAAACTCACAATATACAAGTTAGGTCGTGAGATAACTGTGATAAGCACTGATGGATGTTTCAACACGTGTTAGATCCTAAAGCCTCCTTTGTAGAACATCTTGCCATCTAGTGACTAAAACTTTAAAAATTCTATCACTCCTCCCATCTAGTGATTATTTTAGAACTTCTGCAATTATATAATACTTCCTTATATATTAGCGTCATCTATGCTATATATAATGAAAACAGTGGGAAACAAAGGAACAAATAATAAATAAAAACAAAAGAACATAGAATAGTGAAAGACTTATCTAAAAAATTCAATTACTCAAAAACCTTACGTGCTAGCACATTTTAAAAGGCAGATTCGGATTTTAGCACAAAAATACATATAATGCATATGTATTATGCATACCAATGTATCAGAATAATTATTCGTAATTTTTTGATGGGATGAAGGACATGAAAATAATTTTTTTTCCCTGAATAAAGTAATGCCCAAAATGCTTCGTTTTCAAGTTATAGTGGAATGAAGAAAAAATGAACAAATCTCAGCTTGGAAAGTTACTTTATTTACTTTCTATGGTTACACAGTACCTTTTTAATCCAATACCAGATATTAAGAAAATGGTGTTGTCAAACTATAGGAACTGTTCAAAATTGCGACCTGCATTGTTGACACACAAAGTATAACGCAGTATGATTGAACGACGAACCCTTGGAAATATCGCTTACGAAGATCGTCAAAAGCAACAATAATTCTAGCAGCTAATTAATTCTTCTGCTGTGTCGATGGATGTTTCACAAATAATAATTGATGTGATAAAACCTCAAACGCAAAAATCAACTGCAGTCCCTATATCGGGAACATGCCGGCCAAGCAACTGAACCTGCTCTCTCTATCCAACGATTGGGAAAATGTATATTTAAATAATTGCGACAATTTAAGTCCGAAATGTGCAGGTACACCTTCTTGTTGAAAGATCGTGTTTCTCCGAATATTAATCGGGACATCTTCAAGTAGCTCTAGAAGCATTCCCGCAAGAAAAATACTATAAATACATTCATTCAATTGTGTAGGCTTAACAAACGGCCCCAATAGAAAGTATTCAACAAACCCAACCCAAATATTTACAGAAAACTTCCATTGATTACGAAGATTCTGCACAGCTTTAGGATTAGTGTCGTTCCAAATGTGACTGTTGTGTGTATTATAAAAAAGCCATCTCTTGAAAAACATACTCCATCTGTCATCTAGCAAAATCAGCCTCAATGTTAACGGAATGTAAATAACATTCAGCAAATTGTTGTGTGTTAGAATAATCATCTGGGATTAATGCTTGTACTTTTTGGATATGAAATGGAAGCTTTTCATAATCACTTAAGACTCCCCATACAGACATGTAACTGAATGGGCAATAACTCGAGTGCTAGATAGTTCGTGGATTATTTTCAAATCTCACAAAACCTCATCTTCAAAGTATAATGTTCTCACAGTTCGATTCGCTCCTGAATTTGCTTTCTTTACCTGGAAGTGGCCACTATCTCGAAGAGGTTGATCCAGTCTCGAAAATGTTGTAAGGCAAGGAATATGTCACTGAGGGTGTTGCTCTTCATAGATTCGCTTACGGCGTATCGCCCCTGACCCTGGTTAACCACCAGGACCGACTCGTTTGGCGTACCCAGTTATTAATTGCTAACAATACGTTAGACAATTTAGACAGGCTTATCCCCAGTCCTAGAGGTCCGATTTCCCTGATTTTCAACAAACTGTTTCTTATTTTATTTAAACGGTGTGTACAGAGCTTTCTTGCAAAACTTTTTTTTTTCTTTTTTTTTTTTTTTTTGAAAATTGGGTTTCAGGTAAACCCCCATTCCTAATATTCCGATTTCATTTGTTTTCAAAAAATTACTTTTCTTATTTTATTTCAATGACATATACAGAGTTTCCTTGAGGGGAAAAAGAAGTTATGGGCGCTAGAGCGATTTTTAAATTTTCGTTTTAGGTTATATGCCGAATTTTGTTGAGAAAATACAAAAATGTGGCCTATTGAGCGTTAACACAGACACACACACACATACATACATACATACATACATACATACATACATACATACATACATACATACATACATACATACATACACACATACACACACACACACACACACACATTTTTTTCCCATCAGAATTTTTGGTGGCTAGAAAATTGGATCGATAGAAATTTGAAGATATTTTTTTCAAAAATCTTTTCATTCCTTCGGAATTCGCTTGTTAGCGACCAACATTATTGCTATGGAGAACAGCCTGATTTAAGTAATCCACATAACAGTTAATTTAAATTAAGCATTACTTTCATGTTAGAAGTGCACAAATACTAATATATGTAGGATTTGATTATTCTCTTGTTGTTTAGGAGGGCTATTAAAGAACGACCATACAATGAATTAACATTAAAATTATTTGTGACCATGGATATTGATACATAGAAAGCAAACTTTATGACATCTACAGATGCTGCTGTTGCCCTCTATTAATATGTGAGCCAAATTACTTATAAAACATCCACGAATGTTGTTATGTTTAGCACGCATACTTTTAAACCATTACGAACTTAATTTACCTACTAAAAATCGCTGGAGATTGTCCAGGTTTTGCTTCCGGGGCGCCATATTGACGGTCTTTACTTTCCTACCCCTCTCTGCCTCTTGTCTCTATTGAAGTACTCAGACTTTAAGAGAATAATGACCTAACAATTGGCACTGTTACGTACTCGGTTAATAAACATACAACTGCACTGCAGATTTGTTTCTTTCTGCTCCAATGTTGTCAAAATGAAGCATATCGAGTCTCCTTCACTTTTCCTTATTGACCAGAACAGGAGTTGCAGACAAAGTTGAAAGTGCCTTATGTTAGGTTTTAGCAGTAGGTGTTATTGTAGACACCATAGTTTAAGGAAAATCAAGGTCACTGCTGTGAAACGTTAACACTGCCTAGCACAGCGTCTCCAAGTACCTGATGTAGTTAGCTAGCGTGAACACAGGTTGTTTTCTGTCACAGCGACGTGACAGTCATTCTGAAAGTTTTAGAATGAAAGCAGTAAAACGTTTTTAAAAAGCGATTTGATCATATTGTCTCATCCGTCCAAACTGAACGTCAATACAATCTTCGTTTGCAGTCACTGCGGCTTCACATGATTCAAATCGTTAACCACGAATTTTGTATTTTATTTTGGGGAATAGGGTCAAACATTCTGACTTTGCCGAAACTGAGTTGTTTCCAGTGCAGTGTATACATAGACGTTGTGTAAAACAGGCCTCTGGGCAAAATTTGTCAGCCGTTTCATGCCCCGACTTGAATGCAGCGCTGATGACCTCGTCCGCAATTAAACAACATCAAACAAACTTTCTAGGATACTTATAGGGCTTGTTATATTACAGTACGCCTCCCCTTAGTGGCAACTACAAACGAGAATGTTTTTAATGTTATAAATGCTAGTTGAAGTAGATTTTGCTGCAACGATAACACAGCAATTGTCCCAAAATGTAAGGAGTATCAAGGAGGTACAACATTAGCATTTTAATTCACAAATTCATCAAAACTACTCAAGACAAAACAGGCAGAGGTGAGCTAAAAATTGTAATCTCCAATTTAGTTCCTCATTAATTTCTAGTCCCAATATGGGAAACTTTCTTAATGGCGAAACTAGTGCAAATAATATTCAATCCTGATACATGTTCATTTTTTGTTCTAAGTTGAATACAATTTGTTTTGTTAAAATTGAATGCACGCTTATGAGCCCGGATGTTCATGCATTTATTTAGGTTAAAATATGCAGGCAAAAAGGCACACAATATACCGAAAACAGAGAGTAATATAATTAAAATAGACATTTATAAAATGTGAAAACAAAGACCAATATCACTTATTATTGATGAAAATAGGTGTTTAAGAAACTTAACATTTTTATCACATAATTAAAGTACTTAAGCTTATTTTTCTTGGTTGCAAGCAACAACGAGATGTTTTTCAAGGGTCATAGTCAGTCACTTGTTAGATAGAACATTTTTCATCATGGAAAAAGAACGTTTTACTTCCACTGAAGTGATTTGAGCATATTTAAAACAAGCTAATTCGGAAGTACTCATACAGTTAGAACAGAACATCCACCTTTCAGAATATCAATGAAACGATGATTAAGACAAAATAAAGTAGTTTTGAATGGTCCAGACGAATGAGCAAAAGATGCGCAGTAGTTTCTGGTGGAGCTCATTTTCTGTTTATAGGAGAATCAGTTTAGTATCTCTCTTATTTCTATACTGAATACACTGTAGAGACGGTTTAATACACAGCCGTACCACTCTCATCTTTCTCGTTTGTTACATTTATGCAGTTGAGAAGTTACCCTTATTACATATTTTCTAGAATTGTCTCGCGCAGATGGATATAAAGTTATTAGCCAGGACTATTCAAAACTACAGAACTTGCTCTTCCTCTAGTATTCGTATGACTGAATAACCTGCGCTCCTTTCACTAATGAAGGTTGTGATATTTAAAGAGCTTAAGTGAATGGGTTGAGGAGAAAGTTTTTGACTGCTTGAAAAGAAATAAAATATATAACAAGATTCTTAATATATATTTTTGTGAGGTGAACCCCATTTAATTGTTATAACTTTTTTTACTTCGATATGTTGAAATTCCTTATGAGTTTGTTAAAATGCACAAATAATCACAGAAAATCCATAACGATTCAAAACAGGGAAAAAAACAAAACAAAACAAAACAAAACAAAAAAAAAAACACAAATCTTAAAATAAACAAAAGTCAAGATAGATAAAAATGCCAAATAAAAATAGGTTCTATCGACTCCAAACATACGAAAATATATCCATGTCTATCTGGCTATATATTAAAACCATATAGAAAAGACATTTTGCCTAACTTCAGGGCTCTGCTTATTAGCTTGAAACCAATGACTGTGACTGAATTTGAAAGTTGAGCATATAGCTCTCCAACGGTATCGTCTGAGGGAAGTACTGCCTTAGACTTGTTATTTAGACAAATCGCTGACAAATATCAGTTTCTTTTGCTGACGTTAACGCACATTAAACTCAAATAAGACATATGCACTGGTTAACACGTACAGAAACTGCCCTCCGCAGAGGTTAATGACAAGTGGAGTAAAGTAGGCTTTGGTTTCTATGCTAGTTACTTGAAACCAGCAACAAATGCTTCTCCAAATGTTTGCCCATCAGTTCTACAGTTACATGCATCTGTTTGACTTTAATTTATTCCCCGCTGATGGTTTTAAACAAGCATCGTGCATCCGTTAATTTGATCGCTTGTTCGTTTGACCCTCGGTCAAGGACATCACGAGCGGAGTGGCACCACTCCAAAATACTCCCCCCCCCACAATTCCCCTAACACGAGCGCAGGGCCTACTCAATATGCGGTGGCGGAAAATTCGCATCTGCTTAGTTACGCAGCTCAGCCAGAAAATGCATAAGGCTTATGTAGGCCAAGAATATCCCAACATGCTAAGATAGCCAGTATATACTTCAGCTACTTTATACTCCCCGCTTCTTTCAAAGAAAAATGTTTATGCTTATTTAAGGACAGCGTTTTAAATTAATAAAAATTCTGTCACGCGGGAGTAGCTTAAACTAAGCGAATTCCTCAGCAAGTTGAATAACTTTAAAAAACACAAAATCCAAACGATGGCCTTATTAATTAATGAAATAAGTTATGTAATTACCGTGAGTGACAAACTCTAAAGATAATTAATAAAAGAAAAACTGAATTATAATGCATACTTAATTAAGTAGCTTTATCTGGTTTTTTTCCCTTCAAAATGATTTGAAAATGTCTATAGTGAAATTACTCTAATTTTTACAGTAAGATAATCAAAATTAGAATTATGCAATCTATAAGTATTACAAAAGAGAAACAGCACTTTTAAAATAATAACGACGATGATGATGATGATGACAATGATGATGATGATGATGATGATGATGATTATTATTATTATTATTATTATTATTATTATTGATGTTAAGCCACAAAAATTAATGATATACTATAAAATAAATGAAATATATAACCACTGATACACAAAGCTCTACTGTGGGGTATTTTTAAACATTTCTAAATGTAACCATGTTTATAAACCGAGCTCTTGATATCGTCTTTACATTCACTGAAAAAGAGAGAATTAACAGAAAGTTTTGAGTTACAGTGTGTATTTAAGAAGATGTTCATATGTTTCAATAAAACAAAAACATGTTACTATTTAAAATTGTTTTACAATGTATTAGGCAAATATACACAAGCAACAATAAACAAAGTTTCATCCATTTTCAGCAGCTTTGAAATTTAATTTAAATGTCATTGTAGTAAAAACGTGTAACGCAAACGTTTTCTGAAGGTTATTACAGAGCGCCTTACATATAAATATAATTCTTAGATACATTTTAGATTAACATTTCACAGTTGCTATTTTGACGAGAATGCTTTTGTTAAATATAAAAAATAGCATGGTTATAAATGCAATTTATATGCTCAGTTAATTTGTCCTTTCATTTTGAAACAACTGAGAGAAAATTAAACGCTAGAGAGCTTTGTAAATTTCGATTTTCTGAAATACCCTTACTCCTCATGGTCCAGTTCCCTAATTTTTAGAATTTACTTTTCTTATTTCATTTAAATGGCATATACCGAATTTTTCTGTGGAAAAAAAACAAAAAACAAAAAACAAAAACAAATGCCTCTAGAGCGATTTTTAAATTTTAGGACTTCAGGCAAACCGCACTTCTAATGACAAAATTTCACTAATTTTCAGCAATTATTTTATTTTTCTCATTTTATTTAAATGGTACATACCGAGTTTGTTACAATAAAATTGGTACCTCTATAACGATTTTTAAATTTTAAGGGATTCACGTAACCCCCCACTCCCAATAGTCTGATTTTGCTTATTTTCGGAAAGTATTTTTATTAATTTATTTTAATTGCTTTTCGTCGTGAAAAAACATAAAGGACAAAACACTTAAACTTTTCTGTGTTTTATCCTTTTTCTGCTTCTCTAGTAATTGTTATTTTAGTTACATTGTTCATAGCGTTACTTTATTTTTTATTTATATTATATGTATAACATTTTTTCATCACCATTTTCGGCGCCTAGTAAATAGGATCCATGGGGATTTGAAGAAAAAAAAATTCAAAATTTGTTTCATGGATACAACCGCAATAGCTTACGTTCCTTTGGGCTTCGCTAAAAGCATACAATATCATGCCTCAAGGATCAGTTGACAGAACTGGAACTACGTACGATCTTTGTACTAGCATTTACTATCGGTACCGCCTGCTCATATGAAATTAAACATTACATCTACAATATCTACTGAAAAATGTTTTCACTGTAAGTTAACGATTGGAACAAAACATGGGAAAAGGAGAGGAGAGAAGTCAGTTCTCACCAACATACCCCTCGATACCCGCATCAACTTCTCTTTAACCCCACAACCCTCTTGCAGTACATGGTGAAGTGCATTCAGACATCCCCACAGTCACGTGACCCGTATAATTATAGGTCCTACATATGGGCTGTTAAACGACCACCAATTGAAGCCACTGCGTGCATAAACGTGACATAGAGCTCGCGGCCACTCTTTTGTGTATGCAGATCAAGTACACCCTCAGTTTTAATTCGCATTTCTCCCTGTGAAAGGCTCAGAAATTAATCAAATCTTTGTTTAATAATTATTACATATCAAAAAGTTATTATTTGAACAATGTTGACATGTTATTTTTTGACCACCAGGGTGGCCGATCGTTAAAGCGCGGACTCGTGAGCGGGAGGTCTGGTGTTCGAATCCCGCCAGGACCGTCCTTCCTAACTGAGTTTTTTTTATGACAATGAATGGAGAATACTATGACATTTTGGATCCTTTATTTGAAGAACTGAGGGGGGGGGGGCGGTCGAAAGACAGAAACTTCAAGGCTGTTGTTTTTGCACGATAATACGTCTCCTCACAGAACAGTTGCAAATTAGAGGAAACTGAAAGTCACCAAATCCAGTTGCTTGATCATCCACCTTACAGCCCAGACCTTGCACCGTGCGACTTCTGGTTGTTTACTCGAATGAAATGTAATGTTGGAAAACCATTTAAACAAGTGCAGGACCTTGCTCAAACTATAAAATCGTCTCTGTTGACAATATCTCAGTAGTACTTTTGAAAAGTGATTGCACCGTCTACAACTGTGTGTGTGTGTGTGTGTGTGTGTGTGGAGAGAGATGGAGAGTATTTTGAAGGATTGTGAGAATAAGCTTTGGAATTCAGTTCTTAGTTTGGACTGCAATATTTAAGGTGACACTTGCAATATTTTTGAATGCCTCTCGTAAAATAATATTACATTTTCACAACAATTAAAATTTATTCAAACACTCTGAATAAATTTTGCATTATTAAGTGTGGAAAACTGCTCTGTCAAGAACAATTGATAATTTGTTTGTTTTCTAGGAACTGCAGGGCCCTATAGACAAGGAATATGACAGTACGTCATTTTTAATGAAAAATTGTCACCAGTATTCATAAATTGGCCGTTCTCCAATTGATCCCTAAAAGTCGGTTAATTCTATTGTCAATAAGGTCGTCTATTCTTCGTAGATGCTACTGCTCGCGTGATATTGTGCAAAAACAGAGACAGAGCTTTGTAGATGTCGATATGTCTATGCTTCTTAAAAGGAATCAACGTATGCTTTGCGTTGTTATGTACACGTTTATTAGGTTCTTAAGAATAGCACATAAAGTCATAGTGGGTTCCTTCGTGTATTATCATTGTGTGTGCACTATTATTGAAATTCCTTGGAAACTAAAAGTCTAAAACGCACTCAGTGGTGACACGTAACATAATTTTGTGCAGCCCTATCTCCACATTAGGAGTCTAATGTAAATAATGTTGAGTAACCATAACACAATTAAATATAAAATTTCACTAATTAGCGAATTCCGAAGGAATTGTGGTTGTGTCCATGAAAGGATTTTTTAAAAAATTCGTCGAATCTCCATCGATTCTACTTATTAGGCACCAAACATGGCGATATATATATAAAGAAGAACTGTAGCAAATCGAAATATAGCGATTACAAATTTGTGACTTTTTCTTATGTTTGATCCTTTTCTGCTTTTCTAGTTATTGTTACTTTAGTTACATTGTTAATAGTGTTATATTATTTTTCATTTATATATATACCTGTGTGTGTATGTATGTTTAAAGCTCTCTGGAAAATCGGCATAAAAATTCAATTAACAAACCAATTAGCGTTTGCTCATCAGCAAAACTGGACCATTGGGGATGGGGGTTAACTTAACCGAAAATTTAAAAATCTCTCTAGTGGCCACCATTTTTTTCCAACAAAATTAGGTATATGCCATTAAAATAAAAGAAGAAAAATATTTCTGAAAACCAGACAAATCAGACTATTGTGAGAGGGGATATACCTGAAACCCAACATTTAAAAATCACTCTAGCGGCCACAATTTTTTTTCTCAACAAAACTCGGTATATGTCATTAAAATAAAGTAATAAAAATAGTTTGTTAAAATCAGACAATTCGAAGTGGGGTTTATGTGAAGCCCAAAACTTAAAACTCGCTCTAAAACCCGCATTTTTTTTCTCGAAGAAATTCAATATCCCATTGAAATAAAATAGAAAAAGTATTTTCTGTAAATTAGAGAAATTGGATCATTAGGAGCAGGGATATACCTGAAAAACGAAATTTAAAAAGCGCTCTAGCGTTTACTTTCTCTCAATTGTAAATATATATAAAGACAAATTAACTCATAATTTATGACGAATGCATACGTTCTGTGTTAAATGATTTAAAAACTTATGCAGTTTCCAAGGGTGAAGGTAGCTTCATAACATCAGCTGTCAGACCAATTCGTGGTAAATTGGAAAAGGAGGGTTTATCATCAGAGATTGCAAACTGCAGCTGAATGTTTAAATAAATGGATTGAGAGTTTGTGGTACTACAGTTGATAACACTTCCTTCAGCTATAACAGGTGATACCGGTCTGTATGTGTATATTAAACAATACGTAACACCGAAAACGAGGAAGCTGGGAAGAACATCACCTAGCGATTGTTGAGTAGAAATTATTTCACATTTTAATGAGAACAGTGTGCTTTATTGCAATGTTCTTAAAATATTGTAATTTCTTCTTTGTGTACCTGGAACTAACCTCCATTGAACGAGTTGTGGACAAGTGACAAGAACGCTCTTTCAGTACAAACTCTGAAAGCTATGTTGATAAATAAGGTGAGCTTTAATCACGCTTGGGTAACTTTTACAAAATGCTGTGTGATATAAAGAACTTACTAAAGAAGCAAAACATCGATGAATGCTTGCACTAATAATTCTAAAGGATTGTTTGACTTGCTTGAGTTCAATACTACTAATATATCGTTACACAGAAGTTATTTATTAGTTTCCAAACCTAGGTATTTATGACAAAACAATTTTAGCGCCCTCTTTAACCCTTTCTTCATTGAGACAAATATTAAAAGGTTCCGTTTTCTTGTTTTAAAAAGACTTCACCTTAATTTTCTAATGCTGTTAGCAAAGCTTGTTGGCAATGCAAGTTCCTAAGACTATTCCATGCAATCCGAAGGTTTAAATCAGAAAACTCTTCCGTCCAGGAAGTCGGCAATATCCACGGCGCCTGAAGAAGGTTGCCAAGGGATCATTAGGAATGAAAAACTCTTTAATGAGTCGGTTGCAGTGGCCAGGAAGCATCCGGTATAGACTGGGGTGGGAAGAATAATCGGCTGGGTGCACTGTTGTTACAATTGACTGATAATCCTGCTCTGGGAATGTCGCATTAATATTCAGCAATGCGCTCTACTTCGCAGACTAAGGTACTGTGAGCCTTTCATTTATAGAATGAAAATGAGGGGCGAACGGCGATATTCGTGAAAAGTAGCGCCTAAAATATGGACTGAAATGATCAAAATAGACACAAAAATACAGCCCAAACCTAAAAAGACAATTTAATGCAAATAAACTGTTCTTTTCAACGAGTAGGTAGCTTTAACTACCTCATCTTATACTGGTTATGTGACGTTATACATAATCGTAACTTAAATGTACTTTATTTGGCCTCTATCAATATTTTCTGAAATATTGCATACAACCTATAGTCGCCATTGTTCGCATATTCCATTTTTTCCCACAAAGGCGGCTCTGTGCATCACTTTCATAGTTTCCTGCACTTTTTTCAGGGTTTCCAACCGTTATATGATCTTACTGTATACAATTTGACGCACTTTTGTATATACGAGGGATAAATGATGCAACTATTCTTTTTTCTCGCGAACAAGGGACAACATGAAAAATCTAAGATATACAATTGAAAGTGTACTGAAGGTATACTTTCATGGCCATTATTTGAACCCCGGATTTTCACGCTAAAATCCAGCGTACGCACAGTGCAACATGAGTCAGATCACTGCGAGAGGCACATAGCAGTCAACTCGGTCGAAATCGATACGACGCAGGGGACAGTGTTTATCGCATAGTTGTAAAACTTCCCAATCTGCAGAGTGAGAGACTCATTCGCAGACACGCAAACACTCAAAACACACACTGACACACATGTGTATATACAAGGCGCAAAGCGGTTGAAAGTGTACAATAATTTAAAACAAGAGTCACGCATATAGTATCGCAACAGTTCATGTTCTTCTTAGTGTTTTATCCTTTTTCTGCTTATCTAGTTATTGTTATTTTAATTACATTATTCATTGTGTTATTTTATTTTTCATTTATATTATATATTAATTTTATCAGACGCTACATCTTTCTTTTAAAAGTGTTGGCCTTCTCAAAAGTTTGCCGTCATTCATTACTATCATGTACACATGTTCAGCAATCTTTTAAGTTATTTTCTTTTAAGTCTTTCATTATCTTTCTCGTGCTATTTGTTCTCATTGACTTCCAATTATATATTTATTTAGCTATTTTTTCTTTTGGCATTTTCATAATATGACCACACCATAAACTTTTTTGAGAATTAATAAAATGCATATTTTTATTTTTATTTTTAGATGTAGCTCGCCGTTTTGTCGTATACTCCAATTATCATTTATGTCCTTGATTGGTCCATAGAATTTACTTTGTACTTTCCTTTTTTTGATTGATTTATTTATGGACGCTCTTTAACATCTCAGGTCATCAGTGTCCCATTCAACTCAGGGCGTGAAACGGCCGACAAATTTTGCTCAGAGGCGTCTCTTTCAGGCTTGATGTTCTTTATCGTGCCGTAAATGTAAGACACGGGACCCACGGCTTTACTTCGCTTCCGAAGAAAGCCATACTTAGGATTTTTACGCCCGAAAAAATCCATCGGTCCTGGCCGGGTTCGAACCCGCGTTCTTGGGTGTAAGAGGCAAGTATGGTAACCACTACATCACCAGAACCGACGACTTTCCTTGCAAATATTAATAGTTTTGTATATATTTTTCTTTTAATACCCATTTTCTTATGCATAAGTTACTATAGGTCTAACTGTTGTGTTATATAAGCTCAGTTTAGCACTTCTAGATATTATCTAAATAGATCTAAGTTTGTATAATATGCTCTTTTTCCTAATAGTATTCTTGCTTTTATATATGTACATATCCATACACATCGAGTGAGTATTCTTATGGGGGAGGGAAGATCTGGTGATCTAACCATATTTACCTCGTAGACCCAAGATCGGCAGTTCAAACCCGGCCAGGATGGATGGATTTCTTCGGGCGTAAAAATCCTAAGTATGACTTCCTTCGGAAGGGAAGGAAAGCCGTGGGCCCCAGTCATAGATTTACGACACATAAAAGAACCTATAGCTGAAAGAAGAGGCCTCTGAGCAAAATTTATCGGCCGTTTCACGCTCTACATTGAATGGGACGCTGATGACCTGAGATGTTAAAGAAAGTCATTAAATAAAATAAAACTTACACGAAATATGATGCATTTTATATTGGTAACTTGTACTGTTGAGTTCCATTTGAACAATCATACGCTTCTGTCTCTCTGTTAGGATTTGATGCTATATTTAATTTAACACTTATTGATGCGTTACCGATTCATGTCCCTGAAAGTTACCTCAGAGACAAAGAGATGGCAGTTGTAATTTTGCATAAAGAGCGTACACCATTGGATTTAAATCGTACGTGTTAATATTTCCCTTTATAGTTTTCTATTATTTTTTTTAACTTTTTAATTTTTTTATTGTTAATATATTTCTCTTTCTTATTATTCCTCCAGTGTTTTTCCCCTTATTTGCTTGTTTTATCACAATATATGCAGTAGGGACAACTTGCGTCTCCACCTTTGATGTTCTTGATCCTAAAATGCGGCTCCGAATGGTCTGTAGTTTCAATTACTCCATTAGATGACTCTTTATCACTACAGAGAAATTGTGTTTAGCAATCATCTGCAAATGCGGAAGTTGCGAATTTGTTGATTAAAGCTTTAACTGTAATGAAAATGTACATTCTTTCTTTCCCCATATATATATATATATATATATATATATATATATACAGTTGCCGCATTTGATATTGAAATAAAAGTTAATTATATAAAACTGCACATTAATTAAAATTGGTAATTTTTTTTTATCCGGGTTCCGATTTTAATTGTTTATTGGTGGTTTCTGAATGACGATCAAGCCTTTTTAAACTATACTAAACTTCCTTTTTCTCCTAAATTCCTACTTCATGTTTAGATGAGAAAGTATAACACGTTTTTGTATTATAACGTCTCTGATATAAAAAAGTTGGGTTGACTAGCTTAGTTTTATAATTACCGTAAATGACATATATGTAAAGCTTATATTATCTTTTCCGTGGATTACAGCAGCTTTACCATTACTCGATCAAGTAGGAGGAGAGAAAGTAGGAGAAGGAGAGAAGAATGTCGTAAAGAGATATGAGTGGTGTTCTGCAAAATTACTACACATATAAAACTTAAAATAAGCAATTATCAATCCACAAAAATTACCTCGAGTTGTTAATTTTTCTATATATTTTCTTGGCAGTATTTTTATCACATAATAGCAGCCTAACATAACCTGAATTAATAATAATAATAATAATAATAATAATAAAGGACCGCGCGATTTGTTTGTACCAGTATTAATTATTATTCCGTGAAATAAATGTTTTCTAGTAGTTAAAAACCATGAACTTGCAACTTGTTTGGTCTTTTGATCAGAATATTCAGAGAAATTCGATTCTGCATCACTTTTGTATTGTTGCCGTAACCTGTGCATCCAGAAAATTCGCGGCTTCTTTCACGGGAAAGCGTAGTGCCAACATTCACCAACCGTCACCAACCTGGTGACTTAAACTTGGCGTCAATAGTAAACATTTCGGAATGATTACATTCAGCAATAATCATGATTAAGCTTTCGATGGTATACATCTGGTCTGGTATTAATTAAAAGAGTAATAATGTATTTCCTCGGTTTGTATTCAATAATGCCATCCGTTTAATTATGCAGAGCCATCTGAAGGACAATGCAGCTAGTAACAGTCAATTTCCTGACATGCGCACTCGGATATATTACCTTTGAGATGTAATATTTACTTTTACCACCTTCACTTACTTATCTCCTGCCTTTGAAGAAGATCACAAGCGGTTCGAAATATAGCGATATTTGTTACTATTTAAATGTTTTACCTATTTCTGCTTTTCTAGTTCTTTTTATTTTATATATTTGGTATGAAAGAAAGCATTACTTTTTAAAGCTTCTCAGAAGGGCATGATATAATATTTTGTCATAATTTTTGCATGTAGTCTAGTGCTTTAACATGGTTAGGCAAGTAAGCGAAAGGGCACTTAGTATTTTTCACCGCGTGGAATGATGCATTCTGTTTTGAAACTGATGTTCGTGATTTATTCTTTCGTTGGGTAGACTTCTTACATTTACTCGAACGCAAGATATTGATGACATGAGCAAACTGTCACCATGTGCCGTTGTTGCAGAGATGTAGGGTAGGAGTGTAGGTGGAGGAGGGGGGTGATTGTGATGGACCATCTGATGCAAGCTGTTACATGCGTGGTATATGATGAGACTTCATTGACTCTCATTTAGGGTACAGTCTATGTAAAGAAAGTCACTATTTCAACACTAAACTCTGTTTATAATGACAAAAGAGAGTGTACCTACTGTTTTTTATTGTGCATTTCCTTAAAGTGCGAGTAATTTTGTTACTATTATAAACTCTTTTGTGCTGTTATCATAAAAAGAAATACGAACTTTTATTGTTTTGCAGTTAATACTTTAAACACTCGGTATATTTGATGTAGGCAGACGTATTGTTACTACACTCTGTGACAGAAAAAGCGAATCAGAAGATATATACATATATTTACCACACTTAAGCTTCGTTTTCAAGCCTAATTTTTTCTTTAAATTCTAATATACCATTAATTTTGTGCGTAAGGAGGTTTTTACAACAATCACAGCAAATCGATATTTTAATGTTTAAAATTGTTGCTGTGCATCGTTATGCCGCGTGACAATTTAAAGCATTCCGGCTTGCCTAGCGATCAGTCTTAAGTCTGTTTTAACTTTTTGAAATGGTTCTTAGAGCTGAAGATGCACCAAAAGGCTGTGGCTCTAGTGGAACATGGACGATATTTACGTTATATTGCTGACGTCATAGGCACTTCTTATTCCAATGTACGCAGAACTGTCCAGGGGTTCAGAGGGGATGATACCTACATCAGGAGGCTGGTTCTGGCTGAAGAAGAAGTACGATCGCTTTCTTTTACTGCAAGGCAGGAATACTTTGCAATAAGTACGACATGTTAATATTAGTGAAAGAACAGATAGAAGAGGGCTGTATGAAATGAATTTATAGTCCAGGAGGGTTGCAAAAGGGCCGTTGCTGACACCAAATCTCTCGGATGCAGTTCGCTCGTACCTATCAAAACTGGAGATATAGAGGATGGTGCTCTTCACGGATGAGAGCAAGTTCTGTTTTAGTGCACCAGATGGGAGGGAGAGAGTTTGGAGAAGGTCAGGAGAACGCTTTGCACCCTACACTTTCTTTTCAATGGAGGTTCAGTATTGGTATGGACAGGAATCAGCATTGAAGCAAGAACGGAACTGACGTTCATCGAGAATGAGTCACTGACAGTCATCGGTACATCCAGAGATTCTTGCTGATCATGTAGTACTTCTGTACACGTTACAGGCGACAACGTTATCCTTATGTACGATAACACTCGTTCACACGTTGTTCCTGGATGTGGTTGGGATTGAACGTATTATAGTCAGCGCGTACTGGCAGATCTTCGGGCTGCACTTCCAGCGGAATGGGAACTGATACCACAAGAGCAGATTGCAGATCTTATCGGAGCAAGCCTGGCCGAAACGCAGCTGTAATTAGGGCTATCTAGGTAGCAACCCTCGTTACTGAGACTGTGGTTATCTTACACAAACAGCTAGAGAACCAAAGATCCATTAAAAGAACAAATTTTCAACATTTTAAAAAGTTCTGTTTATTGTGATGATTGATCATGTTTTAAGATTTTTCTGTATTAAAAGGAATAATACGGTAGAATTGGCGCTTAAAAATACACATTAAGGTTACTTGGATGATAAAATGTTGTTAGAGAAATCCTGTTTTAATATTTATGTCTTCGTTTCATTGCACAGATTTTTAAAATGTTTAAAAATAAGCCTTTTTTTCCCCGACGCTCAGTATATCTATGACCAATGACACATTCAAACCACAAAACGTATACAAAGTAAATGTAGGTTTTTTTTTCTTTTTCTTTTTTTAGTTTGTATGTAGAGAAGTGGAATATAATTAATAACTCCACAGCATGAGCAAGAAACAACAGAATTTATGGCGAGAAAACACTTGCTATTAAAGAGACTTAACGGTTTTGGCAATTTTCATTAAATTAACACAGTGCCCTGTAGATTAAACAACGCTGTAAAAATAAAAGTAATTATGAATATGAGGCATTTGGTTGAAATTTTTCCAATTATGAACAATTTATAAAAGATATTTTAAAATTTCAAAATATGACTTGCACATGACTTTTCCTCCAGATTTCACTTTGAAAACTTTTCATATTAATTATAAAGTGACTCTTATTAATTTTAAAAGTATCGCCTTTTTATACAGCTAACATATTGGAACAGGGTTGTTCAATAAAGAATCATCACACTTTTAATAATTCATAGTTTTTGTAAGTTTAATGTACACATGACACTAATTTCATTGTTGTCACTTCCATTTACCGCCTGAGAAGTGTTCAAGTTGAGACACATTCAGTTGCGCCTAAAGCAAAATGGAGGTTACACGTGATGAACAATATGCTAATCTGAAATTCTGCTTTATCTTCAGATGAGACACATACAACGTTACAGGAGGTCTATGGAGTGTTTGTTCTTTCCTATAGCACAGCTCGGAGATGGTTTAAAAGGACGGGAGGCAATCGATTTCAAAGGAAGATACGTGGCACTCCAATTGTGCTCTAACAGAAAAAAACAGTGATAGCGCCGTTATCATTATGTCATAGGATCGTCGAATAACATTAACAACGCTTTCAGAAATTCTGACAATTTCACACGATGTTACCCACACATTGATAACTGAAAATGTGCATATGAAACGCGTGGGATCCAAGACTGTTGATTTCCGAAGCAGAGGGCGTTATAGATGATGTTATGGGATGATGCGGAGATTTTTCAAACGCTGATGAAACTTGGTTACATCCTGAGAGCAAACAGCAAAGCTCTGTGTGCTCACTAACACACACACAAAAGGGGCTTGCTTCTGCTGAGAAAATTACGGGTCATCTCAGTTCTCGATGTTCAAGGAATGGTTTACTAGCATATCGTACTAAACACACACAAAACTGTAACTTGACTATACTACAGAGATGTCCGGAAAAATCAGCAAGGCCATATCACAAGCAAAAGGCCACGTCAATAATGCACGGCCGCATATCGCAAATGTTGTTGCTGACTATATCACATCTGTGTAAAGCGCGTCCCTCACCCTCCGTATAGTCTTGATTTATCTTTTTCCTTTCCCCCATATTGAAGAAACACCTTTGTGAGAAGCATTTTCCATCATCAGAACCAATGCCTAAGACTACGGAAGCGATTCTGAAGGGTCTGTCAAAAGGTTTTCAGCGTGTCTTTGAAGACTGGCAGAAACTTGGGACAGGAGCATTGCATCCAAAGGGGACTACATTGAGAAAAATGTTCAATATTATGAGAATGAGTAAAGATGTGTTTAAAATATTACGATTCGTTCTTTATTGAATAATGCCAAAACTCAAAACCACAAACTGCTTTCCGTACAACGTAATCTAGCATGGCATTTACTTAATGCTTTCTTAAGTTTGGATGTAGAAAACTGGAAGAGAATCAACAATTCCGTAGGCTGGGCGTGTAAACAACATTTATGACGAGAAAGCCCTAACTTGAAAACACTTGTTGTTAAAGGAAAACTTTATTATATTACATTTTGGAAGTTTAATTTAATTTATTAATATTTTGTAGATTAAACAACGCATTTAAATAAAAGTAATTATCAGTTTTTGAGCCATAGTATTGGAATTCCAATTTTATAATATTTCACGAAAATATTTTAAGTTTTCAAAATGCCCCTTGCACATCGTTTTTGGTTTTGTTTGTTTTTTCAGATTTCGCTTTGGAACTATTTCATATTAGTTACAAAGCAATTATTAATAATTATCCACATTAACTTAATTTTTTTCACATTTTTATGTATGTTTGTAGCAGTTTTTTAAAATTTATTTTTTTGATTTGCACTTTTACGAACTGATACTAAAATATCTCAAAATAAATACCACATATTAAAAAGATCTAACTGTAGTACCACATTAGTGCAAGTTTTGAAGACAGACCAAAACTGAAAGACAAGAAGAATTTTGAATGTTGAAAATTGTAGTTTTTAACAAAATTTACATTTAAGTGGAAACAAGATTCAAGCTATCTATAACAAAGTGGATGATTGTCCAATAAAGCATTAACATCTTTTATTTTGACAACATGCCTTTTACTCAACCTCATAATTTTGATGATCTTTCTCAGCGTAGTCTCCGTAGGTCCCAGCATTTCTGCCAGTTTTCAAACGCATGCTGCAAATCATTCTTTGACAGGTTCTTCAGAACCGCCTCCACAGTTTCTGATGATGAGAAATCTTCCACGAAACTTTTTTCAATTTGGAGAAAAGGAAAAAAATCGCGCGGGGGTAAATCTGGACTGTAGAGAAGATGGGGGATATAATTCACTGAGATATTCAGCAACAATATTTGCTTTATCGTGATGAAGCATTCAGTTTGTTGCATAGACATGTGATTGGTTGTGTTTGATATTGTATTACAGAGTTTTCAGGACATTTCTGTGGTATTGCTCACTTACAGTTGGGTGTGCAGATACGACATGCTGGTAAATCATAACTCTCCCAGCAGAAGCAACCCTTCTGCTTATTTTGGGTTAGTGATCTCTGTTTGCTCTCAAGACCGAAATGATGTAGCAAAGTTTCAATCGCAGTGATTGTCTTTGAAAGAAATTCCGCATCTTCCTGTAACATCATCTTCAAGTGCATACATACATGTGAAATTATCAGAAATTCTGAAAGTATTTTAATGTTATACGACGACCCTCTTCCATAATGACAGCATTATGGACATCCAATCCATAATGGACTGGAGTTTCGAGTTCACCTTCATTTGAAATTGATTGTCTCTTCTCTTTAAAATTTTAAACCATGTTAGAGCGGTGCTATTTGGAAGAACAAACTCTCTATAAGCCCCTATAACAATCAATAGGCCCCAATGAAGATTTGTTGAGACTAAAGCAGAATTTCAGACCAGCATATTGTTCGTCGTATATCGCCTCCATTTTGCTGAAGGCGGAACTGAACATGTCTCAACTTGTACATCACTCACAAGCGGGAACCGGAGGTGACAACAATGAAACTAGTACCTCGTGTATATTACGCATTAAGCTAACAAAATATTGTAAAGGTAAATTTTGGCGCGAGAAAATTTGTCTGTAAAAAGTTAGCGATCATTTTTTAATTAACAGCTCTCATGTAAGCGGAATGTGAAAATAATAAAATATTACATTTAGTGTGCAAATTATTAACAAAAGTTTGCTCACGGAGGATTTTAACGACATGAATTGTGAATTGACGTCCGATTTCACATCTTATTACCAGGCACTTTAAACGGGCAACAAAAAAGCAGAATTTAAATTTTTGTTCCTATAGAAGGTCAGGGTCGTTTGTAGGGAGACAGGGGGAGAGAGTGGAGGGACATGATTTAACGGCCCCGTATCGCGTGGGAGTAGGGTAGCGGGTCCTATCGTTTCACGGCAGAAATGTGAGTCCCATCACTTTTCCTGCCGACAAAACGGTTTTAGCTTTTTTCGGGGCGCTTTCATCCTCGCTAACCCATTGTTTTGACTGCCGTTTTGTCTCTGAGGTGTAGTGGTGGAGCCCAGATTCGTCTACTGTCACAAAACGACGGCAAGCGCATTATGCTGCAACTTTTCCAAACATGATTTCTTTATATATATTCTTGTAGTATCTCTGACATCGCAGCACTTCTTAAAAAAAAAATATAAACCACTGCAGAGTAAATAAACATTGCACTTAAACGTACACGTAATGCGAAAACAGTTTATCGTATCACCTTGCTACTGTAGAGTTTGTAAGCTATACGGCTGCCCCACTCTTGAGGCCGACGACAGGATTTGAGGCACCTATTGCTTCCGGTTGAGCTTTGGATAGTGGCACTTGTTTGTGCAGTAAACGCAGCGGTTGACTGTTTTCAGGGCGGTTTCTGTGATGCTTCCAATAATAAAATGGTATAACAATTTACCAATGAAAATTAAATAATATTCATGACTTCTATATAAATGCTAAAACATATACTTATATTCTTATACTCAAGAAACTGAGAAGACTGCTTCTTAACGAAATTAATCGTACAATGCATTTCCCCCACAATGTCATTCACGCAAATGCCACAATATTACCTACTTAGCTGGGAATTACAGCTAACTGTGGACTCCCAAGAAACACCCAGCCAATTTATTCTGTCCAAATTCAAACAACAATAGCAACAATCCACGTTACAAGACAATGATAGAAAGCAAAAAAGTGCGTCATGCAGGACTGCGTTAACTAAGCGAATTCCTCAGCAACTTGAATAACTTTAAACATGTATATAAAATCTAAATTATGACCTTATTAATTAATGAATGACATTATAATGTGATATTAGAGGAAACAAATTAGAATTCTTGCAATCTATAAGTATCACAAAAGAGAAACCATATATGCTATTATTATTATTATTATTATTATTATTATTATTATTATTATTATTATTATTCTTAAACCACAATAATTAAATGAAGTATATGACAACTGACAGACAAAGCTTCACAGTGGGGGCATTTTTAAATGGAACTGAGTCCTTGACATAATCTATACATTCACTAAAATAGAGAAAAACAATAGAAAGTTTCGAGTTACATTGTATATTTAAGATGTTCATATGTTTCAATAAAATAAAAACAAGTTACTACTTAAAAACAATTACAATGTACTAAGCAAATATACACAATCAACAACATACCGTCGAAAGTTCCATCGATTTTCATTGGTTCTGAAATTTAAATGAAATGTCATTGTAGTAAAAGCATGTGATGCAAACGTTTTCTGAAGGCTATTACAGAGCTCTCTTACATACAAATATAATTCACACATATGAGATTAATATTTCATATTTTATATCTTCACGACGATTCTTTTGTTAAATATAAACATATGCATCGTATAAATGCAGTTTATATGCTGAATTAATTTGTCCTTTTGTTTTAAAATAACAGAGAGAAAATCTACACCGCTTTTAAAATTTCGGCCTTTCAGGTATATCTCTACTCCTAAAAGTTTGATTTCCCTAATTTTCAGAAATTATTTTTCTTGTTTTATTTAAATGGTTTATACCGAATTTCATTGTGAAAATACAAATATTAGTGTCGCTAGAGCGATTTTTAAATTTTGGATTTCAGTTAAACCCCCACTTCTAACAACTTGATTTCTATTTCTTTGATTTTCAGAAACTATATTTCTTATTTTATTTAATTATCAAATACTGAGTTTCCTTAAAAAAATTACAATTGCGGCCCCTAGAGCGATTTTAATACTTTGCTTTAAACCCTCCCCCCCCCGACCATTTAAATTTTGCTCCTAATGATCCGATTACCCTGATTTTCAGAAAGTACTTTTCTTGTTTTATTTAAATGGCATATATCGAGTTTTGTTACGAAAACAAAATCGGTCGTTAGAGCGATTTTTAAATTTTGGGTTTCAGGTAAAACCTCCAGTCCTAATAGTTTGATGTTACTGATTTTCGGAAAATATATTTATTAATTTAGTTTAATGGCATATACCGAGTTTCATGGATTTGTGTTATACTTTGATCAAGCAATTTTGTATACTTTTATTAACAAGTGGTGATAGGGTTCATAGCTTATGAACTACGCTTTCTTCAAGTTAACTTTCACTCTCCGCTTGCCTGAAATAGACGGTGGACCATGAGTCTGAAGTCGTATGTAAACCACAGAGCGAAGCACATTCATTACTGGTATAGGCGGGCCAGTACTGGAACACCTACCCTAAATATTAGTCATGGGAACACGTATGTATGGATAGGTGGTGCCTCTAACAGCATCATATGTATATATGAAGCATCCCTCACCGCACCCTCTGCAACGCATGCAAATATAATACACATGGCACTTAAACGGGAGATCGAACGCTTACGCTGCAGTATGATGCGGGTGGGTGTATGGATGTTTAATGACATTTACTTTAGCATAACAGACCCTTTCTGAAACACTCTCACATTTCTTCTGCTTTATACCAGAAGGTGGTCCTTGGAGAATCAAACTTCAAACCCTTCCCACGGATTCGATTCTCGGTGAACGAAATCCCACAGTGCGGCATAGAGAAGGAGAGGCCTTTTGGCTATTGAAGCTTTTGTCCTTTTGCGCGACTCCTACTCTCAGAAATACAAGCTTTATTACAGAAAAATCATTATAAATTAGTAATAATAAAGATAATTTATTAGAAATGTACAGCGACGTATTTTAGTTACTGGTCAATGTCTATGCTACACGTGCAGGTAGCCGCTTGCAGTTAGTTTGAATGGGGCTTTATCATTACTCAGTGATTGGTTGTACTTTCACTAATTGTGCGCTAATTGTTCCTCGTTAGTTATGCCATTACTTTAAAGAACGGATTTTTGCAGATAAATCATAAGACGATTCGCAAATTCGTGTTCCAGGCTCACCAACTTGTTAAAAAGTTACGAGAGACAAAATGTCTCAATGGTAAGAAACGTGTTCCTAAGCGAATTTCTCAGTCAAATGCAGTCAATATATTGTTACTGAGGGGCGTTGTTTTCATTTCTTATAACACGAGTTAGCGTTTATTATCATCAGTTTAAAACATGATATCATTTTATGCTTTCAGTAAAAATAGAAATACCAACTTTATGCGCGGCGAATCTATCTCCTTTTTACGGTTGGACGGCTGCAATTTCCCAGTAAGACGACAAGCTAAGTAAGCCGATAACTCAAATAGCTCCAATATAAATCTATATATACTGTTCGCTATCTCAGTTCGAGCCGGAAATTGTTTCAAGTGATATTCCCTAATATTATACTTTCAAGTGAAGTTCCATTCCCAGATTAGTGAATAAATTTCGTGAAACTAGAAGTATTCTTGATGAAAGCGTAAACAGCCATGTACAGTACTCACAAAAGAAACGTTGCGTTAATATTAGACATGCTCTGGAACATTCTGCTAAAAACCATTTTGACATCTGTTTTAGCAAAAGGGAATGTCCTATCCCTCGGTTTGAACGTCTAAAAAGCTACTTAATCAAAAACCCTATAAAATTACACAGTACGAGAATTTAAACCGGGTGATCCTGCATCTTGGATCCACCTAAGTGCGTATAATTCACAAAACGAACGGTACTGGAGTTCAGAAAAAAAACCTAACCTGCTTTACAAGAAACGCCTGCATGTGTGCCCCATTAGCGGCTAGAGAATATGCTCTACTTAAAAAAAAAAGTAGTGATAGGTATGTGGAGAATAATTTGCAACCCTTTTACGTGAATTAAAGTAAGTGAACGTAGGTTCGCGACTTTCCAACAGGACTCTGCATCAGCACATGCAATCCTTGCTGGAGTTCATGAAATATTCGACGATAGAGTCACCACTAACAAGAAATGGTTCCCTCGGTCATTCAATGTAACGCTCTGTGATTGTTACCTCCGGGAGGCATTAAAGGGAAAAGTGTACAAGACAAATCCACACGCAATAGATGAAATGAAAAATAACATTCGTGAAGAAATGTCTTGCATTTATCAGAGAGAACTGCATAAGCCAGTACTAGAAATGCATGGAAAATGAAAGGAGGTAGTTTCAGCATCTTGCTTGATAGTGGTGAGCTTTAAGTATCCCCTAAAACACTTTCTTATGCATTTTAATCATTTTCTCACTTAAAACTATGGAACGTTTTCCTTCCTATTGTGGTGATACGATTTGGCTTCTAAGTTTGCACTTAGCTTCCGGAGTGAGTTTGTATATACTTGGTGTCTGCTCAGTATCACATATTTAAGTGCTCTTCTGACTAAGACCGATGAAATTTCTTACTAACCAGATGACTGTAGTGATGTAGAGGGAACAACATGTTCTGAACTGCGAACCAGTTCAAATGCAGCTTCTGTTTTCAGATAGTTTTATATTCGTGGTTTTTTCTCACATATCACGAATGTTTAGCGCTTTATGCCCCCAGTCACCTTTGTCTATTCATTTAATTTGTTGATAACTCGATGATTCATTCCACATTTGTGCTTTCATTCTTTTGTTCATCTTTTATAGTCATCTCCGGCTAAACGGTTTTTGTAAAAAAGGGTTATTTATTTTTCATTTCGAGTATACGCGCATATTTTCTCGAAAATAAGAAATAATTACACAAATTGGGTTTGCTCTATGTTATGTAGTAACAAATAATTTGAACAAAAAAGACATAAGGTATACAAATACGGTTGCTTATGTGTGCACAGGAAGATGTTACACTGCAACATTCTCAGATACATTGGCATGACGGTTTTTGCAAAGTTTTTGATTATACAAGAACCACATACAATTTTTTTACATGTGGAACAATTTTCTTTTGTTGTTTTTCTTGCATAACCCTATTTGACATGCTTTACGTTTAGCTGCCTTGCGTGTTCCTTCATCCCCTATAATCAGCCGTGAGTAATGGTGACAATAGTCTAGTCTTTTCCGAGACGGAATGTCACTTATTATTTTATATAGTGCTTCAGATATTGGTAATGTGAATGGAATTTTGACATGTGAATGGTAAATTTATACAAGCATTTTGCAGAAAAGGATAAAATGCTGAATTTTTGGCATAATCTTTTAAGACCTTAAAAATGGTAAACCCTTATAATACACGAAGATTAGCAGCCTACCTGGAATTTCCTTCTGAATCAACAAAGTTTTTAATTAAAATAGAAAGAAAGATGAAAACAAATACAGAAAGCAAAAGATGCACATGTTCCAATTGCCTGAGTTACACATGTTGCACACTGGCATTGTTTACAAACAATGGGTTCGTCGACCCCATCCTGCCAAATCATTTCCGTTCACCGCAACTTCTCTATTGCTTTCTTCCTATACTTTTAATGGTCCCACATTCGCCTTTTTGCGCGAAGAACTTCCGGTTCCATGCTAGTATCCGGTTAGCTCACCTGCTTTAGAGTTATGACGATCTCATTTTTATTGTTAAGGTTGCAAATTATCATTGTGTTTCCTTATCCAACAATAAGATGCGTTCGCTGAACATCTGGCGAGGTCAAGACCCTTTTTTTTTCTCTTCTTTTTATTTCTGGTTTCTCAGTCCTCGTCTGGTAATTTCCTCACGTGTCTCTCTCATCTTCCAATTTTTTTCATTGCCTGTCCTTTCCCTCTTACTCCTAATTTTCATGATCCATATTTTCTTCTCTTTTACTGAAACGTTTCTTGTATTTATACAATCATTTAGGGGAACTTTATGAGTCTGGGATCCTCTTCCTTATTTATTATAATTGTTCATGCCCCGAAAAGAATATGACGGAACACTCTAATGCCCCTACTTTTAGTGAATTCCGAAGGAATGTAGCTATAGCGGTTACACTCAAAATATTTTTGAAAAAAAATCTTAAAATATTCATTCATCGATCCTACTTACTAGGCACCGGAAATGACAATGAAAAATTTATATAATTAATTATATGCAAAATTTATATATCATTTAAATAAAATAAGAAAAATAGTTTCTGAAAATTTAAGAAATCAGACCTTTAGGAGTAGGGGTGTACTTGAAAACCGAAATTTAAAAAGCGCTCTTGCGTTTAATTTACTCTATATTGTTTTGAAATAAAAGGACAAATTAATTCAGCCTATGACTGTAATTATAAAGTTGCATATATATTTTATATTTGACAAAAACATCATTTTTTATATTTCAATAGTGTTTAACGCCCGTTTTTACTTCTGAGGCACCACAGACGGTGAACAATAATGATATAAGAAATTAAATTATATTGCGAAAGGATTTTTCTTAGGAAGGAAACGTTCCAGGTCTAAGTTTAGAGTACCTGCCCTGCATTTGTCATTTATGAGGACTGAGGAAAACCTGCAAAAAAAAAAAAAAAAAAAAAAAAACTCAGTCAAGGAGGACGATCCTGGCGGGTTTCGAACCCCAGGCTTCCCGCTCACGAGTCCGAGCCTTAAGATCTCGGCCATCCGTGGTGGTACGGCATCATTGTAAAGATAGCAAATGTGAAATATTAATCTAATATGTGTTTGAGAATTATATTTGTATGTAAGAGCGCTCTGTAATAATCTTCAAAAAACGTTTGCATTACATGTTTTTACTACAGCTACATTTAAATTAAAATTTAAAGTCAATGGAAATCGATGAAACTTTCGATTTTATATTGTTGATTAGTACATTTCAATTGTTTCTGAATATTAACATTTTTGTTATTTTTCTCTATTTTAGTGAATTAATGTTTTAAAAATACTTAGACAGTATAGCTTTGTCTATAAGTGGTCATAATTTCATTTAATTAATAGTATATCATTAATTTTTCATGGTTTAATCTCAATAATACTTCTAAAAATGTGAATTGCAAGAATCATAATTTTGTTCCCCCAACACAGCAATGCCGTAACTTTTTCCATTTTGTTAATTAATTAATAAGGTCTAATTTGAACTTTATATTAATTTTTTTTAAAGTTATTCAAGATGGATGTATGTCAAATAATATATAATATTAGTATTTTATCAATAGCAATGATTTTAAAATTCATAAGTTGGTCATCCTGTTATTTACATTTAAAATAACACGGAATGCAAGCATTAATGGATTGTGTCTGAATACGTGATTACATATGAGCTAGTTTTTTACGTATGTTTCAAAACATGGACTATATGAAAACTGTATGGAAAGGAGAATTCCGCGGTAATCAGTCTCTTAATAAAAATTATTTAGAAATCAAAGCGTAAGTAGTGAAATGAATTGCAAAGAGTAATACTAGTGTAACCCTATGCCTTCTACAAATGCTTCCTCACCAACAAAAATGCTTGTTTTAAGAAAGCTATTCAAACCATACATTAGTAAAATCGATATTAAAGATTGCTGGTGTAAATACAGAAGTCCATAGGAACCAAAACCTCATGTTCATCAGTGCTATACATAGAACTTTAAAACCGCTAACAGTGGCCGAGGTCCTTAAGGCGCGGACTCGTGAGCGGGAAGTCTAGGGTTCGAATCCCGTCAGGACCGTCCTCCCTGACTGAGGTTTTTTCCAGGTTTTTCTCAGTGCTCATAAATGGCAAATGCCGGGGAGGTACCCTAAACTTAGGCATGGAGCATTTCCTTCCTTAAAAAAAAACCTTTACAATGTATCATTTCATCTCATGTATCATCAGTGTTCACCGCCTGTGGTGCCTCTGTAGTAAAAACGGGCGTTAAACACTACTCAAAAAAACTTTAAAGGCTCGATCTCTTACAAATTTACAAGACAAAGCACTAGCATAAGCGATTCATTTGACAACTTGATTTGGATTAGAACTCAAAAAAATTGACATGACATGACTCATGAAAATGGAAGTGCACCATTACAAGTCTTGACACAGAATCACGTGTAAACGGCATCAATATGATATAGTCGTAAGCTTAGTGGCGAGTTAAGAAGACAGAAAAAGCTACGCCAAACCTGGAAAAGGAGGTAAGAAGGAGAATAAAAGAAGATAGAGAGGAGATGCACAGAACCCAGAGTAATTTGAAGCTATATTTCTTCTCCTTACCTCTTCCTTCTTTGTTCTTGACTATTACTAACCATAGCTTGATCTTGAAAGTATTTGCCTATTGGCTGCAGTAACAGAATTAAGGGACACTAGCAGTGAGGTTTTGGCTAAAAGCGGTCAATTTATTTTTATTTATTTATTTTTTTGCTGCAAATGGTTCCTTCAACCTTTGGACTTCCACAGAGTCAACATTTTCATGTCCTACCTAGTTAAGGCGCGGACTCGTGAGAGAGAGGTGGGGGGTTCGAATCCCGGCAGGACTGTCCTCCTTGACAGGTTTACCTCAGTCCTCATAAATAGCAAAATTCCGGGGAGGTACCCTAAACTTAGGTTTGGAACATTTTCTTCCCTAATTGGTTCCCAATTCATCATTTCATTTCATGTATCATCATTATCCACCGCCAGTGTTGCTTCAGTAGTAAAAACAGGAGTTAAACACTATTAAAAATAGCGAACGACTAAACCCCGTCACGACACGAGAAATTATTGAAAGGTGCATGATATGGTTCTGGAGGATCGCCGATTAAAAGTGTGCCAATCAGGATTATAGTCTCCACTAAACCCTTATCTGGTGTCATATCTTATCTGTTAAGTAAATAATTGCAACTGTGGCTTCCGCTCCGTTGTGTTCAGTTGTTCAGATATAGTTGCATAAAGAAGGCTATGTGTAGAAGATTGTGACATGTTCAAAATGGAGTATCGAATTGTTGTTCTTCGCAAAAGAAGGACTTACTCCAAATGAAATTAAACAGAGATTAGACGGTGTATATGGGGAAACACCCCCCTCATATTATACCTTAAAAGAATGGGCCAACTTTTTCGAATGGGTCGAGAACGCATTGAAGACGAAGAGCGTGCAGGTCAGCCCTTGGAGGTGCTCTCTCCTTAAAACACCGATTGCTCTTGTGGAAGGGGTAATTATGGAAGACCGGCGGCTCAAAGTTACAGAAATAGCAGCAAGATTGGCCATTTCTAAAACAATGGTCCTTCCTTCGAATTATTCATGAACATTTAAACATGAATAAGGTTAGTGCAAGATGGGTGCCTAGACTTCTTTCCTCAGTCCAAAAGCAGCAACGAGACATGTGTTGTCAGGCATTTTTGGAGCTTTGCCGTGGTAACGAGAGAGAAGTCCTGCAAACCATTGTTACAGGAGATGAAACTATGGTCCTCTACAATAATCCCTTGTCGAAAAGAGATTCAATGGAGTGGCATAAACCTGGCGAAGCACCGCTTCTAAAGGTCAAGGTCACTCGGTCAACCAAGAAGATCATGACCATAATCTTTTGGGATGTGAAGGAATACTCTTCATTAACTTCAAGGAGAGGAACACCATAGTAAATGTCTACTGCACAGAACACGTGCTTCCATTTAAGAGAAAAGGCGAGGAAAGCCAAGTGGTGGTGTGGGTCTTCTTCACGACCATGCGCCTGCGCACACAGCTCTTGTTGCAAAGGAAACTGTGAAGAAATGTGGCTTCAAGGAGATCGACCATTCACCTTACAGCCCAGATTCAGCTCCCAGTGGCTATTTCCTCTTCTCAAAATTCAAGAAGGACCTTCGAAGAAGGAAATTTAAGAGTGAGGAAGAAGTGATGGATGCTGCCTATGCCCATTTTGCAGACAAGACTTCTGACTATTTGGGGGGGGGGGGGTTGAAATGTTAATTCAAAGATGTGAAAAGTGTATTGCAATAAAGGGAAAATTGAAAATATAGTTTATGTTTTTGTATTTATCATACCTAGAAATTGGTTATGCCGGAAACTTATGGACCTACCCATATAAATCTCTCAGCAAAGTTTGACCCGTTTTCTGAGATATTCCGCTGACTTTATGCGTCGATTTGTGATCAATGATGAAACATGGCTGCATTAATACACACCTAAATGGTTTTCTGGAATGCCAAGTGTGTACTTCTAATTGATTATCTTCCCACTTGAGCTTATTATGCCAACTTTTTCCATCTATTGAAGACAAAAATACGGAGAAAAGGGAAGCTAATACTTCATGCTTGACTTCATACAGATATCGTTGTAGCAGCGAAAAACAATGAATGCAGTACGATTTGCTGCCACATCCGCTTTTTCCCCTCGCTTGGCTCCAACGGACTTCTGTCTGTTCCCAAAACTGAGAAAATTCCCTGGTACAAATGATTGATTGTTCGTGCGATGAAAAGCTTAAATCTGACTTTTGTGACGGGATAGAAGTTTTGGAGCATTGCTGGAGAAAGTGCGTTATTGTCACGTGACACTGTGTTGAAAAATAAGAATACGTTCAACAAGTTATGCCGTCATTTTGAGTTTCATTGCGAGAGCTTTTAAATGACCAGGGTATATAAGCAGGATAACGGGTGAGAAAGCTGCGGAAAGCAGGCAAAGATGCGGAAGTAAAATGAAGTGGAAGTCGATAATGCAATAAAGAAAATAAAGAAATAAATGAAGAACGCTTCTGTGTATCTGATTTCTTTAATAGAGCAACTGCGTGGTTTAGGGACAAGATATAACATCAGCGCTTTAAAATGATACATCTCTGCATTAATTTTCTGCACAGACCAGCTGTCTCTCGCATGTGCACTGTCAGAGGGTTTGGAAGTAAAGGGGAGAGGCTGGAAAAAAATTCACATGCAAGCACACGAACTCACAAATTTCCTTTACTGCTTCCTCCTTCACTTCCTCTCCATCGCCAGCTGTTGCTTTTGCATATTGCCACGGCGTAGTAAATTGCTGCAACCTGGACGCGACTTTCATTTTGTTTTCGCATATGGCAGGACACGCTCCACATATCTAGTTGAGATTACCTATCAGGCAAGCTCTAACAGGTGATACCGCATGTCTTGAGTTACCGTCACGTCTGTCGCTATGACTTCGTGTTACCTGGAAAACATCTTTGCAACTTGCAACAATTTCTTTCTTTCTGTATGCTAGAATTTCCTCGGTAATGTTTGGAATACGAGTTGTTGCCGAATGTAATCGTTTCTGCTGTGATCTCTTCTAGTCACTCCTACTAAGGATCTTAAAAATCTCATCTGAGCTGTCTAAATCCGTCGTTCTTCATTTTTTGTCAAGACCCCGTAATTCATTACCACACATTAACACACCACCACGAATGGCCGAGGTCGTTAAGGTGCGAACTCGTGAGCGGGAGGTCTGGGGTTCGAATCCCGCCAGGACCGTCCTCCCTGACTGAGGTTTTTTCCAGGTTTTCCTCAGTCCTCAAAAAATGGAAAATGCCGGGGAGGTACCCTAACTTAGGCCTGGAACGATTCCTTTCTTAAAATTAAATGCTTTCCCAATCTATCATTTCATTTCATGTATCATCAGTGTCCATCGCCCGTGGTGCCTCTGTAGCAAAACGGCGTTAAACTATTCATTCATACATTAACACAGGTTTACTCCCAGTATTATAGAATGATAATAGCATCCCTTTTCTCATTTATTTTCTGAAATTCTTTTTAAAATTCCGTTGGTATAATTCTATCGTTGAATGGGTTAGCTACTTTTTCTTTGAATTACTTATTTTATAGCATAAATATTTAAAGAATCTCACTTGTTTTATAATCTAGTTCCGAATTATTAGCGAATTCCGAAGGAATGTAGTAGCTAATGCAGCTGTACTAGTTATTTATAATAAATGTGTGAGTCCGATGAACGCTCTAACGGTCGCAATGTTTGTTTTTTCGCAACGAAACTCGGCATACACCCATTAATTAACAAACGATTTGTCGAGTTCGTTAACCAGCAAAATTGGACCATTCAGGGTTGGGATTAACCTAAAGCGAATGGCTCTAGAGGCAGAATTTTTTTTTTCAACAAAACTCTGGATATTCCTTTAAAGCAAATCATATAGAGGCAGTTTCCGAAAAGCAAGGGCAATTGGGCAATTAGGAGTGGATGTTAAAGCGAAATTTAAAAAATTCTTCTAGCGGCCGATTTTTTTTTAAAGAAACCCCATATATGCCATTGAAATAAAATAAAACTTTTTAAAAATCAGTGAAATCGGACTTTTAGGAAAAAGGGACGCTACCTGAAAAAAAAAAAAATCCGCTCTAGCGGCTTTAATATTTCCTTTTTCGCAACGAAATTCTGTAGCCACCGTTTAAATAAAATAAGATAAATGGTGTCTGAAAAACATTGAAATTGGGTTATTAGAAGTGGGGGGTTTGTCTGAAAACCAAAATTTAAAAACCGCTCTAGTAGCACCAATATTTGTTTCTTTACAACAAAATTCAGTATATACCATTTAAATAAAATAAGAACTATAGTTTCTGAAAAATTGGGAAATTGAACTATTAGGAGAAGCGGTATATTTGAAAATCGAAATTTAAAAAGCGCTCTTACGTTTAATTTTCTCTATATTGTCTTAAAATAAAGAGAAATTAATTTACATATAAGTATATTTATAACCGCGCGTGTGGCATGTATTTAACAAAAGCTTCGTCGTGAAAATAGCAAATGTGATATATTTATCTAATTTATATGTGAAAATTATATTTTTATGTAAGAACGCTCTGTAATAACCTTTAGAACATGACATTACATTTTTTGCAATAATATTTAAATTAAAATTCAAAGCCAATGAAAATCGACGAAACTTTGGAATATTTATTGTTGATTATGTATATATGCTTATTATTAGTATTTTGTAATTATTTTAAATAGTAACATGTTTTTATTTTATTTAAATATATGAACATCTTAAATACACAATGTAAATCGAAACTTTCTGTTATTTCTCTATTTTAGTGAATAGATGATATGAAGAACTCAGTTCATAAACATGGTTACATTTAAAAATATTAAAAAAATACACACAGTGCACGTGAGTGTCTACAGGTGGTCACAAATTTCATTTAATTAATAGCATACCATTAATTTTTGTGGTTTAATCTCAACAACAAGAATGATGATGATGATGATGATGATGATTATGATGATGATGATGATGGCAATTCTAAAAATGTGGTTTCTCTTTTGTAATACTTATAGACTCTTCACCTAATACCAAAGAATAATGCCAAATTTATTTCATTTCATTAATGAATATGGCCATAATTTGGATTATACGAGTATATTCATTTTTAAAGTTACTCTAATAAGTAAGAATTCGCTTAGTTTACGCAGCTCCTGCATAACGAACTTTTTGCTCTTCTCATATATTTTCCTTCAAGAACTACTGTTTTAGTTATCTACAGAGATTTGCATATTGCATTGTTCTCATCTCATAATACCTTGGAAGATTTCTGAAGGATATCTTCTGCATCAGAGATTGAAACCTGGCCATCGCATATATCAGAGTTCCTGGTTGTTTATTGCTAATTTTGGCTTCTTTGGGTTCCTTGTCTCTCATTGTTTCACTATTTGATCTAAATAATGTTAATAATAAGGGAGATAGGCACACATCCTTATCTTAGTCCTAGATTTGCCTTTATTTTATTTGTTTCTACATTATTAGCTTTAATGTATGCAATTAAATATACATTAAAGTTTCTCTACAGGACGTTAATGAACTATATCGAAATAATTTCAGAGAGTGTAGAGATGTCATATATAAGCAATTTGATATAGGCAATGAATGGTCCATAACGCAGTTTTATGGTGTTAAACATTTTCGCATCAGATGCTGATAAGTTGGTGTTAAAGCCAAGCCGGGTGAAAATTTGTTTAGAATGTCTTTAAAACTGCCTTGCGAACATAGAAATGTCGGTTATCAGCGTTTTCAAGATTTAGTGTCATAAAAATCCCTCAAATCTTGAACTAATCATGTGACGGTGCGACACTGAACATCAATTAACTGTCTTCTTGCATTACGTAGCCTACTCTAGTGGAAGCTCTTTAACCGTTTGCGTGGCGTAATGCATAACGCAAAAACTTATGTTCCGCAGGCTGCGGGTTCAACTCTTGCTATGCCGTTGAATTTTTAAATTTATTATGAAATGTTGATATGCATACTAAAGAATTATGCATGAAATTTACTTAATGCTTTCAATTTTTATTCTTTTTCTCAACAATAAATGTATTACCAAATTACATTGGCTAATAAGCTTACTACTAACATGATGCCTAAAACTTAATTTATGTAACACATACTTAAATGCCTTCTTGCATTACGTAGCCTACTCTAGAGGAAGAGCTTTAACCTCTTGGTGACCCGAATGCCGCGGGTTCAAATTTAGCCCTGGCGTTATTTATTTTTTTTTTATTCAATATGAAGTGCTGCAATGCCGTTACTAAAATGATGAAATTTAGCTTAATTTTTTAATATATGACACCCTACTCATTAAGATCCCATACCTCTACCTTTTGTAATTATATGAATTGATATGTTACGATTTAAGTGTATAAATTGAAACTTAAAACGTAGGCTCAAAGCTGAATTATTAAGCCCTAGTCAGAAAACGGAATAAATGCGATGAACCAGACTCTTACTCGAAAGTTGATGTCATAACCTTGGCGCCAGAGTGATACGTTCAGAAACCTGTCTACGTTATCGTGTGTTACGCTTTCGAGTGGCATCTTCATTAGTCAGTGGCGTACTGGCCCTTTAGAAACGTATAGGCATAGCTTCGAAATTTGAACAGATAGACCATACCTTATCTATCTAAATTGTTTATGTAACATCTCATTCTGAAATTATTTCGGTATAGTTCATTAACACCCTGTATATGTTTCTTTATAGAATGCTTTTGCTGCGTTGATTATAACGAACTTGTCAAAATTCTACAATTCGAATAATTTTATTCCTAAATACTCTATCATATATGATTTTCATAGTCATTCTCAATAATTTGTTTTAGAGTATAAATGGCATGCGATGTGGACCTTCTTTTCCGAGCCCACATTGTTCTTCCCCTAGCAGCGGTTCAATATGTTTATTTAGTCTGTTTCGTACATTTGCGAATAATTTTGATATTCCTCTATAGTTGAAACATTTTTTCGTGTTCTTTTTATGTATATTTATTATAATGGCTGTCTTCCATTCTTCTGGTATATTTCCGTCTATTAAGATTTTATTAAAAAGTTGGAGCGTTTTATTCTCTAGTTTATTACCTCTATGTTGATGTTCCCTAATCCCTCACTTTTCCTATTTCGTGATTTTATTAGTTCTTCTTAAATTTCCATTAACTTTATTGCTTTGTTCACAATAGTAATCTGTAAATTTATCTTTTCCTTAACTTTTGAAATACAGATGGCAAAACAATTCTGATGTTTTATACAACGGGTGTTCTTATATAAAAAGTAATTAAAAAAAGTTTTTCCTCTCACACAACGTTTCAAATCGGTAACCTCATTTCAGCTATTTTCTAATTTGTTTATCACATCCTTAAAATGTGGTTTCTGCAGCTCTGTTTTGGTTTGCGAATTACTTTCGTGCTATTTCAGGGGACAGAAAGCAGTGGGAGCTAAATCCGGAGATTACAGAGGACGAGGAAGAATTTCATACCTTTAGTTCAATAATTTTAAGGATGCAATCGCAGACTTGTGCGCTGGCTCCTTATTGTTAAGGAATAGATTTTTTTTTTCCGTCAAATGAGAACGATTCTTCTTGATCGCGTTGTTTAATTGCTCCAGTAGCATAGCTAATACTCACCGACTATTTTTGTTCTTTTACCAAGAGTTAATTAAATGTGGAAATTGCAAAACAGTCGCTATTGCCTTTCCTGCTGAGGGGATTGTTTTATGCTTTCTCCGGTTGCAATCCACTGCCTAGACTTCTCCTTTTCCGGGGTGTAGTGGTGAATCACGCTTTGTTGATTGTCGCATACCGTTTCCGAAATTCACTTGGATTCCGTTAAACAACTGCAAATTCTGCGTTCGCTTCTCCATTTGCAAATGATTGCGCACCCAATCTCCAGAAATCTGCCACAACTTCGGCCTCCGATCACTCAGCACCATATCTGCATTTTTTCCCTCATTTCGGATCTTCTGGAACGAGCCACATCTAAATTTAGCAAACCATTAATAGACCTTTCAAGCGAAGGTGCAGATTCTCCGCGATGTTTGTCTTAATTTCTGCGGGCGTTGCCTCTTTCTAATTTTATTAATTCGTGTTTCTCCAATTTGAACTCTAGTTTACAAATTTAAGTAGGGAAATTACTGTCAAACATACACTAGACTTCGCAATTATTTATAACCATGCAGCTCATTCTTCAACAGTGATTACGTTGCTAACATAGCATTGCAAGCAAACAATTAGTGCTACCACCTTTAGAGTTTGCAAGCACTTATCGAACAACCCTCGTACCAGAACATATAAAAAGTTTTGTGTCCCTTTAAGTCCAAGTTAAGGAATGAATTGGAAAACTTATCGTCACAATCCTTCAAAGTACTGCCCATCTTTCTCCGCACACAGTTGTAGATGATGCAACCACTTGTTTAAAGCACTTCGGTACTCGGACTGAGATATTGTCAATAGAGCTGAATTTATAGCTTGAGCAAGGTTCTGCACTCGTTTAAAAGTTTTCCAGCAATGTAAGACTTCACTCGAGGAAACAACCAGAAGTCGCACGGTGCCATGTTAGGGCTGTAGGGTACATGGTCAAGCATATGGATTTTGGCAAGTTCCAGTTTCTTCAAATTTGCAGTTGTTCTGCGAGGACACGCATTGTCGTGCAACAGCAACAGCCTTTGGACGCCGTCGCTTCAGTTCTTCAAATAGGGGATCCAAAATATATGACTCATAGTATTCTCTATTCATTGTCATTCCTTCTGGAATACAGTTAACTACTATTGGGCCTTCATAGCTGAAGAAAACAGTGAACATTCGCTTACGAGAACGAAAAGCTTGCTAAGAACAATTGGTCTTGGGTCATTCTCATTTACCCACACGTAGTTCTGAGCTTTATTTGGGGTGGTATAGCAATAAAACCAACTCCCATCACCACTGCAAATATTTGTCAAACGTTCAGGACCATTTAGTGCAAACATGCTCAGCAGTTTCCTCGACATTCCTTTCTTTTTTTCTTCTGTTCGTTGGTTAGGGAATATGCAAGATATTTTGCACCGATTTTTCTTAGCTTTAAATGTTATTTCTATTAACTAAATTCCTATTGGCATACCATGCAGTGGGGTGCAACCTTGTGTTTAGCCTGAAATTTTGCAGATTATTTTAACGCCTTAAAATTAAAAAAAAGTACGTAGCGACGAGCAACTTTAAAATTCTTACAATTTATAAGACAAATGTTCATGGAGTCAATGCTGCCAACACTGATACCCACTTCCATGCATTTCAAAAGAAATGTATGGAACATTTCAAAAGAAAAACCACAGTAATATGTCGATTTTTTTTAACTAAGTTCCTCACTCTTTGAGTATATTTGTGTGTTAGAAATACTCATAACAGTCGCCAGTGTACTGTTTTATTAATGGGAGATACCGTCAATTATTGCATGCAATGATTTTTGTTCGGAAACCAAATTATATGACAAAATAAATCATAAAAAATTACACATTCAAACAACCGATAATGGTTAAGTGTTTCCTACCCCAAATTGCTAGTCTAATACCCACTATAAAGAATGCAATTAGTTTGTTGTTCCTAAACGCCCTGTAGAAAATTTCATGGCTTTTATTTTGTCTTAAAAGTTACGAGCATCTTATGAAAATTTTCTTGAAATGACCCACAGATTGCAGCAGCATTTCCGAAGCAGTTTTGTTAATTTAAGGAGAAACATTTCTGCAATAATACATAGGTATAAAACAGCAGTCTAAATAATGGAAGCATTACGTTCTCAACTGCCAAGGAGTTCAGGTGTATGAAGATAATGGCATCGATTTTCTGCAATACCAAGAGTGTACCGCTAGTTGATAACCTTCCTACTGGAGCGTATTATGCTAATCTTTGGGACCTATTGAAGACAAAAATACGGAAGAAAAGGCCGGGCTTATCAAAGGAGAAAGTGATTTTATACCAAGACAGTGCTTGCTCCCACACATGTGGCGTTGTAGTAACGAAAATCAATAAATTGGGGTATGATGCTGCCATACCCGGCTTTTCCCCTGACTTGGCTCCAGAAATGTTTGTGCGATGAACTTAAATCATCAGCTGAGGCGTATTTTGCAGGCCCCGAGGAATCGGACTTCGCGATGAGAAACATTGCTCGACAAAGTACGTTAGTGTCAAGTGAGATTATGTTCCAGAATAAAAATGCAAAAGTGCTTCATTCCGAAAAACCGGCATGGGTGGCCGAGGTCGTTAAAACGCGGACTCGTGAGCCGGAAGTCTGGGGTCAGGACCTTCCTCCCGGACTTAGGTTTTTTTCTCCAGGTTTTCCTCAGTCCTCATAAATGGCAAATGCCGGGGAGGTTCCCTTCCTTAAAAAAATCCTTTCCTAATATATTATTTCATCTCATGTATCATCAGTGTCCACCGCCTGTGGTGCCTCGGTATTAAAAACAGGCGTTAAACACTACTCAACAATTCCGAAAACTTTCCAAATGACAATGGAATATTTTTAATTTTATTAAGTTACTGACCACATTTGTGCTAATTTCCGTGATAAAATAATATTTTGGTCATAATTCGGAGATATTTTATACTTAATGAGATTTTAATGACAAGAACTATGTGTATTTTTACAGTGAAGTTAACTTCCGTTACAAGTGCTTCGCATTCTGTGGAATGCAAGGTTCTCCCTGTTAGCAAGTAGCTTTACTTCAATGTATAAGAATTCTTAGGTGTTTATTAAATTTTAAAAAAGACAACCATGAACTTCTGAACCCCATCCTTTACCACTCCTTTGTTCTGGTCACTACAAATTTGGAAGAAAAAAAAAAATTTAAAGGGAGCAAAGCGTAAAGTGATTGACAATAATGCCAATCTAGAAAGGGTGCTGATATCCAATGTATGATGTTTCACTTTCCAAATTAAATGTCATCCTTTGTGAACATTAAAAAAACCTGAACAATTTCAGCCAGAATTTTCTCCCAATGATTTAACATTTTTTTCAAATTTGCTTCTATAGTCTTGTGTGACATGAAACAAAGTTTCATAAGAACATCCTGTCTGACAACATAAGAGATTTCAGGTTTCAACAACATGAAAATGCATGTCACCATCTGGTGTAACTTTGCTTCCAATGAAAATTAACTTAGGCATAAATATTTTATTCTTGTTACATTATCAATCATCTCTGTTGATTTTTCCAGTTTCAAATAATTTTATCAACTGACGGGTATTTATTTTTCTTATGAAAAGATGGGAAAGTGTCCATTACAGCTGTAAGTCTGAGCATACCAAAAATTGTTATGTCTCATGTGTGTTAATTTTTATTGACAAATTAACATATTTCCCTATATGAACTAGTGAACTATCTATAATATAAATAGCGAACACCAATAATATGTTCAAAGGCTCAGCTTACATTGCACTGTAATGATAAGAGCTAAAGGGACTTTTCATTACTGTTTAGGCTAGTCTTATCTTTGCCCAGTTGCTTATGTCTGCCCTCTTGTAGGATTTTGTAGAACCTGTAGCCCCACAGGACCAGGAAGCAGACAATATAATTTTAAAATACAGTATCTCACCATTTTTAAATATTATTAAATTTATTTAAGGATGCTCTTTAATATGTTGATAAACTTTGTATAGAGGCCTGTTCTTTCAGGCTTGAGACTTTTAATGTGCCATAAATCTATGACAATGGACCAACAGCTTTATTTCCTTTCCAAATGAAACCGTACTTAGGATTTTTATGTCCTAAAAAATTCACTTTGGGTCTAAGGGGCAAGTATAGATTCCACTAGACCACCAGAACAGACTATTTATTTATCAGCACTTATTTTTAAAACCCATTCTCGAACTCCCATTTTAGTTTAAACAGGACCATGGACCACATGCTAAGATTGACAATTCTTCATCTATAACTGTTTTCCCTGTATTTGTATATAATTGTCAACTGTAGCAGAAGGATGCAATATATTACTAGGTTTATAGAAAAATGGATAGTAATATGTTCAGTACCATTCCTGGTAAGAAATATGCTCTTTCTATAACCAGGGAACACCTAGGAAGAGATGCTAACATTGGAATCAAAATACTGCAACTTAGCATAATAAGCCCTATAGGCTGATGTGTGGGAGGTAATTTAAACTCCATCAAACCCTCCGTTATCTATCTATAGTTCATTAAAATGTCAAGAATGTATTTGCATATAAAAAGTACCAA
Source organism: Metallyticus violacea (assembly GCA_030762175.1). Classification (NCBI taxonomy): domain Eukaryota; kingdom Metazoa; phylum Arthropoda; class Insecta; order Mantodea; family Metallyticidae; genus Metallyticus; species Metallyticus violacea. The sequence continues at coordinate 19,373,079 of CM060836.1, forward strand.
AGGATTGTTTATATGCAAACGAATTTAAGGCCAGTCATGGAATACGAATGTCTGCCCTCTTCTGGGATTTTATAGAACCTGATGACCAACAAAATGCGCAGATGATATCATTTTAAAACACAGCATTTCACTATTTTTATTGTTATTATTAGATTTATTTGATAAATTTTGTTCAGAGGCATTTTCTTTCAGGCTCGAGATTCTTTTACATGCCATAAGTATTGGATATGATGGCTTTACTAAAGGAAACCATGCTTAGGATTTTTACATGCTATAAATCCATTGACCTTGCAAATTAGGATTTAAGAGAAAAATATGGTTTCCACTTGACCACTAGGACTGATTATTTATCATTACTTGTTTTTAAAACCCACTCTCACACTTTCCTAATTATTATTTTAGTTTATATAGGACCATGGACCATATAGTAGATTTTGACAACTTTTCATCCATTACTGTTTTCCCATCAATTTGTACATAACTGTCAACTGCAGCAGAACAGTGCAATATCTGACTAGGTTTAGAGAAAGGGATGGTAATATGTTCAATAAAAAGTCAAGGGTGTATCTGCACAGAAAAAGGACCGAAGGATTGAACTTATATGCAAACAGACTTAAGGGTGAGTTATAGAATATGAATTTTTTGTTTCATATAATTTTTTATTTATTTATTCTGGGAAGAGTTAAGGCCATGGGGTCTTCCCTTCCACTCTACCAGGTGAAGAACCAGAAAAAATACAGGGTAAAATATACATAGTTATAAAAATACATAAAAAGTCAAATTAATAATGCACGTAAATATTACTGTTTTAATATAGGCAGAAAGTTGATAAAAGTAGCATTACATTTCCATTTGTTCTTCAATCATTTTTCTCCAGAACAAGGGGGGAGGAAGGAGATGGAGGAAGGGAAGAAGAAGAACAACAAGAATAAGCGAGAAACTAATTTTCGTTGATTCCTAGAGTTTAGATGACAATTTAATGTACGTTTAAATTGATTTATTGTTAGATAACCTCTGATTCTGGAGGAAGGCAGTTCCAGATTCTGGTAACTGACACTGTGAGTGAGATTGAATAGAAATGTGTTCGGTGACGAGGGTTAGACAATAAAGTCATATTCTGGGTAAGAGATATGATTTAGATTAGATTTATTTATTTATTTACGAACGCTCTTTAACATCTCAGGTCATCAGCGTCCCATTCAACTCAGGACGTGAAATAGCCGACTAATTTTGCTCAGAGGCCTCTCTTTTGTGCTTGAGGTTCTTTTTCGTGCCGTAAATGTACAACACGGGACCCACGGCTTTACTTCCCTTCCAAAGGAAGGCATACTTAGGATTTTTACGCTCGAAAAAATCCATCGATCCTGGCCGGGTTCGAACCCGGTAAGAGATATGGACAGGTATATGAAGTGAGAGGTGATATACTGAGGGATGGAAGTATGGAGGATTTTGAACAGGAAAGTAAGGGAATGTAGAGTCTTACGTCCTTTTCGAGGTTGTCATGACAGTTCATTGTTTAGGGGTTTCACATGATCAAATTTATGAGTGTCGAAGATGAAACAAACACAGGCATTATTGAATGCACTGAATCTTTTGTTTTGCCCAGTATTCAGATTAGATTTAATTTGTCACTTATATTATTCATATTCACATTTTGAGCATAAAAACACTTTACGATAACATTACAATTTTTGTGGTATATTTAACATAAATAAGATTTTCCATTAATTTGGCATCCCATGGCTCACCCTACCTTTTGCAAAAAGCTTTGCTTCATTGCTGTTTTTGGGTAACTTTATACATGTTTTAGGTCACAAATGCATGCATATTTCCAACAATTAAATTCATTGAAATCTGTTACCTAATAATAACAAACAACATAACAGTTAACTAAAATTGTTAATTGGAACAGTTTACTAATAATAATAGAATTATTAAAAATATTGATTTGTGATGCTATTTGCAAATCAAGACATTGAACTTTATAAATCAATGTAATGTTGGAGCAATTGAAGAAAGCATGGTAGACTAAACTGTAGTACCCAGCATCTGCTCCAAGTAGTTTTGTTCACCACAAATCTCATTTATAGCTTCTGGATCAAATTCGATCTGTTTGGTGGAAAGCAAATGGTTTAAAGTATATTACCTAAAATAAATAAAAATTAAATTAAAATTCAGGTAGTTTCATTATTCATTACAGTCTGTTCCAAAGCATCCATTAGATTAGAGTTTTCCCAAATCTGCATATCTGTATTTGTATCACTAGCATTTTTGTGTACAGTGCTTTTGTGCCATGGAACAAACTTTCCACTTTTGCTTTGGCCACGTCCAAAAGTGAAACTTTGAAATGATGCTTTACAAGTTTTTTTATGACCAGTCTTTTTTTCCCTTACAGCATTTTCTGCATTTTTTGTCATTTGTGAGATATTTTCCTGATTAGAACTACATTCTTCCATTATTTCACTACTGTCTATTTCAACATGCAATTCACTTTTCATGTCTTCATTCCCTTTCACATCGTTGAATTCTACATCTTTCGTTCCAGTTCTAACTTCATTTGATAAATCCATATTTTCAGCTTTATGCTCTATATTTTTTTGTTTCTTCTTTGTGCTACTGGTTTTCCTAATTTCTATTTGATCTGTTTCCATCTTCAATCTGCAATATTCCTTTTTTTTCTTACCATCTCTCTTCTTTTTAGAATTATGCTTGTGTGACTCATCAAATCGAAAATCTGGAGGAAATTGATGTTCACATATGCAATGTCTGTGTCGCTGTTGGGCATTAGAAAACTTGAGTGGACATTCCTCTATATAGCAGCCATACTGGAAAAAATGCATTTATAACTAAGTGAAACATTGCCAAAATACTAAAAGAGAAAACAATGCTTTAAGTCCTGTAAATTAATTGCTATAATTGAATGCATGCAAACAGGTCTTGCTAAATCTGTCTTTCATCATATTTTTGTAATAAGAGAAAGCTTAAAAAAAGTACTGCAGTTTTATTTTATGTGCCACGGATGAAACTACCAAGTTGAATTAATTAAAGTAAATATACTCTAATGAGCTTAAAAAGCACTCTCAAAAAGTGATCAATTTCAATGGGGTCTTTTACATGGTCTGTTTCAGTAAATCGCTGCTTGTCCAGTAAACAAACCGCTTGCTGATTTTCAGCTGTTTCAGGGTTTTGAAAATCTAGTTGGTGACTTTCCAACCTTGTGCAAGACAATTACAGCTACCCTGTTTTCATATTCACCCCACTTCATACTTAAGAGAAGAAGATCCACTCTATCTCTTTTGCTGTTGAACACACACAGGAGTAATCTTCAGCTCAAGGATTGCTTTGCTACTTGGAAAACCAGTTCTACAGTCAAAACAAAATTTGTGAGAGTATTTATGGCTAGACTAGGTAGAAGCCATAGTTAAGAAAGATCTGCAATTGACTTACAGGGTGGAGAGGAGTATCTAAATATTCATTTGCTGCATGTGTTAGAGATCCTGCACAAACATTTTTATTTGAGGAAATTTTGTTGTGGTTTAATACTGCACAAAATGATTAGTAGTTTCAGTTGTTTCAACAGTGGCAGCTCCTGACATTTCCATTAGTTTACCTTCACAGGTGACGAGATTTGGAGTTACCAATAAGACCTGGAATCAGAGAGCAATTGGCTATCTGGCTCTTTCCAAAGGATGGCCCCCTCCCAGTGATGTTGAAGTGTTTGCTGAAAGATAATTACCAGTTTGTTCTCAATAAGCGGCCGCAATTTCACTCCAGGAACAAAGAACAGTCCCTGCCAGCTGGTACACCATGGTTTACCTCCTCAGGGTCTTCAGAACACTAACAGAAAAAACTGAAGTCTGGATTGCAAGACTTGCTGCTTAATTATGACAATGCTTCTATGCACGCCACTTTGAAAGCTTTGAATTTGCAAGAATCAGGAGTGTCATTTGTGAATAACATATTCAGTTCCCTATGAATTTTTCCTGTTCCAAAACTGAGAGGCCATCAGTTAGGGAATTTAGAAGATGTTGCATCCTACGAAAAGAAGGTTGGTAGCATCTCAAGAAGGTGTGGCAGCTTCCATGATTGGTTCAGGAGGATGCAACTTTGTATCAAGAGTGGTGAGACTACTACTTCTAAAGAAATAGGCACAGAATTGGTGAGTTATCGCCTTCTACTTAGTACAACTCCAAGCTAAAATAGTGCCTAGTCTTGCATGACACATAGATCAGTGAATGTATTAATTATATACATAACATTTGTAAGCATTAAAATCAGCAAAAGTGGATGCATTTAGGAAAAAAATTGCCCATGGACACAAGAAGTAAGAGAGATTCAAGAAACAAAAGCAAATTAAAACAGGTTATTGCTCTCTCCCTCTCAAATCAGAAACAAAATTGTAAAAAACGTATGCACCATTCTTTTATTAATTATAAATTTTGGATGATATTCAAAGACTATAATGTCATCTTAGTACCTCAGAACAGACATAGCAAAACGTCTCCTAAAACAAATAAAATAGACATGTCATTGGTGGGAGAGAAAAAAAATAATCAGGAATTCATTGCATTGACTGTTTGACCCATGGGGGGGAGAGGGAGAGAGTGAGAGAGAGAGAGAGAGATCTGTGCACCCTTTTTTTGTCTAAATGTAGTATTCCAAATTATGCTGCACATTAGAGTGTAAATATGTTCTGTGGTTTGCCAATAACTTTATTCATATTTATTGTTTACTATGTCATAATGCATTGCTGAAATTCTCGACTTCCTTACATTTATTGTTGGCCTATTATTGCATAGAGCATTTAAATAATAGATAATCATGAAATGAAGGACAAACAGAGAAGAGCATCTTAAGGTCTACGTACAAGCATAAAATAATTCTTTACGTTAAAAAAAAAAAAAAAAAAAAAAAAAAAAAAAAAAAAAAAAAGGTAACAGAAAGGCAGGAAGATAGTTCAGAGACTAATGTTCGCTTGTGGCGGCAACAGAAATTGATATTATTTGTAACTAAAACTAGTAGAAGGAATTCAATAGTTCTTGCAAAGCAAAACAATCTGACATTGGAAAAAAAAGTTTTGGAATTCGTATATGAAAGGAGAAAGAACGGGCAACCTGTGACTAGTGACACCATAAAAAATAACATTTTCTTTTTTTGATTTAAGTTAACTGCCCTGGCAAGAGCATGAATGATGAATTTTGTCCTATGTGCTCCAAGATGTAACAGTAGTCCACATATAAATTCTATATTCTGATTGTTTTATGAACAGAGGGGTTTATTTCTAAGATGCTGTACAACAATATGCCAATTTTTTTTTTAATGATTTTAAATTTCAAATTTGGTATGCGCATTACCTTGATAGTGCATTAGATTCACATAAATATATGTGTAAGAAAAACAAAATGAAACATAGGTAGCCACATTCAAAGAACACTGAAGAATTTTACACACACATGATAATCAAGACATATTAGTGTAAATTAAACCTCTAGAAAAATATCTGTTTGCAAATAATATGAAATATATAGTATAAATCCTCAATATATTATGGATGGTTGACCCAGACGATTTTGAATTGCTCTCCTACTCCTTCCAGTGGGGCATGCTTACAGATGTTATCACATCAGTTCATCTGTGTGTGCCTGCAGTCTGCTGGTATAGTCTGATGCTAATATCGCTCTGTAATGGCTTCAAAACTCACTGATTTGTGGCAGCGGTACATTGTTGGGTTTTCCAATGATGATTACAGTCTTTCAATGGTAAAAGGTGTAAAGAGAAAGGTCTTATCATAAATAAGTCATGTGTAGGGCATATAACACAGCTGCACAAAAATTCATCTGATGCCCAATCTGGAAAGAAAGAAAGAAAGAAAGAGAGGGGAAAAAGGAAGGGGAGGTGGGGGAGGGAAAAGGGCACAACCAGTGCTAGTAGCATCTAAAGAGCTAGTAGCCAAGGTGAGGGCAGCAGTGTCACAAAAAACACAAAGATGCATTGCCAGCTGCATTGGAAAATCTAAAGGAACCCAATATGGGATTCAATAAAACGATGATTTATCTGGGCTTCTTGGCCGTGGTCTAGAGGTAACACTAGTACCTGACGTTTCGCCCGCCACTCCGTCGGGCGAAACGTCAGGTACTAGTGTTACCTCTAGACCACGGCCAAGAAGCCCGGATAAATCATCGTTTTATTGGATTGACGCCGGCCGTGAAAGCCTAAGTTTGTATACCAATATGGGATTATTCAACATTTGGGCCTAGAATGGTGGCATACAGCATGTGGGCACATCTTAAAAGAACAGTACATCAGAGAAGCTTCACCAATGCAAGAAAAGTGTGTGTATAAACCATCTGGCAATGAAAAGTGGCAATGGGTGGTTTCTTTGGACGAAGCATGGAATTACATGATACAAACACTGTGCTATTTACTAACATCTAATGAGTCAAAAGCAGCATTCCAACTTCATTCAGGAAAACAAGGTAAGGTTTTCTAAAGGGTTCATGGTGGTTGCAGGTTACTGCACTCTGGGGAAACTTGACATCTGCAGAGTTACCAAAAACATTCCTTCGTTGTATGGTGAGGATGTCCAAAATGTTTGGATCTACAATAAAGTATTGACACTTACTGATCATACCAGACTGCTACAACCAACAGGTGTCAACATGATACCATTTAAAAAGATTCCTATGAAATCACCAGAGCCTCACCAATGCATTTTTGCAGATATAGTCTGCTGAAACAGTCTTTGCTTCTCGGCGTCCCACCATGATTGAGGGTCTCTGGAAAGTCTGCCAGTAGTGGGCTAACATCCATCTTCCTGTTCTAAAGCACAGTCTTCTACAGTGCAATTTGCATTGTAGAACCATAGTTCAAGCCCATGGGCAAAGATAGAACAAAACTGGTAGTTGAAAAAGGGAATCTCATCATGAAAAAATGTGAATAAAAATGCTGGAGCATAACTGGGGCAACTTTTGATACAATAGTATTACAGAACTACTCTCACAATAAAACATTTATATATATAAAAAAAATCTAGTAATTATTGAAGCATATACATAAATTCTTATCATAAAAGCCTTAATTAAAATTTACCATTGGTTTTCGCTCTGCTTGCGCCAGGAAGAATGAATCATGATTTTCAAGAACATGCAGTTCCAAAATATGTGGCGATGGAAGACGCTTCTTGCATTCACTGCAGAAATAACGATGTGATGTATTATAATGCAGCTCATACTGAAGTAAGGAATCAAACTCTAGAGTGCATCCTGGTATGTCACAAGGAAACTTGGTCACCCTGAAAATTTACAAAAGTAAACAATAAACAGAGTCAAACTAATTCAGTTTAAAACAGTCATCACTGTCACAGAACAACCCACTTACTACATATATGTTGGCTGCTAATAGACTCGGATTGAGTCACTTCCTATAATATATACAGAATGAGACACTTATAAATGTTTGTCTGTTTCTGCTAGATTTAAGAGCACATAAGGGTCCACAAATCTAACCTAAGGAAAATTAGTTTACTGATCAGGAAAAAATGATAATTTTTACACTAAGTTATATTTGTTTTAATAGATCAATAGCCATAAAGTAGCAGAAATTAGTCTAAATAAAATCAGAATAATAATAGCATTTATTTCAGAGGTGGTTCCATCACAAGATAACATGGTAATGTGCCCTCCCAATTATAAATTAAAAAGAGACATTAGTTACTATTTTACTTCATCTATCTTGAAAAGTGTACCCTTTTCTTTAAACATCACTGTGTAGAATTCTGGAATGTTTGATAAGAACTGGCAACATAGGGACATTATAAGTCTTGCAGTCAATTCATATGTTCTATACTTGCCTTCAGGGCCTAAACAGTGGAGTCTGGTAAGGTATGGCTTTATGGGCTCAATAATCATGATAAAATTGTGACCACATATCTCCAATTAGTATTCACTTTTGAAACCAGAAGGTGCCATCTATTGGCTGCCATACTAACAATAATGTCTTGCTTCCTATAATATTGGATTTTCTCAAATATTCTTATTTGAGATTTTTCTTTCTCCATTTTGTTCTTTGTTTTTTGACTTAGTGTTTACAAGTGTCTTGCTTCCACTAGGCTAACACCTTTAACACCGAACCTACCAGCTTGGGTGTTAAGGGGATAACAATGATATATTGTTATGCAGAGGTCATTGTCATTTTAATGCTGATAACATGCTTCTCATTTTCTGATTTCTTTGTGAATTGGCTGGTCTGGAAAATGTATTCAGTTATAATAATTTGTCTTGAGTGAAATTTTATTCCAGTTACTTGGGTAATAAACATGTGCATCAATCTGTAGTTTTATTTAAATTGTCACATGAAACAATAATAAATTATACAAAGTGTGTGGCATGATCGTGAACAACATTAAAGACAGATTTAAATTTTCCGATCATTTATGTGCTTTGAAGTTATTTATGGCTAGTTTTTTTCCTCAGTATTCTGTGACATTTGCAGAAAGGCTTACCCTTAAGTATTCTGTGACATTTTTCAGAAAGAGACTTTCAGGATGTAATGTAGTAAAATGTACATGCTATATTGGCGTAAAGTTGTCTTTTGTAATGTTCTTAATGGTAGCAAATTTTGATCTAAAAGCCAATTAATAAAATTTACTGGTCTTTTTTGACAGCATTAAAATTCTTTTATCTGTTCTTTAAGAGCAGGTTCTATTATATGCTTATGCCAATACATAGTTGTATAAATTTTTTTATTTAATTTATTATATTTTATTTGGGGTAATATTTTGAGAGTTTGTATCTTTTGTGATAGATGTTGAATGTTGTATAACTTTGCTATTTTCAAGATCAAGTTTATTTGATATGTATATTATAGTTACATATATTATTGTTTAATAAATCACGATAGAATTGTAAATCACTATTTTGCTTATTGTAAAATTATCTTTTTGTGCCATATCCTGGGGAGTTTATCTTCTAATACTTCCAAAGCTAAAACATGAACTAAAGAATCTTAAATATTGCATTAAAAAACCTTCATATGCAGCAAATGGGCAATTTGAAGACGTGCACCCACATCACTATAGACAATTGACAGGTCAATTTTCCTTTGTATTTGGAAGGCATTTGTGTGACAAAAGGAGCTTATGTTGAACAATGATATGCAAAAAAATGCCACAGTTTCTATATACAAATAGTTTAATAAAATTAGTCACACAAATTTAACAGTGAATTCTTTAAATTGTTCAAAGCATTTTGACTTAATCTGTATAATTATACAGAAATATAAACAAATAACTTACAAACTATGGCATAATGCTTCTTCATCAATTTCCAGAACTCCTAATCGTGACCATGCCTTGCTAACAGCATCCCCTTCTGCAAAAAATGGATCATCTGGCATTCTACATCCAATGCCAGCTTTGGCCACTTCTCTCAAAATATCCATCGTAATTATACTGAAATAAAATAACACCATGTTAATATCAACCACAAAATTCAATATTTAATTAAATAAATATTACTTGCATGACAAATTATTGCAGAAAGAACCACAAAATACAAGGGATGTTTAATAAGTACTGAATTTGAACTGAATTTTTCAAATTCATTTCCAAACAATTACAGGTTTAATTACAGTTACAAACTTTTGGTATGCAGACATCAGAAATATAATAAAAGGAAAATACATGTGAGATATAAATGCATCCAATTAATACATCATATAATTAATTAATAATACAGTAGTACCTCAATTTTGCATGACCTTGATTTAGAGAAAACCTATATTTAATGCAAGAAATTACGGCTCTTGAAAATTATTCCATACGAGCAATGTAATTTCATATTTGATTTAGTGTACATTGCACTAGTGCAAAATGTAAGGAAAAATATTCTCTGATGTATACATCCAACCTTGGCTTCGCAGATATGAATGTTCTGAATAGCAAAGGTTGTGTATTGAGCAAAGCCAAAGACCAACTATTTTACACCACTCAAATGCTGCTTTGTTTCCCATGTGCTGGCTTCACTTGCTCTTGAGCATCATATTGTGTATTATCAACTTGCCTTCGGTTTGCTCACGCATGTTGTTTTAGTTAAGTTAGAGTGGACTGTGATAAAGCTGATGTCAGAGAAATATAGAAGAAAAAAGAGAAAGAAAAAATTTCACTAAAATGAAACAAAATGGTGAAAATGATGATTAAGATAATGGGGATGAGATAAAACCTTCAGAGTAGCTGTTGCCAGTATATGCATTTTTTGGAGATTTATCACATCATTTAAAGTGAACAATTATGACATTAAATAAATCAGTTAGTGATGGACATTTTGAACTTAAAATGCAACAATACTGAAAAGGAAATTACCAATTTTGATTTTGAAAAATTCAACACACTGAAAGTTGTATAAATGTGTATTAGTCAAAATAATTTCTTTACCTACAATTTGATAATGCTGTGACCACCCTTCTATCTTGCCTAGCAATGTATGTCCGACATACCTTTTATTTTCATTCTTTTTAGTGTCTGTGTATTTACATGTTTTGACAACCTAAACAATTTAAATGTACGAGGGTAGGTCAATAAGTTTCCGGCCTCGCCAATAAGATTATCGCCTTCACAAAACCCTTATCTGGTGCCATATCTTATTTTTTAAGTAAATAATTGTAGCTATAACTTTCGCTCTGTTATGTTCAGTTCAGATATAGTTGCTTAAAAAAGGCTATGTGTAGAAGATTGTGACTTGTTCAAATTGGAGTATCAAGCTATTATTAAGTTCTTCACATAAGGACTTATTCCAATGAAATTAAACAGCAATTGGATGGTGTATATGGGGAAGCATCCCCCTCATAATCTACTGTAAAAGAATGGGCTAAACTTTTTCAAAAGGATCAAGAAAGCATTGAAGACAAACAGTGTACAGGTTGGCCCTTGGAGAAGCTCATTCCTTAAAACATCCATCACTCTTGTGGAAGGAGAAATAATGCAAGACCGGCGGCTCAAAGTTACAGAAATAGAAGCAAGATTGGGCCTTTCTAAAACAATGGTTCTTCCTTCGAATTATTCAGGAGCATTTAAACATGAATAAGGATAGTGCAAGATGGGTACCTAGACTTCTTTCCTCAGTCCAAAAACAGCGAGTCATCTGTTGTCAGGCATTTTTTGGAGCTCTGCCGTGGCAACGAGAGAGAAGTTATGCAAAACAATGTTACAGAAGATTTAACTATGGTCCTCTACTATGATCTCTTGTCCAAAAGAAAATCAATGGAATGGCATAAACCTAGCAAAGCACCACCTCTAAAAGCCAAAGTCACTCAGCCAATCAAGAAGATCATGACCACAATCTTTTGGCACTGTGAAGGAATACTCTTCATTGATTTCAAGGAGCGGAACACCATAGAAAATGGGAAGTATTATGCTGGCCTACTGCACAGACCACATGCTTCCATCAATGAGAAAAAGTGAGGAAAGCTGAATGGTAGTGTGTGCCTTCTTCACGACAATGCACCTGTGCACACAGCTCTAGTTGCAAAGGAAGCTGTGAAGAAATGTGGCTTCAAGGAGATCGACCATCCACCATACAGCCCAGATCTAGCTTCCAGTGACTATTTCCTCTTCTCAAAACTCAAGAAGGACCTTCAAGGAAGGAAATTTAAGTGTGACGAAGAAGTGATGGATGCTGTTTATGCCCATATTGCAGACAACACTTCTGACTGTTTTAGGGGGGAGAGGATTAAGATGTTAATCAAAAGATGTGAGCAGTGTATTGCAATAAAGGGTATAACTAATTGAAAAGTGAAATATAGTTTTTACCTTTATCATACCTAGAAAATAGTTAGACCGGAAACTTATGGACCTACCCTCGTACTATTCTAACTGCATTTATCTATGTTACATAAGGAAATGAATAACTTTGGTGAACTGAATAGTTATCTAAACACACAACTGTTAATGGTTCTGTTCCTCTGCTTCTCTAGACACTTTCAGTCATTTTTATTATTTTGTTCACATAAGAATTAAATAATACTGGTGATAATTTACGGCCCTGTTTTAATCCTTTATGACTAATGTTTCTTTCCCTTTTTTCATTGGCATCAGAGTATTAGTATAGATCTTTAATTGAATTGAGAGTTATTTCATATTTTTAAAAATTTGCTACAATTTCCCAAATATATTCTTCTTTGACATAATCTAAAAATAAAAAGATTTTAAATTGTATTCACGCTTTTTCCCCAAATTTTGTTTAACTGTAAAAATGAGCATTAATATAAGATCTTCCCTACCTAAATTCAATTTGTTATTCACCCAGCACTATTTTAGATGGGTTGCAGTTCTTTAATAATGCAGTATGTATTTTGTGTGCTGTTCTTTGCCTTCATGGCAAACAAGAAGAAATCACTAATCAAATGCTCTATGATTCTTGGATCTCGGTTTTCAACTGCAGTTTTAACTGAACATTGCAAACCCAAAGATCAACTTAGCTTATATCAAATATTAAATTACAATATTGTCAATATTATTCACAAAACACTTCTAGAAGTAAGTACTCTAAATGCAGCAATTAAATAAGCAGATAATCAATTATATAAATAACTACACAGACAAAACTTAAGCAAGTAACCTAAATTGCAAAATTGTGAAATAGAAAACAGGCAAACTATTCATATTAATACATATAATGATGATTAATCCTCAAACTCTCTATATGTACCAATATAAAAGTCATACTTATATGACTAACTTAGGCCATTGTGCTGTTTGACTTAATAGATTTCTATCGCAGCAAACAGTGGCAATAAAACAAAATTAGCGTTTGGTTACTGATTTAAGAATTACCACCGTTGACATCTACGAAATTACTAGAATGGTTGATTCATTGATGTATAAAATAAGTTTTGCTTCTAAAAAATATTTGCAGTAAGTGAAATGTTTGTTTACTTGGGGATATAGGCTTTTTCGAAAGTTTATATCCACATTTATTGATTTATTTTGCTAGTTTCACAATAACCTTGGGTTGGTGTGTATGGCGGGGTATTTATGAATGCTATGCTGTTACCTAACTAAATTCTTTTCGAGAATATCACATCAGTTCTCTTCTGGAAAATTACGACTAATTCCAGTAGCATATGATAAATATATACTAAAGGGAATACCTTAAGTACTCAAAGGAATTCCGGACAGCAGCCTGTAATATATTAATCTACAGTTAAATGACAATGACGTTAAAATTTACGTGAACTTCTGTATCATTTTCCTTCATTATTCATTGCATATTTGAAAACCATTGCCAACATTCTCAATGACCAACCTAACGAATCGAAATACAATTTTCCATGACCTACCTAATGAACAGAAAGTTAATATTCTACGACCAACATTTAATAATCTATAAGAAAGTGGTAAGATTTGGTAGCGAACAAGCGCAAATGCGATATAGATAATGACAACTGGGAGCGACAGTGTTACGCCGACATAGATATTACGGTCGTGGTAGGCTATTACCAATGCATTGATATGTTCTCTATGTTTATATAGTAGTTGCGTTGGTCCCGTGTCCTAGATTTACGGCATGTAAAAGAGCCTGAAATCACAGGCCTCTAAGCAAAATGTATCGGCCGTTATACGTCCTGAGTTAAATGAAAGCTAATGACCAAAAGATGTTAAAGAGTGTCATTAAAAATAATAAAGAAGAAGAAGGTAAATGGAGCATAAGAGTATTAAATCGACTCACAAGTTAATTAGGAATATATAAGTTTTCATAGATAACCCTAAGTTTTGTTGCTTTCCATGCACTGGTCGTCGAAATTTCAACTTGCTTTTCTTATCATCTCAATCATTACCGAGGAAACATTTTGTAAGCAATGACCCACATCATCTACCTCTCCTCCGCCTAAAGATATCTCGCTCTTCTATTTTTTTTTATAAATAAAAATACCTGAAATATGCACTTTTCCCACTAAACTGTAAATTGCCACTTTGGACAAGTGTAAGCAGAAATGTATATAGCAAAAATTTCTTCAGCAATTTTTATATTATTCTGCTTTTTCATAGCAGCCATACTCTCTGTTCTAAAATTGTGTTATTCTTGCCATGTGATAATATACCACTTGACAGATAGAGCAAAATATGAACCGAATGTACATGGTTTGCGCTCTATGGTAACAAATCGGTAATTATTCCGAATAGTTATTCAGCACTTATTATCCTTGTTGCACTCACTTATTTTATCATGACTATTCCTTATGATTAATGCCGCTAGATGACACTACATACGTTTTTCTGGAGTTACAATTGTGCCACCACTACAACGATTGACCAGCTAACATAGTAACACAGAATCCACATTTATATTTTCGAAAAGGAAGCGAGCGTAGGCCGTCAGGCCGTAGCTCGACGAAGCAAACCACTAGATCCACCAGTTTCTAGGATTTACTCGAGATTAACATTAAGTTAGTGTCTGTGTAAATGAATTAATTTCGAGTTTAATTTTTTTTTCCAAATTTCCCCTAAAATTGCGCTAGAATCCCAATTATGATGCCCATTCTTAAATTCACCTGGGAGGTGGGGTGCAATCGTCACTAGTAGTAGGAACCTGTGACCTCCAGCTCTCATTTGGCCGGAGCTCTGCTGGCGCAGCTTCTACAAGAGGGGCATTTCGAAAATTCAGCTCGCTGGTAGCTTCGGGTTACCGAGATACCAGGAGCAGCTCCAGCCATTCAGAGACTACAAGCGTTTAGCCATCAACAACTGACTCCGCTACTCAACAGCTGTCATACTTGCCTCCTATACCCAAGATCGCGCGTTCGAACCCGGCCAGAACCGATGGATTTTTTCGGGCGTAAAAATCCTAAGTATGGCTTCCTTCGGAAGGGAAGTAAAGCCGTGGGTCCCGTGTCGTACATTTACGGCACGAAAAAGAACCTCAAGCCTGAAAGAGAGGCCTCTGAGCAAAAATTGTCGGCCATTTCATGCCCAGAGTTGAATGGGACGCTGATGACCTGAGATGTTAAAGAGCGCCCATAAATAAATCAATAAAAAAAAAAAAATCAATCAACAGCTGTGCCTCAAGCGACAGCACCTGCCGACCCCGCCCTCATAACACATGCTTCACCCTCACCTGAGCTCTCTCCCGAGCGCAATTCCGCTACAATTGCTATACACGAGGAGGGACAAGCATTACTAGAGCACATTGAGCGAAATACTCAGGAATATTATGATGGAATTTCCTGTTAGCGCAACCGCAAAGAGACCTCCAGCATGCACTCCCATCTACACGTAACCAACCACCATCAATGCTCACTATCACTACTGACAACGCAGTAGCCGCATCAATCCTCAGCCCTTCCTACTTCGCGTCGCTCAGTGCCAGTGGCCCTCGGTAACTCAGGTGGTGAGAACCTTCTCCAACCGGGGGCCGCCAGTCTTCGCTGATTATAATGATTACTTGACGCTATACACAGTGGATTCCACGTAGGCGGCATCCTGCACACTACTGAAAAGAGCCGCAGAAGCACACCTTCCACCTTGTCGAAGATGTTGTCAATACGAACACACAGCTGAGGGATGTAACCGACCGCCAAGCTATCTTCTGCAGCGCTGCATTCCTCACCACACAGTGCACCGGGCAGACCTGTGTCGCCGACCTATTTTCTGCGCCACCTACCGTGCCCGGGACCACTTTACTGGTCCAACTGCGCAATCAGAAGCCTAAACCAATACACAACAGCGCTCATCAATCATCACCTGACACCAAACAGGGACATCAAGCCAATCCTCACACAACTCCAGCACAGCCACTTTTGAGCTGTCCTAACCTCCTCGAATCAGTCAACGCTTTAGCCGCTCAAGTCCGGGAATTTGGCAACACACTCACGAGCCTGCATGCAGAACTCCATCCGAGAACTCAAAGAAATACTCGCTACAACTGCCTACCACCTAACGGGAATATTACAAGCGACTAGGCCAACTCGAAGCTGTATTCACTGAACTATGTACTATAACACAACACTCAGCAGACAGCATCAGGAGTCATATACAGAACATCAAGAAAAAAAGAGGACAAAATTCACGATATGGCGAGCATGCTGCAGGCATAATAATATATACCCAGAAATAATAGGCATCCATACAAAACTAGATGAGCCTCACAATCACTTAACAAGTCACCACCAACAACTAAAACTAAACGCCAGCACGAGGAAAGACCACGGTTCGCACAATAACCACCGGCGATCCCGCGGACTCTGTGAGGCACACGCCAACTACCACACTGTTAGGAGCCATAGCAAAAATCACGAAAGCTGAAAACCAACGATGGGATTCTACAAAATGCTATTTGTTAAATTGATGATTAAAGAATTCTTCTCTCACTTTTCCCAACCTTTCCCTTGAATCGCCAGCGTGCCTGCAGAGTCCTGCGTCATGCAGATACCGGCAACATGCTTCTAGTCGCTCCTGGCCACTGGTTAGCAGCTTGTAACTCTACTGCTACTAACGGGAGTGCTTAAGCGGATCCCACCCATTTCTTCTTACACCCACCTGCTACTACCTATTACCCACTACTATCACCACCTTTACTACCTTTAGATTTAGGGGAACATGGCTGTCCCCACTGCACAAAACGCTGCTCGCACAATGTCAGCACACCAGTAGCAAATTATTGCCAATTACTATAATACAGCAACACTCTCACCAGCCACTGAAATTAGTTACTATACCACTGCTACTAGGGCACAAATGAGACGCTACAGCGACCAATCTGCTAGAGTCCACAACTTCATTTCTGGAATACCCAGAAATGAAGTAAGGGACGAAGCATTTGAGATCTTACTCATGCTTATGGTCAAGCTAGGATATATTAACAGAGTAATAAACCAACACTCTAGATTTTTCACATTTATGCAACAATATGGCTATAATGACCAATACGCAAAAATAAGGGTTATGACATGGAATTAGATGGGTACCGCCGTCGTAATACAGAACTTGCTGACTTCTTAAACACACAGAACATTTACATATGATTACTCATAGAAACACATCTTTGCAATAACGACCATTTCTCATTCAGGATACCGCATCTCCATACAGACCACAATCGATTCGGCGGCAGCACTGCCATAGCGATTAAGAATGAACTAGTCCATCACCTAGTCCATCCTCTCCCGGCACTACTGCTCACCGAGGCTAGTGCCATTAACGTTACTCATAATAATCTTCGCACTACAACGTAGCAGTGTACAACCTCCCAGGGACATTGTTGTAACAAGTTTAGACCTTCTCTTTCAACTAAATCACCATGTAATAATACCTAGTGACTTAAATGCGAAATACCCACTCTGGAGCTCTTGTGCCACCAACCTAGCTGGCAACAAACTACTTTGCCACGAAAATGCTTCATACTACATTACACATGGCTCTGACGAATCCACTCATATATCTTACCAGAGTAACCACAAGGCAGATGTTCTAGACATCGCCATCACGCGAAACCTCTCACACCACCTACAGCTGCAAGTATTTAATGCACCCTCCTCAAATCATCTCCCGGTACTTATAGCTGCTGCAGGCTCTATTAATTCTGGTCCCCTTAGTACCCAGAAATAATTTCAATCCAGTGAACTGGGAACTGTTTACTGAAACACTTGATTCACAAATACAGTAAAGAAGCATTACCTCACCTGAGGATCTTGATAGAACGACTCAGCAACTAGAACAAACTCTTAGCTTTGCTATATCCATAGCTTTATCAGTACAGAAGAAATCACAAGATGCCCAGTCACTCCCTCTTGACATCCATGCACTTGCGGCCAAGTGAAATTAAGCACAACAAAGCTGGCAAACAACATGGCACCCAGCTGCCCTTGATGAACTCAGTAGACTAAACTACAATGTTCATCAAGCCACTGCGAATCTAGTCTCACAGCAGTGGAACCAAACTCTACTTGATTTTGATCCCCAACAGCAGTCTGCATGGAGGATGGCGCGAACACTCACACAAAAACAATCAGAATCCCAATGTCATACCATAACCAATAAACCACAGCTACTGAAGCCCTTGTGGATGCTCTTCAAGACACCCTAACGCCAAACACCTCTCCCTTATTTCCACAGTTCATTACTGAAACTGAGCAACTAACCAGAGACCTTCGCTTGAAAACAACTCACAATCGCATTTGAAAGACATGCCCTTCCAAAATAAAATAGTTAATTAACCACCTGCCTAACAAAAAAGCCCCAGGGACCGGCAAAATTCCCTACATAGCTCTCAAGCACTTCAATGCCCGAGCACTTCAGGTGCTATCTGACACCTGCAATTATGCACTTGCAAACAGTGTATTTCTGACATGCTAGAAAACCACTGCAGTTTTTCACTTCCCAAAGGATAATAAAAACACAGCAGATCTATACAACTACCGACTATTAGCTTACTAAACTCTCTTGCCAAAATACTACTAAACTGACTGAAATCACATATCCTTAAACACAAAAATTCTTATTCCAGAGCAATTTGGATCCAGAGCTAGACACTCCAACACACAGCAACTCTTGCGGGTCACATAACCTATGGGTTTAACAATCACAAATCTACTGAGGCATTATTCATTGATATCAAAAGTGCTTTTGATTGAGTTTGACATGTTGGACTACTTCGAAAACTTATCCAGTACCGCTTTTCGGACACTATGATAAAACTAATTGCCAACTATCTTACCAAAAGTAAATTTTTCTCAGTAGTAAACAGGGAAAATCCACAACCAAATCAATCTGTGCAGGTGTACCACATGGGAGTGTCTTGGGGCCGACACTTTTTAACATTTACATTAATGACATGCCAAAAACAACCAATACTAAATCTGCTGCTGTATGCAGATGACACTGCCCTTATGGTACAATCAGGCAAAGCTCAATTTATTCACAGATGACTTCAATAATCACTGCAAATGCTTGAACAATGACTAACTGAATGGCAAATAGCACTCAATGTTAACAAATGCCAGGTCATTGTCTTTATGAAAAGAAACCTGCAGTGCTATAATCTGTTTGGTAATCCCATTAGCTGGTCTAAGACAATCACTTATTTACGACTAAAAATGGACCAGGGACTTATGTCTAGGGCTAGGGCTCAATGGAACAACTTATACCTGCTGATAAATTGCAGCAACTCACTACAACTGAGCATGGGACTCACACTCTACAAAACACTAATTTGCCCACTAATGACATATGCCTATTTGGTATGGGGCTATGTGACTCTCATTCACATGAAAAAGCTACAATCTTTTCAAAACAAAGTATTATGAATGGTTGCCAAAGTGCCATTAATTACATTCTCTGCTATACTTCATGAAGAGCTTAAAATACATACTGTTGAACAATTTATCAAGAGACTTGCATATGATCTTTATTCATAACTTCCAAACACCATAACCAACTTATCAAAGTCCTAAGAAACTGCCAAACTACCCACAACACATACAAATGACCACTGTATTTTTTTGATCATACTCTACACCAATATGATGTTGCTATTGAAGCTCAAGCGCTCTTTGCAAGGCTAGTGCTGCTCTAGGACAAACAACTTTTCCTTCATCTCCCATGCGGCTAGGCAGGCTATCAAAACAGACCACTAAATTAGCAATAAACTGATCTCTGTTCTCATAGGACCCAAATGATGCCAACAAATGTTGGATATACAAATGCAACCAAGTATGCAACTCCTAATGGATTGAATGACACTTCTGCATAGCAGCATACACTATGGCAACACCTCTACTATGGCAAGTCCTGCTACAT
Organism: Metallyticus violacea; assembly: GCA_030762175.1. Lineage (NCBI taxonomy): Eukaryota > Metazoa > Arthropoda > Insecta > Mantodea > Metallyticidae > Metallyticus > Metallyticus violacea. The sequence goes on from CM060836.1 coordinate 19,392,865, forward strand.
CATCACTCATCTAACTCATTGCATGCAATCGCTTAACTTACGAGCCACTAACCTGTTACTTCCCAAACTAATGAAGCTACATCCAACCTAAATACCATACACTAACTTCCATATGTAAATAACCAAACCCTCTCTCACCAGCTCACATAATTAATACTTACAACACACATTTCATTCCTTACCCAAACTGCCTATTCTTAAGCTGAACTAACACTAATACTAACACTACATTTATTCTCATCTACATCAGTAGCGATTAACTTCCCTGCTGTGATCAGGACACGTCATGGCCACAGCCAGGGATTCACAATGACAAGCTCTCATGCACAGCATGCTAGCATGGAAAACTAACCTTTAATAACAAGGGTGCTTAATGTGGAAACCGACTCACCAATGTTCCTAATTTCAACCCCATCACTGCATATACTGCATAACAAGCACATAGCACCCCCTTTTGCATGTTAGTCACTAACAGTATGGGGAGGCGATAAAGCTGTTGTGGATGGAGTGTGGGGCTGCCCTTAAAAATATATATAAAAGTAAATAAAAAAGTAAAATGAAATGAGAGATTACTAGCTAATAGGTACTAGTTTCCCAGCAACATATTTATAACTATAAAGATTATGCTGTTTTTACCTTTCTGGCTGCAACATGTTCCTTATTACAAAATCATATGTACTAGATGAACTATTCGGAACTGTTCCCACAAATTCAAATAGCTTTAACTTATGAAAAAGCATGTCTCCACTGATGGTGATGTTTTATGTTCTAGCCTTCAGTACAAGATGTATTGCTCTGCATTGCAGTTTCCACTGCAGTAAGCTGGTATTACAGTAATATCTATTTATTCCAATCTTCCTGGTAGGCTTTCCAGAGACTATCCATAGTTGCTTTCAAGGACTCTTTACAATTACTCAAATGCACAGAATCCATTGGCAATATATCAGATAATTTAACAGAGATATCACTGTAAGGAATGGTATGTATTTCAGCTTCTCTATCTTGCTGTATCTTTCAAACAATAGCAGATTGAAGCACATATATGACTTGAAATCTTATTCTGATGCTCACAGACCTCTTTTTTGGGTATAAATCTTGATTGCCAATGAAATGACTTTCATAGGGCTGGATTTATACCAGAGACAAGGGCCTAAACATTCAAAATTATCTTGGAGTAACAGCTAGTAGCTGTCATGAATTTGTTTATATCTTGCCCTCTGGAATAAGTTCTATTTTGACAAACTGCCATTCTTGGAGATGGTGAAACCATATGTCCTACATTACTTGATAATTTCAGAATAAGAGTATTTTGCATCAGAAAGAACAGTAATATACCCTTCCCTGAACATTTTACTTGGCAGGCCCAAGAACCCATCTGTAATGGAGCAATACAGTGTGTAGGGTACATATCTACTTCTGTTATGTTATGTAAATATATTTTGGCACCATATTTGTTAAGTTATTGATTTGGTTTATTTATATATGTAACATCTTTAACATCCCAGGTCAGTATCCTATTCAATTCAGGGTATGAAACAGCCAATAAATTTTGCTGAGGCCTCTTCTTTCAGGCTTAGTTTCTTTTATATGCCATAAATCCACGACATGTGTCCCATGATTTTACTTCCCTTATGAAGGAAGCCATACTTTTGATTTTTATACCTGAAAAAAAAATCCATTGACCCTAGCCAAGATTGAACCCGCAATTTTGGGTGTATGATATTTGTTAAAACAGTTCAGAAAGCATTAAACTGTTATAAGAATAAGGACTCTAACCTTGATTTCCAAAGACAGTGCCTCCACACTTCTCTCTACCTTCATCTCTCTATATCAACCATTCATTTGCTTCTGAATCTTATAGAGTTGTTTTGTCCTGTTCACATCCTATTACACCTATCATTAAGATTAGGATTTATTTACCAAGGTAGGCTTGGTTTATTCTTGGAAAAGATTTTCTAAATTATCTTTTATATCTCCATCCATATTTACCTTAACCTTTTTTCTCTCATTTTTCCAAAGAATCTTCCTAGTCTTCTTAACATTTATATCTCCTCTTTTACTTAACATATTTCTTAACAGACCACCACAGATGGCTGAGGTCATTAAAGAACAGATTTGTGAGCTGGAGATATGGGGTTTAATTCCTGCCAGGATCGACCTCCCTAACTGAGGTTTTTTCCAGATTTTCCTCAGTCCTCAAAAATGGCAAATGCCAGAGAAACACCCTAAACTTAGGCTTGGAATGCTTCCTGCAAAAAATTCCTTTTCCAATTTATCATTCCATTTCATGTATCATCAGTGTCCACTGCCCTCAGAGATAAAAATGGGTGATAAATTATCATAATTTTTACACCATATATAATCTGTCTATCTTTTAAGTTCCTTACATTCTAATATACAGTACACGTCATTTCCCATTTCTGTACAGAATAGTTAGCATGCCTGAGTTGGTAAAACTACACCCCTTATATTGCTTGATAATCTCAGAATAAGAGTATTTTGCATTGGAAAGGACAGTAATGTATCCCTTCCCTGCACATTTATTTGATAGGTATGAGAGAAGACTGCGGTACACTAGTGAAGTATCACTCACATTATTGAAGTTAGATTTTCTTCTATAAGTTTAAGTGTGGTACTACTGTGATCTTCTAAACTTGTTACCATAGATGGCAAATAACACTCTATATGTGCAACACCAAAAGTTAGAAGCTGGGAGGAGGGACTGACTGATTCAACAAGCATTAAAGGCTATCATTTTCTCATCTGCAGCAATGACGGTAGGTTAAGCTTACAAAAGAATTTCCATCAGGACCAGGTTTCTTCAATTCAGGATAAACCAGGAATTGGGGCTTTATTGTTTTTACTTGCAACTTTTTTCATCTGCTACACTCTATCCTCAAACTTCAAACTTCTGTATGGTGCTTGAGCTACAAAGTATTTCATATTTCAATGCAAATAATCCCAGAAGATGTGTACTCTAAAATATTCCAAAATTTTGCTCAATCTGTTTTTACTTTATTTCTGAAAGCACTTTTTGTATGTTATTGAACATTGTATACTTATAACTTTTGTCACATTCTTCAGTACAATATTTCATCAGAGCTGGTTTCCTGTTCGTTTGGCCTTTGGTGCAATTAGATAAACACAACAAAATTATGATCCAGCTTTAATAATGGTTTAATGGTAGATTTGTAATAAAGGAAAATAGCTGTCTATTGTGAAAACAAAAGCATTAAATATGGAAATATGGGATAAAAATACATCCTCTTTATATATTTATATGTATAATTTAAATACATTATTTTCTTAAGAAAATACATTTTTCTATATTTTATTTACCAGTTTTTCTTTTGAAAAACATGAAATATATTATAGTATATATTTATATGCTACAAAGATATTTGTAGCTTTATACAATATATACAGCATGATCATACCATGAAACATAGTTGGTTTGTGCACTGTTATTTAACAAGTACTGCGCGCTAGCTTAACTATTTCTGGCTGTCCAGGTTGTGATTCTATGCTGATAAGAAATGCTGAACTATTAAGAGTCATTTGATGAAATCTAGGAAGCCTGCTCCTATCACCTTCTTTACTGTTCTTGGTTTCTTCAGTGTAGTATATCGATAGGTCTCTGTCTAGCAGAAGGACTACTTGACCACCTGCTGAAGATTAAGATACATAAAATAAACATTGCTGTAATGTAAAGAAAGAGAAATAGAAATAACAACAGCTTTAGAGAAAATAATAGAGATTCAAAAATAATGCTATATCACACTACAATTATCTTGGTTTCTTTTGGCATAAAATACTTAAAATAGTCCCCTGCCATGTTAACAATAGTTAGCCAATTTCCTTGATAGATAGCGCTGTCCATGAGCAGCATCATTTCTGGATATTTCTCTCAATTATCTATCTAAACCTCTTTGGATGTCAACTCTTGATTAAATACCCCACAGAGGTATCTTTGATCTTACAAGCAATTTGAGTAATAAGATGCATTTATTCTTGCACAATGACATGCAATATGCACCAAAATTATGCATTTACAATTATAACATTTAATAGCTCAAAAGTAACATTTTGGTACTTAACATCTTTGAAAATTCTACCAAACAATTACAGACAACTTCAATTCTTGCCATATATTAGTGATGGTTTACTCTAATTTGACCAACAATATTATTAATAAAACATGTGATTAGTACAGTACTGTATTTCCAAAAATTGCATCATGGTTTCTTACAGTTTATGAATACTTACTTTGCTCTAATGGGGGGCATCTACAGTCATTGTGCACCAAGAATTGTATCAATTTACGTATTCTATGCAGAGGCCTATTTGGTGATAATTCCATCAAAAGTCTTGCTGTTTTTGCCTTCCTCACAATCAACTTGTATGCATTACCAGAATTGCAGTATATTTGGGAGAAGTTGCTGGGAGCACTGGCTTCACAGGAGGGACATGAAACATCTATATAAAAGACATGTTTTTATAACATATTTTACAATTTTAAGCTGTAGCACAATTAAAAAAAATAATTCTGGGCAATTAAAATGCAACATGAATAGAATGTACTGTGTAATATCACATTTTCTTTAAAAAAATGATTGGATATCACTCCTCTCAAGTTCAAGGTTATTTTATTATCCTCTCCTTTTACTTCATGCAAATGTTTGATCATAGACTGGATGGTGTAATTAAATTAAAATCAAATACAAATATTTTCAATAATAACTAGTAGCTGTAATTACAAATATTCAAATATGAACAACAAAACAACAACAACAACAACAACAACAACACCCAAATAGTAATGATAATAGTGCAGCAATGCAAATAAATAAATAAAACAAAAAATGTACATCAAAATTGTCTAAGGAACAACACACATTTTAAATATAGCTCTTGCTTTATCCAAAAAAATATCTAGAAATGACTGGCTAACACAAGATATCAAAATATCTTGAAACACAAAACTAGAGAATACAATTCTGCTAGATGTAGATAACACTATAAAAATTATACAAAATTATAAAAAAAGATACAGCTAAAAACACAGTTTTTTGAAGTTCACAAATTCAAAGGAGGTATCTTCATAGTCTGAGCAGGAATAAGGAAAAATTAGATTTCATTCTGGTTATAGAACAAAGTATGCAAGCAGATATATTCAAGATGTTTTGCAGTTTGTGGTCCTACCTACTGCTGAAGTCATGAACTCCTTTACACGCAAAGCATATGAGGCAGAGTATGTGTCACAAAGACATGATATTACAGAACTAAGAGAAGTCTGCTCAGTCCTTGAGGACAAATCTGATTCAGCATTTTACTCTTCAACAGAAAAGTTTAGAGCATAATAAACACTTTAAGAATCTGTATCAATTATTGCTATGTCTCCATCATCACTGGGAGAATAATGAACAAGATGAAATCTTTCATCACATTCTGCAATGTCAAGAAAGTGTCAAGCAATACTTGACAAAGAGGTTGGGAGATGCAAAAGTATCACAGGTAATTTGAGAGAAAGAGCAATTTTATATATTTTTGTGATTGTGTGTTCATATCTTTAGAATAGAAAATTTAATTAAATTTTAATTGTAAAGAATTAATTCTTGTTTATTATATTATATTTTAAATATATTTACAAATATACCATTAAACCATTATTAAAGCTGGATAATAATTTTGTTGTGTTTATCTAATTGCACTTATTTGGTTTTTTAATTGGACATGTTTTGGGAACATTTGCCATCATCATCAGCAGAAGACCAACTGGTATGAGCACATTCTATAGGTGGTTGGAGAAATTTATTAGAAATGTATAAGAAATTGAAAAGAATGAATGGATTTCTTTTTTGACTTGATGATTTTAAAATACAATAACAATTTGGGCTTTGGAAAGTAGGAAACTTACCCACAGTGACAATTACATTAAAAATATCTTTAATTCCAAAACACACCAGCATGCCATCCTTGTACACAGATTAATAAGTGTTCTAATCAGTAGAAAAGAATACAATGAAGAATATTGATACATCATCCACACAGCATAACAAAATGGTTTTCATAAAAAATTTGTAGATAAAAATTATTAAAAAGTTTAAAAGGAATAAAGATAATTTTGACTCCTCAAAAAGTCCACAATATTAAAAATGTATCACATTCTTCTATAAAGATCCCTATACTTTTTGACAAGAAATTGGATGTTTATTAAATCAATGCAAAGAAAAGTATATATAGGAAAAACAAAAAGAAATTTGGAAACCCATACCAAAGAACATATCAACAATATTCATTACAAACAGAGAAAGAAATTGGCAATGGCAGCTCACTTTTGGTCAGAAAACCATGAAATTGAGTAAATAAATAAATATTATTGAAACATATTTACAAACTAATGACATGGGAAAAAATTTACATTGTCAAAAATAAAAACAATGCCATGAATCATGAACATTTACTAAAATAAATCACTCTCAAAATTAGCCCAAGAATTTGGAATATAAAGGAATATGTTATACATTTAAATGGTCATGTAGCACTCAGAACAACAGATATTGGAGTGCAGAGAAGCCTGAACTTGCTCATGAATAGCTGTTGTATGACCAAAAAACTGGTGTAAGGTGTGCAGTGAATGCTTACAGAATCATAGGACTCATATTTAATGAAAATGCCATGAATATGCAGAGATACAGAGATAGCATAATCATACCATTCTTTGAAGAATCATTGGATATTGCATTTTTCAAGAGACTCCACTGCTGTACATACTGCTAATGTCATGCTTAATTGAGAAAATGTTTGAGGATAAGGTCATTAGTAAGTGATTATGGCTATCATGATCCCCAGATATATGTGATTGCTATGTATGAGGGTACTTAATAATAAAATATATCAGAATAATCTGCATAAGTTAGAAGAACTGAGAGATAGTTTAAGAAGAAAAACTGCAGCAATTTCACAAGAAGAACTAAGACATTTGAATGCAAACAATCTAAAAAACTGTGAGAAATGCATGGTGGCACAAGTACATAATTTCCATCATATTCTAAGACAAAGTTAGGTGACTTTTATAATTGTAATTTATGAGAGATCTATGTGCTTGAATTGAGGAGCTATGTATATTGACTCAGTTGACAGAGAATATGCTTCCAATTGCCATTTGGGTTATGCTCTCAGAAGGAACTATAGTAAGTCTAATTGGTTAAATTAGATTTTAATGCATGCCTGAATTAACTCTCTCTTTTCCCACCAGCTGAGAGAACCTAATACTTAGTTCCAAAGGCCAAAATTAAAGTGAATTAACAAATAATATATGTATTCTTAAGTACTAAGGACCACTATATAACCCCCCGCAGGAAACACATTCACATAATTTTCTCCTTTTGTTTTCTAGTCAAATATTAAAGTAATAAAGAGAGGGAATTATATGATAAAATATGATAGTTTGGTTTTAGCAAATTTATGAGTTTGTAGCATCTAAATTATGTTGGTTAAAGATAAATATTTCCTCTGTTATCATAACAAGTATAAATAAATGTGCATAAAGTTTTTCACCTGTAAAATCCCTGTCAGCTTGAGGTAGTGCATAAGACGGTACTGGCCCTTCTACTCCTGATGGCACTTCCAACTCATGATCTACATTTACGAATAGAGGATTGAGTCCTTCAAGTGAAATATTTTCAGTTGTATTACTGGCATCAGCTTGCATTTCAGTCATATTGGATGCTAAGAGCAATAAGATAACATAGTTCAGAGTGTTAATAAGGAAAAGCAAAGTGTTAGACACAAAAGGATGGTGAACTGCACTTAATAGTACCTAAAATATCTTGCTCCTCTACATCGTGCATATCTGGTTCTGGATAAGGAAGCCTCTCTAACTTACATGTATCATCAATGTTGTAGGTCTGAAAAAAAGAGCAAAATGTTGTTCATTAAACTATTGAATAATAAACCTGATTCATTCATTTTAAAAAACAGCAGGACTTCTGGATATATGTTTTGGAATCAATACATAACAATAGTATAAACCACAAATAAATAATATTAATGTTTTACTTGCTCTTGGCAGTGATTTTCCCATATAACTTTCAAAATAATGAACATAAATAAGTGGTATGAAGGTGGTTTGATAAGTTACTTCATTCATAAACTAATAGAGGGCAACAGCAACATCTGTACATGTGGTCATAAAGTTTCCTTTCTATGTATCAATATTCTATGGTTACAAGCCATTCAATGTTAAATAATTGTTTGGCAATTGTTTAAATATAACCATTTTGAATGACAGTGAAAAGTGGAATAGATTAAAATTCATGGTACGAATCAATTTTTTTTTCTGGAAGGGAAAACATAAAAGGATATTCATGAGAGGACTTTGCCTACAATAGGTTGATGCATGTGCTTTCTATGAAACCATGAAAAAAGAACTAAAGATGTACCACTTTCTGAAGCTCCAAAATCAGCCATGAGGCCAGAAATCATTGATAAAGTGCCTGCTATTATTTTGCTAACAGACAAAGAAAAGTGCACAAATTAACAGAGGCCAGAGCATCTGAACTGCATCTGAGTGGTTTTCTTTTATTTTGATAATGAATAATACATAAAAAAAAACTTTGCATAATATGGGTGCCACGTCTACTCACTCCAGAGCAAGAGCAAAAGCAAAATTGAATGCAAACATTAGTCATCAAGTTGGTTGAAGATGGAGAGAATGTCTCTTCAAAACGTCCAACCTAATTTAAAAGTAAGTGAAGAATAAGAGTGTGTTAGAAGACAGATTAATTATAATTTACATTTAACAAGCTTCAACGTGTGATTTCTAACAGAATTTTTTAAAAATGTTTTATTTTTCTAAAGTACCTAAATGAATTAGCCAACTGTTTGGAAATATTAAAGAAGAACAGTTTTTTTTTGTTTTGTCACTATAGGAAAAATGTGGATTCATTACTATACACTGGAAATAAAACTAAAGTCTAAACAGTAGGCTACATGAGACAAATGGCCCCAAAAAAGGCAAAATGTGTTCCATTTACTGGAAAGGTGATGGCTTCAGTTTTTAGGGATGAATTCTCTTGATTTATTATTTGGAAAAGGAAAAGGAGAAAACCTTTACTGGAGAATACATGCATCACTTTTGGAGAGACTGAAGGCAACAATTGTGGAAAAACCTCTGGGAATGGCAAAAAAGAGGGTATTGTTTCACCATGACTGTGCATTGCACAAGACAAATTGACCACGCTATGTAAGCACTATAGAGAGATTGCCGAAATAGATATGTAATTATATGAATTACATTCAAAATGATCAAAATTGCTAGGAATTTTAGAAAATTTGGGAAAAAATGCCTTTGAATATATCAGTTTCTGAGTAAAACAGAAATTCAAGTATCAAAAGAGAAAATTTAAAACATTATATAAAATCCAGTGGATAGGAGCAACATAATCTCCAAACCTAACTTCAAGGTCATCAATCTTTCAAACAATAGTTTTAATGCAGAAGAACAGGAATTCCTTAACAAAGACATTAACACTTGTTTAGGTTTCTCATGCAATCTGGATGATTATATAGCAGATATAGAGCTGGCAATATATAATTTAAACACAATAGGCAAAAATTTTATTAGAAAAACATATAAAAATACCACAGGAAATTGGCCCAAGAGCTTACCACAAACTAACAAAGGATTTAAATAAAAAAGATGTGATTTACACAAAGGTTGATAGAGGAAACAAAATTGTTATTTTAGATAAAAAAGACTACAAGCAAAGGATGCAAGAATTATTAAAATGTGAGGAATTTGTCTAAGTTAAAACAAACCCATTGAGTAAATGCATTAAATCTACAGAAGAAGCCTTGAAAAATAGTATCCTTATTCCAAAAACAGAACACTATAAAATAAAGGTCCACAACCCCATCTTTAGCCAGAACATATAGTCTTATGAAAATCCACAAACCTTGGAGAAGTAAAAGGCCAATTATTAACAATATAAATACTCAAATCTATGCAAAATGGTTATCAAAATACTTTCATTTACTACCAGAATTTGATAGCTTAAGTTTGAAAAAAACTCCATGGATCTCATCAACAAAATTAAGGACCAAAAATTATTACCAAATGACACACTGATTTCTTTTGATGTCAAGACTTTGTTTTCCAGCATACCACAGAATAAATTATTAGTTTTTTTTAAGAAAATTGTTACAATCAGCCAACCAAACAGAACACATCAAAGAATACATTAAATTCACTAAGTTATGCTTAAATCAATCATTTTTTGTATTTGAGGACAAAATATTTAACAGAAAGCAGGTCCAATAATGGGCAGCCCATTATCACCTTTCCTAGTAAATCTGTTCATGAGCTATTTTGAGATTGAGATCCACATCACTAAGGCTTTTCCTCACATTTTTAAAGTGTGGTTTGTATTTACAATAATAAACAAAAACATGTGGAAGATGTGTTAAAACTTTTTAAATCTATAAGAACCTACAATTAAATTCACTTCTGAAACAACCGCCTGTGGTGCCACAGTAGTAAAAACACGCGTTAAACACCATTAAAAAAAAAACTTCTGAAACTGAAAATATGTTGCCATTTTTAGATCTGAAGATAATAAAATGTAATAATAAACTTAAATTTGGCATCTACAGAAAGGACTTGCATACAGATGTTATATCAAAACCCATGGTTTCAATCCCAGATCACATAAAGAAGCAGCATTCAACAGCATGACATACAAATTAATAAATAAACCACTGAACAAACAAGAATACAAGAATGGAAATCTACGCATAATAAAGGCTGCTATATCAAAAGGGTTCAGCAAACAAATGATTAACAAAATAATAAGAAAATTCCAGGAACAAAAAAGAATTAAACAAATCATAATTTTGAGTGACTTAGCAGGGGAAAAAATGTTTAAAAAATTCATTTACTACCCATCAGCCAATAAGAAATTTCAAAAAATTTTCAAACAGTGCAAATCATTATAGCACCTCAAAACCAATACAGTGTTAAAAATTTATTGATTAGTTTCTAAAAGACCCTATGTCCAAGCAAGATGTTTAGCTCTCATTGGCAAATAAATGTAGTACCTATATGGGATAAAAGATGTCAGAGTGTTAGTTCATATTATTATGTCTCAGGCATTAACTGCAAACGTATCAAAAATATTTTCTCACAGATAACCAAAATGCTTTTTCCAATTATCTCTAAACTATATCAGGTAGACATAGGGTTTTTCTAAAATTAGCAATCAAAAATGTTTAATATAGAATAAGACATTATAGAAAGTATTTACAGAATTAATTATTGGTAATGTTCTAAATTCTACAATAAACTCCCACAAGAGATTAAATTAATGACATGTGACAAATTTAAATATACATAAAAAGATTTTTAATAAATAAGTTGCAGTAATTTAGATGAATTTTAACTTCTTTCTCCTCCTTTATTTGATATTTAATGTTTTGCGGATAGTGACAACAACTTTATGTCAATTTTTAATATATATAAATATTTAATTGTATATTTACATCTTGTGTTGACAAATTTCAAATGATTTTGCAGCCTCTATGGAAATAAACAAATAAATTTAAGAATTCCTCTTCATTGTCAAGCAAAATCAGATTAGCTCTGTAGAAGGCCTACAGAGTTCCTTTATTATTATATTATATTGTTAGCAATGCATATTTAAGCTATATGTTACCTTACCAAAAAGTATGCAGTCTTGGCTCCACTAATGACAATAAGCTAGAATATTTCTTAAAGAGAAATTTCGTTTTAATGAAAAATACAGAATATTTTGCAAAATTAATGAAATAAAATTTCCAAAATTCTGGAAAATTAATGTGATGCAAAATTATAATGTTAAAGTTGCATTTCATTATTCAATACTATGCTTATTGTTTTATTCATATTTTGGAATGTATTTCGATGCCCGCTGTGATCACTCGAGTTTATTATCTGTGAGCTTAACATTGCAAATAAGAACAGGACTAATCAAATATTAAATAAAAAATGTGCTAGAGAGAACATTATGAGTTTCATTCAATTCTAAACAGGATAATAAACTGATATAATATAGTAATCACATTAATCAAATGTTTGTAACTGGCTATGATTACAATGGTAGAAACATTTGTTATCTCTCTAGGATAACTTTGAAGTGTTTTCTTTTCATACAGATGCTGAAGCCAAAGAAAAAGGTAAGAAAAATTAATAGAAAATAAACAAATAAATAATATAAAACAGTTGCTTTATCCATAAGCTACTTACTCTAAAAATGGTGAGTTCCTGTTGATAATAGTCATAAAGTTTAACTGTTGCTTCTGCAGGGTTTTCCACTTCTATTTCTTGTACAATATGGAACACAATACATTGCTTCCTATGATTTAGTTCCTCAAAGTAAAAATTTACTTTCTCTCTTTCTTCTTCCCAACGTTTCATTGCTAAAATAACGATAAACAACAATATTTTCAAATTTTGTTTTGTTAGTGACATGGAATGAGGTAGAACAATTGTGCATTTAAATATTTTACCTTAAAACCAAGCTTACTATGAGAGTTAATCTCTATGCTTTACTCCTAATCCATTTCTAGTTGATATAAGCATATTATTTCATGGAACAAAATGTTTGAAATGTCAATACCATGTGTAAAGTTTCAAATTAAAACATCATTGAGTTATGCCATGAGAGCTGTTGAAATGATAAGTGCCAATACACTAGGAAAATGGAGTGTATCTAACAAAGAGGCTTGCAGATGAATGCAGCTCTCCTGAAAATCATCAGCAACTTTGGGTTAGTATGCTGTCTCTTAGGATTGTATCGTGAATTTAAATGTAACAGTACATCTTCTGAAAATGAGCATGGTAGGAATATGAAAAATTGTCACAAGGGATGAAAAAACAAATAAACTGCATGATTTAATGTAGCAAGATTGATTTTTTTTTATTTAAATTTTCTGATGCTCTTTAACATCTCAGGTCATCAGTGTCCCATTCTATTCAAGGCATGAAACGGCTGACAAGTTTTGCTCACAGGCCTCTTTTTTCAGGTTTGAGGTTCTTTTTCGTGCCATAAATGTATGATACGGGACCCATGGCTTTAGTTCTCTTCCGAAGGAAGCCATAATTATGATTTTTACGACCAAAAAATCCACCTATCCGGCCAGGTTCAAACCCGCGATCTTGGGTTTAGAAGGCAAGTATGGTTACCACTACACCACCAGGATCGACTTGCAAGATTGATTTTTTTTTTTTTTTTTTTTTTGATTGATTTATTTAAGGACGCTCTTTAACAGCTCAGGTCATCAGCGTCCCATTCAACTCAGGGCGTGAAACGGCCGACAAATTTTGCTCAGAGGCCTCTCTTTCAGGCTTGAGGTTCTTTTTCGTGCCGCAAATGTACGACACGGGACCCACGGCTTTACTTCCCTTCCGAAGGAAGCCATACTTAGGATTTTTACGCCCGAAAAAATCCATCGGTCCTGGCCAGGTTCGAATGCAAGATTGATGAATAACTATCTAGAATAATGGTATTGGTGGCAAATGGTATGATTATGCTTAGTAATCTACAGAAATGATCTGTTAACAGCAAAATGCATGAAGAAACAAGAAAATAGAACATCACCGTGAAAAGCATGGTGATAACTGTGGTAATAAAGGACAAGTATAAGTGAGCACCTTGCATCATAAAAATGAAAAACACATGAACATAAACAAATTATTTGAGGAAAGACATGAAACATTTGAAGCATAAACCATTGTGTCACTACAGACAGTGATAGATATTTTAAATATGGACCTAAAAAGAGCTCAAGATGAGATTAAAACACTTAGCAGCAATTGTAGAGTTGTGTAGTTTATCATCTCTTTTGGCTGTCCAGAAGTTAATCAAAAGAAGAAATATATTTTTTTCCTCACATTGCTTGTTCTAGGAAGACCTTTAAATCCTCCTTTGTCATATTAACAGAGTGCTTGCAAGTGCCTTGATGTTGAGTAAATTGATATTTTATTTGTGGTAAAATGGCTAGTGAACTCAGATATGTAAATGGAGTGTGATCAGAGTGCTCTGGCATTATCATACATGGATATGTAATTACCACTCTAGATCCTACTGTATTAAAGATCTGCTTGCTTTTGTTCACTGTGAGAGTTAATCCAGATTGCACTCCTTTATCAAAGAGTCTATATTAATTACTTGATCTGTTGACAGACTATTTACCTCAAGAGAGATCTGATTTCTCCCAAATTTATAAGCTCTTTGCTTAATATCAATAGCTCTTTCAACCATTGCTTGCTGACTTAAGGGTTATTTTCCGACAAGAACAACAACAACAACAACAACAACAACAACAACAACAACAACAACAACAATAATAATAATAATAATAATAATTTTAAGCTTTTTTATGAGTTAAAAGCTTTAAACAGCAGTTAATTTTAAGGGCCAATTCTCTTCTTAACTTCGATTGACCAGATTTTCCATGTATGGTCATGTATTATTGTGTTTTCCTATTTCTAAGCTTTAAAATCGTTATGCACTTCAAAGTTTATCATTTTCTGCAGAATATTTGGGTCTGAGCAACATGTTATGAGTATGGTTTTAAATTTCTGTAACACACTCCTACTCTTTATTTTTCTTTCTGTGCCAAAACTGTTGTAAGTTTCAGGCGAAGTGTCTTTAGTTGCTAATATCTAGATGATAAAGATGGGATCAAAATTTTCATGTTTTTTCTCTTGTTTTTTTGTCCACATATTGTATGCATTAGCCAGATAAGAAGGAAATTTCATGTTTTTTTTTTTTTTTTTAAAGGGATGTCTGATAAAGTTAACTGCTGCTTCCCTGGACATCTACCACTGGTGACATTGTTCCATTACCCACAGCATTATCACTTTCTTATGTCTTCTCATCAATTAAAAGTGTATAACGCTTTTTACTTCAAAAAGCTGTTTCTTTATTTGTTCAAAAATAAACTGCTCTTCTTCAGTACATGCATCTTCTATAATACCACCAACATAAACCACCTGTCTCTTTGTAGAAAAAAGCCATACTATACAAAATAACCAACTCTGTAAACACACTTCCATAGATACATGTGATCTACTCTAGCAGACAACACACTCTTCTGACTGCCATACTGCTTGCAGTAAAATAAGGAAAATCTACACCACTCCACCTATTCCTTTCATCCCTGTCAATACTGTAATACCATAGCAGCTAAATCTTTGCAAGCATTTTTAGTTTATGATCGTTAATAAAATTAAAATAATTTTTGTTTCGTTCTCTGAAACAACTGCCATGACCCTTTCTTGTAAGGTAAGAAGAAAGGAGGAAAATAATACTTACTGGTATCAGCATGGCGTGAAAGTTGATACAGTGATGCTCTATCTGGAACATAGCCTGTAACCATGAAAACTTCAAGAACAGCCATGTTGGTAGTCTGATCAATGTGTTTAGTGCGGACACAGGCCTCTATTTTCTGCATTGTGCATTTGTCCACAGCTGCTATAGCTCTTGATGTTACTTCTAATTCAAATGCATCACTGCCTTTGGGATTTTTCATGTTGTACCTTTGCGAAATCTAAAAGATTGTGTTTTTATAAATAATGGCTGTTTTTTACTTAAATGTAAATTGGAACTTGCACAGTGAAGCCAATCATATTAATTGATATCATTGTATGATTCTAAACTACAAGTTTACAAGTTTATCACACCGCCACCAGAGCAGAATATACATTCCCACAGCTCAACGAATGATCTGACAGTTGAACTTTAGCCTGGCTGAAGATGGGAACAAAATGTTCTCGAAACCGGTTCCATACATTTATGAAAAGTAAGTGAAGCTTTAAGAGTGTGTAGTTCAACTGAATCATACAATGATATCAATTAATGGCTGTTTTATTATAGAAGTTGTTTAAAGTAAAGATTTTTTATGTTATATAAACAAGAAAAATGTAAGCCTATTAAGTTATCTAACAATATACCTTTGAATTGAGGAAAAACTTCAATCAGGTATAGCATGACCAGGCACTAGGGATGAGTCCTGTGCCTTTAACATATGCAGCTGATTAACACAAATAAAATAGGTAAGTTACAGAACTGCCTTGCCTGATGCATAATTTTTTTTTGAAAATATGAGGGCCATTCAAATTTAAACCAGATTTTTGTTCTCTGGGCTAAGAAAAAGTGCTGAGAAGGGCAAGACCATATGGTGGTTAGTTGGGGGCATGTGTAGGGAAGTGATCCAACTGATACTTTTGCATTGGTCGTCCATCGCCAATAGCACTATGTCTGATTGCTCCATCCATTGTGTAATGGATCATCATCTGTTTTCTAACCAAAGAAGGGGTCAAACCAACCAACATTTTGTCCAGACTTCGGGCACAATTTGGAGAAGTTACGCTTTCACGAACCCCAGTGTTTGACTGGCACAAGAAGTTCCTCTTTGATTATGATGCAGTGGAAAGTGAAATCTATGCACATGGTCCACAGACAAGCATCACTTAGGACAACATTCAGACCATTTGTGATCTTGTGGAAGGAGATTGTGCCTAAGGGTGTTTGAAATTGCTTCAGAGGTGGACATAAGTTGTGGAAGTGCATACTCCATTATTTCTTAAAGATTCCATATCTCCTCATTAATGAAAAGAAAAATGTTTGGAAGACATCAATCAGAGGCTTTCAGATCAGATTAAGGAAGAAGGTGAGCAGTTTTTGAACCAAATTATGACCTGTGATGAAATGAAGGTACACCATTACACCCCTGAAATGGAATAGAGGAACAGAGGGGAAAGAAAATTTGCCTCTCAGTCAGAAAATTGTGATCAGGTTTTGGGACTCCAAAGGTATGTTGTTCATCATTCTTTCATGAACGGACTATGAACGTGGCATATTACTGTAAAATGATGATGTGAGAGTCACCATTGCAGCAAAAGATGCTGGTACCCCATTTGTGATGTCCTGCTTCTGCATGACAAAACTAAACCTGGATCAATTAAGGAAAGTTTACTGGACAACCCTAGAACACAGTCTTGATTTATCCCCTTGTGATTACAACATGTTTGGGCCCTAATGGAAGCATTGGGAAGGAAAAGATTCAGCAATTCTGTAGCACTTTGTGCACAATTGGCTGTTGATGCACCCATCTTCTTTCTTTGACGAAGGAATAAAGAAACTACCCATTCAGGGGAAAATGTGCATTTCTTTTGAAGGAAACCATGCAGAAAGTAATATTTGTTTTGTAATTGTATATGGTACAAATTTTTAAAAAATCCAGTTTATATTTGAACAAATCTATATCTTAAATGCAAAAGAAAATAATGAAAAAGTTCTAAGTCTACTTACTGATAATGGCATTTTGTTAAAAAAAACTTTCAAAATTACGCTACTACTAACGAGTGGTCTACCACATATCTAAAAATCAGAATCAAATTTGTAGAATCAGAAAGTAAATCTGTTCTCTTGTTAACCAAGTTTGGTATGCAACAAGATTCAATGGTGGGACCAGTTTTATTTGCAAACTATATTAATGATATTTGAGTTAATGTCACATGCAAAGGTGGTTCTGTTTGCTGCTGATCTTGTATTTAGGAACCCATGTAAAATTATATTGTAAATCTACCCTGTATATCATTGATGCAATGCAGAAATTTTAAAATAAGTTGTTAAAATGTAATACATTAATATAAATATTAACAAGGCTAACTAAATTAATTTCAATAAACATATTCCTCCTAATGACTCACACAACATTGAAATAGAAAATACACCAATACCTTAATTTTTTGATGTTGTAATTGACTAAGGCTTACCTTGGAATGAGCACACTCTTATCTTCTATAAAAATGTAAGCCAAATATCTTATGCAATGAGCATATTAAGTAGGAGCTGTACTAAAGATATTTTGGTTGTGTGTATTCCATATTAACTTATAATATACCATTTTAAGGAGCGGTGAGATCCTCTATGGTATTTAAATGGCAAAAGAAAATATTAAGAATAATGCAACAACTATATTTCATTCCTCAGTAAACTATTTTTAATGAATTAAATATTCTAACATTGTTCATAACATAATATGGGTAATAAAATTACAGTATTTAAAAAAAAAAGTTAGTTCAAATATAATTTTTATACTGTGTAGAAATTCATGAAAACCAAATTATAAGAGTTAGATATGTATATAATAGAATAGTAGTTGTGCAAATACGAAAGGTAATACAAAGTGCAAACTGTACACCCTAAGACAAAAAAATGAGCAGACTCTCAAGGAGAACCACTATACCCTATCCTAGCAATGTTAAATTATTAAAATTTAGTTTTCTTTTTCTTAGATTGGGAATAGCTCTTTCATTTTTCATGGCATATACTTGTATATACTGACTTCACGTTAACATGGACTTTTTTGTATAAATCAATTTTCTTTGGACCTAATTTTTTTTTTAAATGGCCATGTTAAACTATGCAGAGGTACCAGAAGAACAATCCCTGAAAATTTGAAAGCTCTAGGTCAAGTAGAAGCTGAGGAAAAGGAATATTTGTAAGAAAAAGATGTAACTTATGGGAAAATGGATATGAAGTTAGAAGTCTCTTTTCAGTACCTTCTTGATTCCTCCCCTCCCCCTTACAAACTTTTCTTTTCCTCAGATTCTACTAGACCTATAGCTTTCAAATTTTCATAAATTTGCTTCTCATACACCTGCATAGTTCAACTGGCCATGCATGGTTAAATTATTAAAATTTAGTTTTCTAAGGATTTATTGGGAGTACTTTCATTTTTATTGCATATTACCTTCACCTTAACCTGGACTTAATTTTTACTCAAAAAATGTTAAAGTGAAGCCAATATATGGAACTATATGCAATAAAAAATATGAGCAATTGTCTAAGGGTGTATATAATCAGTTAATAAATGGAATGAGAAATAAAACAAATCAATATAATGAACAGATAATTGCAAATAAAAATTTTACCTGCACTAGCACACATCCTATTCCATTAACTGTTATTTCTAATGACGTTGGTAGGACTGGTAAGGGCAGCTGATGTTGCAATAGTCTCCTTTGTTGAGGTATGTGGAATGTCTCTTCCAGTTCAGTGGCTTTGGCAGTAACAACAAACCCAGACTCACCATTCTTGGGTAATGAATACGTGTACTTTGCAAGAGCTTCTAATGCTACAACTGTGTCCTGTAAAATTATATTAGCTTTGATAAGAAGCATAAATAAAAGTTTTAATAAATTAGTACAGTAAAGCTTAATTGATATCATTGTATGATTCAGTTGAACTACTTGTTAAATTTTAAAGATAGGAGACAAAAATAGAAATGTAAAAACATTTCTATCTCTCTTTCTGTATATAAACTGAGTTGCAAAAGTTAGATATTGAAAAATAAAGAAATTTTGAGGGATTTACGTTGTGATTTTTAAATCTGTATCAACATTTGAATACAAATAATAGTTCTGTATTAATTTTTTTATTCATGTAGATTTATTACTTTTTCAGACTTTAACAGAAGACTTCTTAAAAGCAGAAATAAATGGAAGATAAATTTTACTTTCTAGTACAATATCCAATCACCTCTTGCCAGGATGACTGCTTCTACTCTCCTTGGCATGCTCTCTAAAGGTTATTCATGCTCTCAACAGAAATAGCTTGCCATAAATGAAGAAGAATTGTGTCCTAGTGTTTGAGGAACTGGATAAGAGTATTCCAGGGCTTGCTGCAGCTTGTCCCAAGCCTGCTCAATAGGATTTAGATTGAGTGACCATGGTGGAAGTGAAAGAGTGACTATTTCTAGTTCATACAGTCTATCAAGTATGATGTAGCCCTAAGAGATGTGGCATTGTCATCTAGAGATCTGAAGTCTTCCAACTGCTGCTTGAAATTGGGCCGCAACACTTTCAACAATGTCAGCTTTATAAATTTGAGCATTCAAGTTCTTGTGACAGATGTACATGTTTGTATGTCCTTGGTAACAAATGTCACCCCAAACCTGTATGGTGCCCCTCTGAATGGTGCAACTTCTTGGATAAATCTCTCAGTTCTGGAAGTTTCATGCATTGTTCACATGCATATATGGCAACTATCAGACTAAAGATAAAATTGGGACTGGTTGTAAATATTTTGTACTGAATCATTCTTGTTGCCAGTCTTGATGAGCTTAAGCTCATGTCAATCTTTGGCGCCGATGTGATGGACCAAGGAACAAACATATCAAAGAGAAACTGGAAAACAATTTGCCTCTGGTAGTATAATGGGTGATACTGACATCATTTGCATCACATAGTTCACATACTCATCTCATACTGTACAGAGGATGTTTTCTTGCTTGCAGAGTAAGGAATCTGTTATCTGTAGGAGAGGTTTTCCTTGGTTATCCAGTTATAGGTCTTTCTTCCACAGTTCCTGTCTCTCTTTCTCTCTTGGACTATAATCGTGAATATTTATTGTTGTTTTTGCATTGATTTCCTATGAGTTTTTTAATTTTGAAAAGAGATTTTGTTTCTTTTTGAATGATAATGCTCTGAGACACTCCCAGAGCTTCTGCCATATCCACTTGCCTTAATCCAGATTGTAACATACCTAAAGGACAATACGACTCATCAAGAGTCATTTTCCTTCTTTCCATTGTTAATTTGTCCTTAAATAAGAGAAAAATATGCTTGTTGTCTTAAAAATAAAGAATACTCACAGTTTAGGTATTGTTGCTATAACAATGAAATAACAAATGAATGTAGCTCATGTAGAATGTAAACAGAAGATATCTCAATATCATGTATTCATTTCAGGCTATTGGAGACTATTAATAATTATAATTAAAATATTTCTAACTTTTGCAACACAGTTTAATTGAAGTATATAAGAGCCTTTCTGTCCACAGGAGAACACTTGTTCCTTATTCTTAATTAGCTGGTAAATCAATTTAATACTCTTATGCCCCATTTATGATTAAATTATTCAGAACATGCTTCACAATCAACTGACAGCTGATGATGCAGGCAATGGCTTGTGAAATATGTTAAATAATTGAATGGTAAGTGGAGAATAAGTATTAAATAGACTCACCAGCTAATAAAAATATATAAGTTGCTTCACTATATTGTTACAACACATAGTTGGTCTTAAATTTAACTTACTTTTTCACTTCTTTGTTACCTATTCAGCTTATACACTCAGTTCTACAAGCTGATGTTTTTTATAGATTTGATTTAATATTGCTCTAAGGAGGCAAGAAATGAATGTATCAATGAGGGTAATACCAAAGAATAAAATTAATGCCCAAAAAGCACAAACTACAAGAAAAATGTTATTATTTATTAAATGGAAAAAAAATTGTGATATTGTGTAAACAGTTTTATTATTTCAGGGTTGTCAAGTTGGTTGAAGATGGAGAGGATGTCTATTCGAAACTGGTCCCACCAAATTTAAAAGTAAGTGAAGCATAAGAGTGTGTTAGACGACAGATTAATTATAATTTACATTTAACAAGTTTCACAGTGTGAGTTCCAACAGAATTTTTTAAAATGTCTTATTTTTCAAAAGTTTTTAAATGAGTTTTATTATTGTACTCTATGTATAATCTTGTAGATCATCTGTATTAATTATATGGTAAATAGAAAATTTGACCATGTTCAATAATATGTATAGGCTCTGTATCATATCATAGCTGAATCAATCAGTTTGTGTTTCAGAGGAGGCTGGGAAGAATCAAATATACATTTGCTGGCAATCTACAAGATGAGGTTGTTTTTCTTAAATTTGTTATATTGTACTAATTTGGATACTTAAGTCTGTGGAAGATGTAATTATGTGTTGTTATAACATGTTTGTTATATTTTTATAACTATTTTAGTTTAAATGACTTGCCCTATGTAATTTGTATAGTCAAATGGATACAATGAATGAATATGAATATAAAGAGGTGCATAAAACTTTCACTGAGCTTAGAATGTTAATTTCTACAGATATTAACATAAGTCTTGGGAAATATTTTTTTCAGGCAGAAGTTTAGCTATCCTGAACTAGAGGAATTGAGAAAGATTACCTGTTAAACTAATTCTCATCCTCACAGAGAGTCAAAGTGCTTTTAAGGCACTTCTTTCTAACCAGGTAAAATCTAAACTGGTATGGAAATGCCAAAATGCCCTGACGTGCAACAGACTTGAAATGCAGTCATACCGGGGCATGGGGCATTTATGGAAATAAAAAATTAGATCGATTTGCAAAAAAGGGTACTGATATTCCTTTTTGGCCCTGAACTCCTTGTTGGAATCAGTACATATTTGCTAAGATTGAGGCCAATACATGAATTGGGGATAAACATCAACTTAGCTCATAAATCTATCCAGGATAAAAATAAGTTAGAAAATTAGTCCTAAGTCCAAGAAACACTCTTTCCTCATTTCTCCTAAAATTGGACAGAAAAATAGAAATTGCATTAATTACTGAACATGGCCAATTCAGAAAAAAACTCTGTAAGGTGGGACTCTACAAAGATACACCCATTTGCAAAATGTCAAACAAAATGAGGAGGCTGCCTGACATATCCTGCTTAATTACCTATTCCTGGTATGAAAGAGACTCATTCTTTCTATTATCAGGGAAGATCTAGGAATTGACACTGGAACCAAAATACTGCAACTTGTTCAAGGAACAAATTTCATTAAACAGTGAAAGCCACTCTTCCTATGGGTTTGCATAATAAATTTTTTAGGCTGACGTGCAGGAGGTTGACAAAACTGCAACAAATCCTCTGTTATCTATCTATTTATGTTAATTTCTACTGATATAAGAAGTCCAGTCCACAAGTTTCCAGCCTGACCATTTTAATAAGAAGGTAATTAAATAAAAACACGGTTATCATTTTTTAACATGATCTCCATTCATGCTTTTCTCATATCTCTGGATTAACATTTCATTACCTCTAAAAATCCAAAGCATTGTCTGCAAAATTGTGAAAAACAATGTCTTTCAACTCATTATTGTTTGTGAATCTCTGCCTTAAAGGTCAGATTTCAGTTTTTAAAACAGAAATAGTTGCTAAGGGCAAGGTCTGAGCTTTATAAGCTACTGGAAGCCACATGTGTTCAGTAGCACTCGCAACAGCAGCCATGTGAACTGGTGTTCTTTTGTGCAACAGGGGAACTCCCTGACTTAACATTCCATGCCTCTTTTTTTTAATGCCACAGTGCAATTGATGCAGTAAGCTGAGCATAGTACTCCCCAGTCACTGTTGTGTTCTTTTCTTTGAAGTCTATCATCAGAATCCTTCTGCAGTCCCAAAAACTTATCAGCATAATCTTCTTTGTGGCATTGGCCTTCCTATGGGGTGTTTCACCCTTCTTCTGCCATTCCTTTGATTCTGTTTTTTGAAAGAAGGTCATAGTTCCATACTCTGTGTTGATGGATTTCAATGCTGCTTTCTAATTACTACAGCAAAGATGAAAAAACTTCTGGCAACATTCAATGCATAATAGCATTTGAACTGCTAAAGAATTTGTAGTATTCATCTTGCAAATATTGATGAAGGGTGCAAAGTATAGTTGTTTTAGAGAGCCCCAATCTTGCAGCTATTTCCTTTGTCTTCAGACTGTAACTCAGAACTACCTCCTTCACAAGGGAGCAGTTTTCTTGTAACAATACACCCACTGACCTACCCCGACATGGGTCTCTTCAAGCCTCTCTCTCCCCAAATAAAATAATTTTGCGTAATCCTTCATGGGAAATATGAAGGGAAAGCTTTCCCATTGTCAAAGTACTGTTCAGTATTACTGGAAGAAGTCCTTTGTTAGTTAAAAATTTAATCATTGCTATACATTGAATTTCAAACATCATATATTATATAAATTCTGACTAATCTGTTGTCTAGCCCACTCTTATGCTTCACTTATTGTTAAATAGATGGGACCAGTTTCGAAGGGAAATCATCTCCATGTTCAACCAATTCTTGAACAGTTGTCAAGTTGATTGAACATGGTAGAGGATGTCTCTTTGAAACTGGCCCCACCATATTTAAAAGTAAGTGAAGCATAAGAGTGTGTTAGACGAAGATTAGATAGAATTTACATTTAATAAGCTTCACTATGTGAGTTTCAACAGAATTTTTTAAAAATTTCTTATAATTTTTCGAAAGTTCTTAAATGAATCATATATTATATAACATCTCTTGACTTAAATGAGCTTCTCCAAGCAAATGAATGGTACGGCTGGGAGGAAATACAGTATTTACACTCCTGAAACATGTGAGTGAGTAACATATTAGTATCATAACAATGAATAATGGCTTCTATGTCAGACAGGATACTTATGGGCTGCACTTATTAATCGAAAATAACAACTGAATAAAATCAAACAGGGATTGAGGAATATCTGAACAAAATTTAATTCAAATTAACATTATTTAATGAAGTGAACCCATGGGCCAAGAAATTTGGTGGATTCTACCTTTATAATTGTCTGACTTAGGAGTTTTATTTATGGAGCTATATATTCTTTACTTTCTTTTCTATGAATGTCCATTGCTGCTGTCTTATTGATATTTATTGTGATCAGAGCCCAGAAGTTAGGCAAAATGCCTTTTCAATCTGGATATATTTAAGAATCAGATAGAAATGAAAATGTTTCTGTACAATAGGGGTCAGTAAGACCAGTTTTTATTTTGTCTTTTTTGCCCACTTTGGTTTCTGTTGCCTATTTTAAGGTTTAAAACATTTTTGTGCCTCTATTGGATCTTTTTAAACTCCTACACTGAAAAGAGACATAATAAGAGGAATTATTTACTGCCAAATAGACAGCTTAGCATTTTTAATCAGAAATGCAGTATATACAAAATGGCAGTGTTCTTAGCTGCTTAATCATAGTAGAGAAGCAAAGAAAGAAAACTTTTTAAAATCAATTTGCCAAATAACAGACCAAATTACTAACTTTTTCATAAAAAACAATCTCATAATCAGAGCCAGGAAGTTCAGGCATTTATTTTGGTTAAAACAGGCAGGCAAAAGGCACTTAAAATCTTCATACAGGCAGTAATTTAATTAAAATAGGCATTTATTAAAAGGGAAAACAGTAATATCATTCATTATTAATGAAAATAGCTATTTAAGATACTTAATTTTATAACAAAATTAAAGTACTTAAGCTTACTTCTCTTGATTACAAGCAAAAATAAAATATTTTTTCAAGGTATCAACTGTCATCATCAGCTGCTTGTCAGAGATAACATTTTTTATCATGGAAAAAGAATGTTCTACTTCTATTGAAGTGATTCGAACATATTTAAAACAAGCTTTTTATGGAAGGACTCATACCAGTTTCAAAGAACATTCACCTTTCAGAACATAATAGAAATGTTGATCAAGAACAAAGTAAAGTTGGCGAATGAGCAAAAGATGCACAGTGATTTCTGGTCAAGTTTATATTCTGTTTATGCCTTTATAGGGGAATCAGGTTAGTATTTCTCTTATTTCTGTACTGAATACATTGTAGGGATAGTTTATTGCACAGCTGTACTGCTCTCATCTTTCTTGCTTGAAATTATGTTACATTTATGCAGCTGAGAAGTTACCGCCACTGCAAATTTCCTACTCATGCAGATGAATATGCATGACGAATGAAATATATGCAGATGAATGAAATGAACGAATGAATAGTGTTTAATGTCCGTTTTTGCTACAGAGGCACCACAGGCAATGGATAGTGATGATACATGAGATGAAATTATATATTGGGAAAGGATTTATTTTTAAGGAAGGAAACGTTCCAGGCCTAAGTTTAGGGTACCCCCATGGCATTTGCCATTTATGAGGACTGAGGAAAACCTGGAAAAAACCTCAGTCAGGGAGGACAGTCCTGGTGGTATTCGAACCCAGACCTCCCACTCACAAGTCCGCACCTTAATGACCTTGGCGACCCGTGGCGGTCATGCAGACGATACAAGGTCATTTGTCAGGACTACTCAAAACTACAGTACTTCCCTCTTTCCTGCTATTCATTTGCCTGAGGTAACCATGCATTACTTTCACTGATGAAGGTTCTGCTATTTAAAGAACTTAAGTGAATGGATCTAAGATAAAGTTTTTATGCTGCTTGAAAAGAAATAAATGTATAGCAAGATTCTCAATAGATTTTTTTGAGGTGAACATGCCATTTAATTGTTATAACTTTTTAACTTCGATATATTGAATTTCTTTATATGCTTTTTATAATGTGTAAATAATTGCACCTTCCATAATGATCCAAGGCTCAAAAAGCTTTTTCACCTTAAAATAGGAAACAGAAGTCAAAAGGGCAAAAAGGCAAAATAAAAACTGGTCTTACTGACCCCACATGTTCATTTCTATCTGACTCTTAAATACACCCAGACTGAAAAGGCCTTTTGCCTAACTTCCAGACTCTGTTCATAATAAATATCAATAAGACAGCAGCAATGAATATTCATAAAAAGAAAATAAAGAATACATAGCTCCACAAATAAACTCCTAAGCCAGACAATTGTGAAAGCAGAATCCACCAAATTTCTTGGCCTATGGGTTCAAAGCAATTTAAAACGAGATTCCTATGTCAATCACATAAACAAAAAAATTGGTTTGGCATGCTATATGATAAGGGTACTAGTAGAATGTGCAAGGGCAGAATGACTTAAATATTGTACTTACGAAGCTGTTGCAATGGAGTGGCAGTATGATATAAGATGATATAAGAATGACTTATTTCACATATGCCCACTCCTTGTTGAGGCATGGCATAATATTCTGGGGGAGTCAACTGCAAGTAAGGTATGTTTCATAATGCAAAAGAAAATCATTCCAATCATGATAGGAGCAAGTACAAGAACAACATCTATACCACTTTTTAAAAAATTAAGCATTCCTCCTCTTCCTTGTATGTACAAATTCAAAATAATAATGTTTATCTACCAAATCATTAATAATACAAATTCACCTTTCATTAAGAATGAAGCAGTTCATCAATACAATACAAGACAAAACTCAAGCATTCATGTATGCCTCTTTATACCAAAGGAGCATATTGCACTCTGGCATAAAGATATACAATAACCTTCCGAACTACTTAAAGGAAATACAAGATAAAAGTTTCAAACTATCCCAAAAGACACATCTAATTAACCACTGCTTCTAATCCATTCAAGATTTCCTTGTAAATAATGATAAATAACTATTTCATAACTGCACTATATACTAGTAGTGTGAAAATAACATGTATTTCATCTATAAACTTACCTTGATATTATTGTATACACCTAATTGTATTGTATTTTTTACTGTATTATTTATTTCTTATCAACTGGATCAACTACTACTATACTACAGTCACCAGATTTCTGTGACACAGGGTGCAAACTTTATGAAATTCATAGAAAAATGCTGCAATAGCATGGAGATGTCTGTATTAGTGAGAAAACTGTGATGAGCCGGTAGATAAGTTTCAAAATGGGCAAATATTAGTCCATGATGAGAAATGCTCTAATTGACCCAAAACACTAAATATAAAATACAAATCTCAATTGCTATCATAATGAAGGACATGAATTGTTACAGGTTATATAAGTCTTAGGTTTACCATCATCAGCCAGACAGGACGAAGCATACACTAACGTTGTAGAAACATCCTGATTAACCTGCGAAAAAAAGTTCAAACTGAAATCTGCTGGGAAAGTGATGCTCACAGTCTTTTGGGATCACAAAGGCATACTGTTCAAGGACAAGGACAACCCATAAATGCAGACTGTTACTGTAACATCCTTAGGAAATTTCGGCTATTCAACAGAAGTGACCAGGTCTCCTCACCAAAGGCGTGTTGCTCTTGCATGACAATGTGCATCCTCATACTGCAAATAAGACAAATGAGATGCAACATTTCAAGTGGGAAGCTCCTCTTTATAGCCACAATCTTTCTCATATCAATTTTCATTTGTTTGGCCCTCTTGCACTGCTGGATTCTGGTGCTTGAGAAAAAGCCAAGTACCTCAATGTACAGGGAGAAATAAAAGTATTTTTCAAATGAAGATTATTCACTATTCAAGAATTCTTGGATATTATAAAGTTTTGTTATCAAAACATTTGTATTTATTTATAAATGTCCTTACATTTTTTAACACTTAACTATGGTAATACTGGTACCTGTGTTGATATGAAACCTCCTTTTGTGTTTCGGAATCTTGATATCCAACGAATGGCTTGTAGAGCATATATTAAATTATCTTCTCCTCCAAACTTTACAAGGGCCAAAATACCATATGCTGTCATTTCTATGTTCAGACTAACAGATGCCTCTGTGTTAAACATGATAATATATATGCATTATATTTTACACATATAATATAAATGAAAAATAATGTAACACTTTTAACAATGTAACTAAAATAACACTAACTATAAAAGCAGAAAAGGGTAAAACACCAAGAGAAGAACACAGATTAGTAATCTCTATACTTCAAACTGCTTAAGTTTTTCTATGGCAAAAAGACAAGGTAAGACTTTTTCTTAGTGTTTTACCCTTTTCTGCTTTTCTAGCTATTGTTTTATATATATATAGCAAATGATATGATAACACAGCATAACATAACACAACATACTTTGCATGCTATAGCCAATATGTTGAACAGAAATAGAAATGAGTCAGTTGTAACATGCAATTCAAATACAGGGTACTCATTCCAATATCAGAAATTAATTTTGTCGATGGGAAGTCACTGTTAATAGCCTTGTCCCCTGATGAGCAAAATCCTATTGCATAGTTGGAACTCAGAATATGCATTTTTAGTTTCTTTTGTTATTTATTTGCAGTAAATAGTAATTAATATTGCACTCACTATCATATTAGTTACTCAAAGTGCCTGCCCTCTGCTGTAAGACATGTCTGAGTCTTTTGAATAGATTTAGAGACACTTCATCCTCCTGAATATTGTAAACTGCCTCCCAGATATTTTGTTTCAGCACTTTCAGGAATTTTATTTCAGGTACAACAGTAGTTTTATATGGATGAAGATGCAGCACCTGAGTGGCTCTATACCAATGTTCACAGATACACCAATAAGCTGGGATAACCATGTTAAAGTCTTTCAAAGAGAAGTTTCTAATCAACAGCTTCTCCTCTGTTAAAACTTGTTTTTTGATCTTTGCTTCTTGCCAATGAAAATGCCTTGGGTTGCACTTTTTTCAATCTGAAAATTGCACTTTCCGATGGAGATATTACTCCTGGAAATGTATGATTTCTGTTTCACATAATAATCACAAATAAATATTCTTTGTTCAAGTATATATCTTACCATATATATACCACAATAAATTCTTTGGGTGAGTGTAATAGTTCTCTAATGGACACCATCTCTCTCTGAGTTCAGAGCAAATTATAAAATACTTCAAAAACAATAATCTTATATACAATGTAGATAAAACAAAATTTATGAAATTTGATCTATTTAAAAGTAATGCTCTAGAGGATATATGTATGATTGAAGATAAAATCTGCGAGAGGCTTGACACATATAAGTTCTTAGGTATATGGATTGATAGTAAATTAACATGGGCAAAGCATATAGATGTAATATGTAGCAAAATAAGTAAATCAACCTATCTATTGAGATTTTTTAAAGATGTGTTTGGCTCAAATGAGTTAAAAATGATCTATTATGGTATAATATACCCTCATCTACACTATGGTATTGAGGTTTGGGGGGCTACAGCAAAAGTGCACATGGATAGATTATTTATATTACAGAAAAAGTATATTAGGCTAATTTCTAAATTGGAATATAGAAGTCGTGTAAGGATGCATTTGTAAAGCATGGAATGCTAACTGTCTACTTTCTCTATGTGTATAAGTCTATATTATGCAGTCAATCAAAGAATTTCTTAAAAAATAATGAGATTCATAGCTATAACACTAGAAATAGTAATGATTATCATAGGTATGCTTATAATAAACAAATAGTATGTAAGGATGTAAATGTAAGAGGTACTCTTTTGTACAATAAATTGCCACCAGACATTAAATGTGTAGAACAATCCAATTTTAAGTATCAGTTGAAAAACTACCTTGTAAATAGAAGTTTATATTCATTGGATGAACTGTAATCAATTGTAATCTTAACAGTATTTATAAATATTTAAATTGATTATTATTATTATTATTATTATTATTATTATTATTATTATTATTATTACTCTTGGCATACTCCACAATACATAAATACACAGTAGAAAGTGTAATACACACTTTGTACAGAAATGCAACTGAAAACACAACTGAGCGAGACCGGTGGAACTTTAACTACAATCATAACAGGAATGGTGCATTCACTGGAGGTTAACCAGTTTCCAATAGTGTATGCAAACTCTGATTGCTTAGCAGAATGAGGTCACAATATAATGCAGAAGGAGAAAAAATACAAATATATATTTTATAACATGTTATTTAACTTTATATATTTGCATTTATTCTTTTCTTAAAAGAATAGAATTTAGAATTGTTTGTTAAGAAATTCTTAAAACACTTTTAAATCCTTGTTCATCTTTAAATAATACTTGTGATCTTAAAGACAGAGCATTAAACATTTTATACACTCGTACTTGTGCATTTTTAAAGAGATGGACTAATGAATTTTGGGTTGAAACCGATAATTTTTACATTTTTTAATTTTAACACCATAATATTTCATGGACCATGAAAAATATATGTGCCAAGTTTTACATAGTTGCTTCTCTTGTAATTGGCCTAATTTCCTCAATCCCTTTAAATGGTTGCAGTGTGTTTAAATCACCAGTGTGCTTAGCTGGCAGCAGATGGGTGTGGCAGGTATGTGCTACATAATTCTCTTTATGATATATTGTCTTTCAGTTCATTTTTAAACATTTTCAGACATTACAAATAATTTTTCTAAAATACTATGCAAAATATTGACATGAAATGTTTACATATTAAAATAACATAATGCATAAAACTGTAAATTAATTTGACTGTATCATAGATATATTGGTAGAAAATAATTTTTATTTACAACCCCACAAAAGAAAAAGCAAAATGCTATAAGGAGGAGGGGGGAGAAGGAAGACAAAATGAATATACTATTCCATGGTCCAAGCATTTTGCTACATTTTAAGATAAATAGGAACTAAAAATGCTTATTCTTTGCTTCAAAATACGAATTCTTAATAAACTGAACATTTTTTTTTTAGAAAGTTTAAATTTTGTACAGTCTTACATTACTATTAGGAATAGCTGGTAAACATTTCATTACAACATATAAAAACTATGGAGACTTTAAATTCAGTGGAGCATCCCATTAAGGATGAATTTTATTTCAAAATTTTGCATTATGTTAAAAAGGAAGGTGTCAATTCACTATATTTGGAATTTTTATGCCACAAAAATTTCATTATAATTTACAGACCAAAAGGCTTTTTGTAAACCAAAAATATACTAAAAACATTAGGAGTCTATTAAAATAAAAAGTGTTGGTTCAAAATAAATTTCGTGTCCGAACTAATACAGTGAAGCAATTAATTTATTCTTAATTAGACAGTGTGTGAATTTAATACTCTAATGCTCTACTTATCATTGAATTATACAGAACATGTTTTACAAGCCTTTGCCCGCAACATCAGTGTTTGTTGACTGTCGGATTCGTTGTTGGTTGAATGGCCTTGGTGTAGCTCTCGTGGACATTTTATGAACTTTTGGATTAATTTTTCTTCTGTTGGGATCTCAAAGTTCATAACCTATCTTCATATTTTTTTATAAAATTTTTTCCCATATTCTCAGCTCAAAGGGTCTAACTATGAATTTCAATAATTTGACTTCCATTCCTATATCATATTTATCTCTTCAAAAGTGATGTGCAACCACCAATTTATCTATCTGAATGTACCTGATATTTTTACAGTGTTCCTTTAGCCCAATTCCAATGCTTATTTTTGTTATGCCAATATATAATTTGTTGCATTCCAAACAATTGATTTGATATACTCCTGGCTTCTTCTCATCAGATATTCTATCATTAACATTATTGAGCAGATTATTTAGGATGAATTTGTTCACTGGGGACAAAGTAATCCCACATAGCAAACAAACATGCAGTTTTCAACAGCTTATCACTCAGACTGATTAACATACCCATGAATGAGTTTGAATACAGCAAAAAGTATTCTCATATAATACAAACAGCAAAAATCAATGGGTATGGTCAAGAAATTGTAGACAAGAAAATCAAGAAATTTAAACAAGAGAAGAGCTTAAAACAGGTTACAACATTGTCAGCAAAAATAGAGACTATCATTAACAAGAAATTTACTTATTCTTGGGCCAGCAAAAAATTCTAGAAAATTCTGAGAGTATGGGATTACTTTGTCCCCAGTGAACAAATTCAGCCTAAATAAAATCAGCTCAATAATGATAATGATAGAATACCTAATGAGAAAAAGCCAGGAATATATAAAATCAATTGTTTGAAATGTAACAAAGTATATATTGGCAAAACAAAAAGAAGCATTGGAATTAGGCTAAAGGAACACTGGAGAAACATCAGGTACAATCAGATAGATAAATCTGAGGTTGTACATCACTTTTGAAGAGATAAACATGATATAGAAATGCAAGTCATATTACTGAAATTCATAGATAGACCCTTGGAGCTGGGAATATGGGAACAAATTTTTATAAAAAAATATAAAGATAAGGTTATGAGCTTTTGAATTCTAGAAAATTCTGAGAGTATGGGATTACTTTGTCCCCAGTGAACAAATTCAGCCTAAATAAAATCAGCTCAATAATGATAATGATAGAATACCTAATGAGAAAAAGCCAGGAATATATAAAATCAATTGTTTGAAATGTAACAAAGTATATATTGGCAAAACAAAAAGAAGCATTGGAATTAGGCTAAAGGAACACTGGAGAAACATCAGGTACAATCAGATAGATAAATCTGAGGTTGTACATCACTTTTGAAGAGATAAACATGATATAGAAATGCAAGTCATATCACTGAAATTCATAGATAGACCCTTGGAGCTGGAATATGGGAACAAATTTTTATAAAAAAATATAAAGATAAGGTTATGAGCTTTTGAGATCCCAAAAGAAGACAAATTAATCCAAAAGTTCATAAAATGTCCACGAGAGCTATGCCAAGTCCATTCAACCAACAATGAATCTGGCAGTCAACATATAGCTGATGATGTGGGCCTGTGAAACATGTTCTGTGTAATTATGGTAAGAGGAGCATAAAAGCATTGAATCAATTCACTGTCTAATTAAGAATAGATGTAAGAATTGAAATGATTGAGTCGAATTTGTAACACTTACACCACTAATATTTTAAAAAAGGAAAACTTAGTTTCTGGAGTTAATCGCTCCTGTCTTCAGTTCCAGATCGACTGCCGGCCTTGTTCTTCATGATGGTTTAGTTTGTCTCTGGTGGTGGTTGAATGAACCTCTGTATTAAGATGTCATTTGGGGGGATTTCAAAGTTGAAAACGTGATTTTTGTTCTTCCAGATATAAATATTTTCCCCGAGTGTAAGTTCTGTTTTTCCTGTAATATTTTATATTTTATATTGGAAAGACTAAAAGAAACATAAAAACACAAGCAAAGGAACACATCAGGAACATAAATCAAAGACAGGAAGAAAAATCAGCAGTAGATTGGCATTTTTGGAAAAAACAACATAATATTAACAGGAATCCCAAACTACTTAAAAATATTACAGGAAAAACAGAACTTAAAGTTTGGGAAAATATTTATATCTGGAAGAACAAAAATCACGTTTTCAACTTTGAAATCCCACCAAATGACATCTTAATATAGAAGTTCAACCGATTACCACCAGAGACAAACCAAACCACCACAAAGGAGAAGGCTGCCAGTTGATCTGGAACTGAAGATGGGAGCAATTAGCTCCAGAAACTTAGTTTTCCTTTTTTATAATATTAGTGATGTAAGTTTTACAAATCTGACTCATTCATTTTTATTCTTAGTATTAAACATCACTGTTACAAAAGTCCACCATATTTAACTAAGAATAGATGTGTTGGTATTTTGCTCTCAAATTCCCTAAATGTTAATATTGAATATTTCAGAAATTATCACTGGTTGCCAACTAAGTTGCCACATTGATGGTCTTAAGCCTTATTATTTCTTTCCACTTGAAATGGAGACAGTAATCTTCTGATTAAACTGTTTTCTTTCAGTGTGAACATTCATTCACTTGTGGCAATGATTAGAAATGTAATTTTGTTTAAATTAAAAGATATTTTGTAGAATTTAATAATGTTAATTAAATAGAAATCTCATTAAATCATGATTTTCCATAATGGAATAACAGACAGAAACAAACTGGGTGTATTCAAAATAGATTTAGGGAGAGGAGAGGTAAAAACAGAAGCCTTTCCTTGTATACAGAGTTTCAGAATTTAGAGAATCTATTTTTAGAATTATAATTCTGCCTGAAATCTCAAATGCTGGTTCTGCAAGTCTAAAAAACAGAATTACTTAAAACAATTACCTGGCTTTTCCCACCAAAGCAGATCTTGTTGCCGTGATGCCTTTCCAAGAAGCTGTTGAATAGATGATTCTGCAAGCTCTTCATTTCCCACTAATGTTAGAGCATATGTTTTAAGAGCCATTGCATATAAATCAGGGTTTGAATCTGCTTGAAGGCAATAAAGAGTATTGGAAATGACTGAAGAAGAAATAGCTAACTGTGTTTCTATTAATGATATTAGAACAAATGCAGAGAGTGCTGTAGAAGATGTCTCTCCAGACATACCACCCTGTAATAAAAGTTGTATGTTATAAAAAACCAATATTTATATAAAAATATGGAAAACATAAGAATAGCATTAAGTATAGACATTTAAATTGTTAATAAAAACATACAAGGATGTTTAAAAAAGTAAGAGAAAACTGAATATTCTGAAATATATAATTCAGTTAGAGACATATGAGGGTTGTTCAATAAAGAATGATCATAATTTTTTTGATAACATATCTTTACTCATCCTCATAAGTTTGATAATCTTTCTCAAAGCCCCCTCTAGATGTAAATGCACTTGTCTCAGCATTTCTGCCAGTCTTCAAAGATATGCTGGAAATCATTTCTTGATAATTTCTTCAGAATTGCCTCTGCAGCCTTCATCACTGCTTCTGGTGATGAAAAATGCCAGCATTCAGCTTGTTGCATGGAAATGTGGCCTTTTGTGTGTGTGGGTTTATAGAATTTTCAGGGTATCTCTGTTAGCATTGCCCAGTTAACGTTGTTGTTTGCAGACATGACGTGCTGCTAAACCATTCCTTGAACTTCGAAAAATGAGATTACCATACCTTTCCCAGCACAAGCAAACATTTTTGTCTTTTTTGGTGTTGGTGATCATACAGCATTGCTGTTTGCTGTTTTCTTTCAGGATTGAAATGATGTAGTTTTAGCAGTAGTTTTTACTTTACTTATTGTAACATCATCTTCAACTATATGCAAACTTGTATGCAAATGTCCTATTGTTTAGAAATCAGCAATCTTGGAACCCAAAACTTTCACGTGTAATGTTTTAGTTACCCATGTATGGGTAGCACCCAGGAGAATTTTCAGAATTCCTGAAAGTGTTCTAAATGTTATTTGGCAATCCTCTCCCACAGTGACAGTAGCGGTGTTAATGCTTTCTCTCATTATAGCACAAACTGGAACCCTGAGTTAACCTTCATTTGAAATTTATTGCCTGTCCTCTTTAACATTGCATGGGCATCAGCTGAAGATTTTTGAGATGAAAGCAGAATTTCAGAGCAGCACATTGTTTGACATGGTTACCTACATTTTGCTGCAGGCAGAATGAACATGTCTCAGCTTGCATATCTCTCACAGTCAAGAACTATAAGTGACAATAATGAAACTGATATCAGTGTACATTAGACATTAAGCTAACAAAATATTGTAAAATTAAATTTTATCGTGAGATATTATGCCTCTAAAAATGCTAACTCTTATTGAGCAATCCTCTTTTTTGATATGTCATTTCTTACATAAATGCCCTTCTTTTCAAATAGTCTTCTCACACCATTGCACCTATTTCTTTATTCTACCAGAATAAAATATTTTTGAATGTGCTTAAGTCACTTCTTTGACCTCATCATCACTCCCAAATTCTACTTGCTCCTAAAGATCCTCTAGAGATGCAAACTATTTATAAACTGAGAGAGCAAGGTCTAGCTAGAATGCTGGGGTATGCTTTAAGATCTGAAACCTTTGAAAGTGGTGAAGAGTTGTAGCATCTACAGGATGTATGTTACCATGATGGATAAGAATGCCTTTAGATAGAAGTACCCTGTGACACCTTGTGTTGGTTGTTTCAGTTCCTCCTCCAGCATTGTGCTGTATTTGGTGCTATTCATTGTTTCATTCCTTTAAATGATAGTGCTTAAATTGTGTATATTTTTTGACTGTAGAAGATGAATGTTGCCATTTTGCCATTCTTTATGCCCTCTTGCTTTAGAACTCATAAAAATGTGCCCAGGTTTTATTACCTATGGCAATGTGTGCCTGGAAGTCTTCCCCTTTTACTATGCTGTGCAAGTCTGCACACAAATGATTTTGCCTTATCAGTTGACATCTTAGGTACCCACTATACCCCAAGGTGTTTACCTTGTAATACAAGAGCCTCCAATATATGTGTGGATCCAATGCTGACATCCAGTTTCCTGGCCAGAACTTTTACAGAAATGTTTCTGTTTTCACAAATAACTGCTCAGCCTCACTCACCTTCTCATCAGTGATGGTTATGCTGATGATCAGAGTGTTGTTCTACATGAACTTATATTTGCCTATATTTAAATGCATCTACCCACTCACACTTTCTGTCAACAATGCAGGCATCACATACTGTTGCACATTCTTCTAAGAATTTCAAGAAGATTCACAGGTCACAGAAATGCTAGTTCAGGTAGTCTAATGATAGTCCTATTTGCCTTGTAAACCCAAGATTACAGGTTCAATCCCTCCCAGGGTGGTTTGATATTTTTCAGGCATAAAAATCATAAATTTGGCTTCCAGAAGATAAATAAAGCTGTGAGTCCTATGTTATAGATTTACAATCTCAAACTTGAAAGAAGATGTCTTTGAGAAAAAATTATTGGATATTTCATGCCTATTGGATGGGGCATTGATGACCTGAGATGCCCCAAATTTGAGCTTGAATTTTAATGATTTTTAAGTCTAAAAATAGAAGTCCTCCATTTTCCTAAGTTTCTAAGGGGAATTTGACAGTTTTTCCTTGTATTTCAGGAGTTTTTGAACATCTGATGAACATTTCTTTGGTATTATTCAAATGCATCATCTACATATCTGTACCATATTTTAAAAATTAATGGAAAAACATTTATAATATGTGTTTAAAAAAACTCATAAAAGTCTACCAGAAATGGAGAAAGTGCCATAGCCAGTCTTGAGCTTTGTTGGTAAAATTTTTAGTTGAATACAATGCCAAAAATAAATCCATAAAGTATATGACACTGTACTGTAATCATTGTAATGCATTATTATGAATAAAAATATGTTTTTATTGGATTATTTTAAACCTTTTTTGCAACTGTATTAATTTAAAACCTATATTATATAATTAATTCTCACCTTCAGGTCCTTATGGAATACAGAGCCAATAAGGGGAAAACAACCATTTTCTAGTTGCTTCTGAATGATCCAGTTCATGCTTATATTTAGATCATTTTCATCAATGAAAATATGCTTTCTAGCTTGAGAAAATGACTTTAATACAAAAGCTGTTAGCCACATGGAACCTTCTACATCAGAATCACCAAATGCAGAATAAGATCCATCAGCATGACGATAATTTAGTTCACGTTGGTAACCTATAAAAAATTCACAGAATACATCAGCATTAAAAATATTTACTGGTTATTATATTTTTATGTTTAAAAGACTACTTATTTTTGATGACACAAGAACAGGTAGGTATATGTTACATTAAATAAATACCAAAAAGATTTACTGTTTTATAAACCGAAGGGAGATTAGAAATGACTGGCATCACTGCATGTGTGTAGGTATTGTAGGCTCATCCCAAAGGCTGTCAAGTGAGGGAATCTGTGTAACATAATCTAAGTCTGTTCATTTCTCCATGTAGATGAGCCACTTGTAAATGGTTATCTTGCTCTCATTGTTCTCAAACAATAATTGAAATAGTGACTTTTTTTCTAGATGCTGAATATTCTAAGAATGAATGATATTTCTATATAATAATTTTCAACGTGGTTTTCAGGCTATAAAATGCACATGTAAACCTATTAATTTTTTTTTCAAAGCATGTACACTGCTTTGAACCATAAGGAGATAGACATAGGTTTATTTTTAAACCTATCAAATATCTTTAACTTAATGGGATTATGATAATTTTTTATTTAAACTAGACACAATTAAAGTACAGGGTCTTGCAGTCCTATCTGACAGTAAGGCAAATAGTGGAGATTACAAAGAGGTAGTTTGTGACACATTGTCAGAAAAGAAACAATAAAATGAAACATACAGCAGGAACCTACTCTTGCTCCAGTATTGTTTTTAATATGAAGTACATAGTTCCAAATGCTGATATATGATGGTTTTTTTTAAAAAAAAAACAAATAGCTTTTGTTTAACTCATAATTTCTTGTATGAATATTTTAAATAAATTGCATCATACACAGCAAAATACAATATTTGTGGTTAAAATTAAGTTTAAAAACTTCATTTTCAAAACATAACATGTATTTCTTTAATTTATTTATAAAATTCAATATTTGCACTGATTTCTAAAATTGAACAATTTTAATATTAGAGCTAATTTGACTTTTCAAAAAATGTTTCAAAATCTGACATAACTTTTATTCCATAATTCCAATATTCATGAAGAATAAATTAACAGCATGACAAATTTAGGAATATACAGGTTAAGGGTGCAGGCATTTTATGGCATTCTCAGAAGACAAGAAAATAATGAATTGATCTTAAGTTATTGGCTGCTAGAAATATTATTTCTCTCAAAACCAAACTATGTGACTCTTATTTCAGAAAATTGTAGATATAGAATTTTTACAGTCTGTATAACATAATTTCATGACCATTTTTTAAAACATAACACTTTAATATACAAGTGACGAAAATATATCAAAGAACTATAGGAAAAATATACAGGTATAGAATTAATATGAGAGAGGATCTTAATGCAAGAATAGGGAAGAGCAGATTAGGATAGATTTTAATGGCTGGGACCTAACAGATGCAAATGCAGAAAAGCATTATAGTAATGATAAATTATTTAACAATGAGGACAAAAAAGTAATAAGAGTTCTGTTAAAGAACAACCTTTTGATGTGCAATGGAGTAAAAGGGAAAGATGAGTGTGAATAATTTACTTTTGTAAATAAAAATGGCCAAAGCATCATAGAATATATGTTATACTCCTTATGTATGATAGATATATAAAGTGGATTTTGAGACTATGGATATGATAAATACAAGTGATCATTTCCCATTAAAAATGGAGCTCAAAATGCTAGAGGATAGTAGGAGGGAGAAAGTTCTTGGGTTAGGTGTCCAACTAAAACTATACAGATGGAAAAATGATTTAGTTGATTTATTTCATATGAAGTTAAATCAAGAAGTGAAATGTTTGGGGAAAAGAAATTTGTATCAAGATTAGAGAAAAGAAAAATTGAAGAAAGTATTTCTAGTATTTAGAAGGCCATCAAAAAAGCATGAAACAAAATGAAAGTTTCTGAGAAGAGGCTCAAGGTAAATAACAGCTAGTACGATAAAGAATGCTCAGAAACAAAATGAAGGGTATAAAGAGAGTTAAAGTGCTGAAGACAAAGAGGGAAAGAGCTAAATAGGGGTAATTACCTTGTAGAATCTTGGGGGTACAGGGGCCTATTACAGGCAAAAAACAATGATAATAACATCATTTGGGCAATGGTAGGCAAAATGCAAGAGAGAGAGAGAGAGAGAGAGAGAGAAAATAATGTGGTAT
The DNA here is from genome assembly GCA_030762175.1 of Metallyticus violacea. Lineage (NCBI taxonomy): Eukaryota > Metazoa > Arthropoda > Insecta > Mantodea > Metallyticidae > Metallyticus > Metallyticus violacea. The sequence continues at coordinate 19,432,901 of CM060836.1, forward strand.
CTCCAATAGTATGCTATAAGTTTTTTCAGGGTCTTTTGGGGGTAAAAATTAGGTTATGTAAGACAATGTGACCAACAATAATCCAAGGAAAATAGATATGTTAGATAGCAAAATCACTTAAAATGAAATACTGGAACAATCAAAAAGTTAAAACTTAATGAGGCATATGGAATAGATGGAATCAGAGGGTAATGTTGGAAAGCTTGAATAGAAGACCTAAAAACAGATTAAACATATTGGTGTAGTTAATGAATTTAATCTTTGATGAAGGTAAAATACTAAAAAGTTGGAGAGTGGGAATATTAATGCCAATTTATAAAGGTAAAGGAGATATTAGGAAACCAGCAAATTATATAGGAATTAGTTTACAATCCAATACTTGGGAAAGTCCTCACTGGAGTTAGCAAAAAGGCTACAAGAATGGACAGAGAAAGAAAAGAAAATTTTATTGTTTTAATCAGGCTTTAAGAAAGGCAAAGAAACAGTTGATAATATTTTTACAATTAGAAAATTAATCAATAAACATCTTAGTAATAAAAGAGGCAGACTTCATTTGTTGTTTTTGAACTTATAAAAAAACTTTTGACACAATTTCTAAGGAAGCATTTTGGATCAAATTGAGAAAAAAAAGCAGTAAGTCAGAACTTTATAAAAGGTAATTCAAAATATTTATATGGAAAATGAATTTTGTAATTAAATATGAAAGGGGGAGGATTACATGTCAAACAATGTACGTTTTAGACAAGAATATGAATTAGCCCAGTGCTCTTCAATCAATCTTCTATTAACTGATGATGTTTTAGAAGAAATTAGTAAAAGTATTGTTGTTTGCCAACTATAACACGGATACTAGATCTACTCTTTGCAAATGTTCTGGTAACAGGTTCTTTAATGAGTGTAGGATTAAAATGATCACTAGGAGCAACTAGTACATTCCAGAGAATGGGGTCTCAAGATAAATAAAACTAAATCTAAGATTATTGTGATGAAAAAAGGTTTCAAACTGAAAAAAAAGGAAGAAATGGTGGTGGGAAGGCACAGAAATTGAAGTTGTCAAGAAATGGAGTTAGACTGCCCAGTAATGGAAAATGGAGCAATAAAAAAAAAGAAAATTATTAACAGAAGAAAAAATGACTATGAGTTTTTAAGTAGATCTTGTGTAAATAAAATACCAACGATGAAAGTAAAATGGTTAGAGAGAGTATATAGTTTAATGGTAGAAAACAGAATGATTTATGGAATAAACATTTGGGGGCCAGATGAAGGATGCAAAGAGATAAATGTGATAAATAGATTATTTTGTAGAATTGTCTGGGTTACCTAGCTCTTCACCTAATGAGGTTGTTCCAATGGAGCTAGGAAAATGGGCTATAAAAACAAGGTAATAGAAAGAGTACTGCAATATTGGTACAGAATAGGGAGACTAGAAGAGGAGAACATCATCAAATGGCATTTGGTAACACAAGAAAAAAATTAAGGAGAGAGAAATTTGGATATATAAAAGCCAAAATATTCTACTAAAGTTGGCATGGGATCAATTGGTACAAGGAGAAAAGAATGAATAAAGAATTTTGGAAAGAGATTAAAACAAGAACTAAGGGTATTTAAAAATGGGAAACATGGGCTAGTCTTAATGTCAAACATCTCTGAAATTATATAGGACACTAAAAATAATTGGAGAAGAGAAAGATACATTGAAACCTGTGATAAGGCAGGTAGGGAAGGACTGGCATGGTCTAAACAGGAGTTATATTTTAAGTGGGATAAGAAATGGATATATTAAGGAAAAATGTCCAATGTGTGAGGAACCAGATAGAATTTGTTGGCATTGTATTACAGAATGTAAGCAAACCATGTTTTGGAGGGAACAATTCCTTTATTCCTTTAAAAGTGGGAAAGCTTACCAAATGAAACAGAGGCAAAAAATTTTATATTTAATCAGACGAACGTATAAAAATATTTTGGAAAATACATCAGGAAAGTGAAACAAAAATGATTATGAAAAATGGGCAAGACAAATGGGAACAACAATGTTGATAATGTTAATATGGGGATATATATTTAGGAGTAAATATATATTCCCATTACATACGCAACCTAGTGTTAAATGTAGTAGGGTATGGAAGGAATGCAACTCCATAAATTGAGGGTTATTATGTGGAAAATTTAAATGTTTTAAAAATAGTAAGTTTACATGTATTAAGAATATGGAAATTTAAATTTTTACTTTGATTTTACATTTTTATTTGTTTGTTTAAACTACAAGAAATTTGTTCTATTTATATGTTAAAAGCATTATATATGTGTGTGTAAATTGGAAATTAGAAGAAATAAATTAATTTAAATTCATTTATACAAGTGGTTAATATCTTTTCATTCTAATGGGTCTAATGATAAAGCTTCCTTATAAAGTTTTATCATATTGACCTAGAAGATGTAACAAACTTTTGTCTGGCTTCTGATCATTGTGGGGGTCAGAATAAAAGAGTACCTTGATAGAAAAGATTTTATATTGATTGTATAATGATTTCCCAAGTCACATTAAATAAGTAGAAACGGCATTGCCCAATGTGGGTCACTCTCTCAATCCTCCTGATAGGATTTTTGTAAGAATTGAGAAGGAAATAAATATGTGAGAAACCATCATAAATCCAGCAAATTAAAAAAAAATTCAGCATGGTGAATACACTTAAAGTTGATTGTCCTGTATATATATTCAGTTTACTTCCAAAATACCAGGGTCAGAGTACTTCAAAACTTCAGTCTTGCAAAGAGTTATTTTAAAGAAAGGGAATTCACCTGTAATTCATAGAGAGTGGAATTATAGAAAGTATATAACTTGAGTTTAGAAGAAGATAAAAAATGATAACATATTTAAATAAAATCCAGTTGCAATTTGGCATTGAAGTAAAAGAGAAAAAAAACTGAAATATATTGACATGTTGAAATGTGACTATGTTGAAGAATAGAAAGACAATGATCACCTTCAGAATTATAAAAGTGTTATGGATGAAGAAAATATATGAGATAGCCTCATCTGTGAGCCACCAGAAGAAGATCATGATTTGAGAATTTCATTTCTATGTTCAAAGAAGCTTAGTTGCTTGGTTCATTAAGTACATTATATTCATATTTTATTTATGTTTTGTAAAATGAATATACATTTTATGTGATTAACAACTTGATTTTCAATAAATTAAAAGTTTAAGTAAAGTAAATAATGCTGCTGTATTCTTTTTCACAAAATTCCTAATATTATTCCAAAATTTGACATATGAAAAAGTTTTTTCCAAAAACATGATTTTCATTAAACTTATGTCTAAAACTTGATCTTTACAATTTTAATTACTAAATATGAAATTCAGGTTATAAAAAAATGTGAATAAAAAAGCAGATGTTGACTTTTGGAAATGGGCACCTCATATGGATAAATGATTTGTATTGCAAATGGAGCCTGGCATACATCTGGGTTTATTTACAACCTGTATAGATCCAGGATTAACATTTCTTCCTGATATCTATGGTTACCTCAAAGGGGAAGAGTGAAAAAAAAATGCCATTATGTCAGTTTATCTGGCATCAGATATATCAGTGTTTATATATTGTTCCATAACATCATGTGATGTTGAAAGGAATTTGAGGACAAGAGTTTTGAGAATCAAAAATTACTCAATTTATTGCAACTCTTGTAGAAATTAATACAGTTGTTCCTAAATATTCTTATGCATAACAGAGAAACTTTGTTATATTGAAAATATATGGTTTACAGCTGTTTATTGGACCCCAGTTTAATAAAAATAAACAAAATTTAAGGAATTTAACTGCATACTTGCATATATTAATTAAATATGAAATTTGTCAAATTATCAATAATAGTGAATTCCTAGAAATAAAATAAGTATTTTTTCTTAACTTTAACAGTGCAATTATTTTTAGTGCATATATCCTGGTTTTAAGTGCATATGTGAATGTATATTTTCTCCATTTTTAGTGCATATACATTGTCTCTTACTCTGACTAACTTATTCACAATATATATCAGTGATAGCAGCTTATTTTTGTTGTTGTTGTTATTATTATTGACTGCATATACCAATTTATAAAAAGGACTACTTGTTATTGATAATGCAGGATTGATGATTAAATTTTTTATATCTACCTTTTTCCATATTTTTTATTGCTTGGGCATGAAGTACTGGATTTGTCTGATGAATGGCATTCATATAGTTGATGACATGAAGATTTGGTACAAATAGAATCATATTCTGCTCTCCACAGCCCATTGGTACTTTAATTAAATTATCCAAATTCTGAAAAAGGTACAGCAGTTTTAAAACATGTTATTGATATATATGTATAAAATTATCTAAATTATATATATATAAACAAAGTTCTTAGGCTTTCACAGCCAATTTTGTCACTGGGAACAGTATTTTTTGGGATACTGGGCCATGATCTACAGGGCTCCTTCTTCTTCCCAAACGTTTTGCCTACATCTAGTAGGCAAAACATTTGGGAAGAAAAATGAGTTCAGTAGACCTGACCCACAAGCCCCACAAGCACTGTACCTAGTATACATTAACAATTGTAATGAGTTCAAAAGCTGAATTACTTTTTAAATGATAAAATGGTGTCCATCAGATACAGAAATAGTTATGTATGGATTATTTTAAACTTTTTAGAGTGTCCTTTTTATTATAACTATAACCAAATTTAGCTATATATGACCATTACATGAACAACAGAAAATGTGATGAACATTTTTTTTAAAATTTTGAAAATTCAATAAAGAATGATCATAATTTTATTACAAGCATAATTTCTCACATTAAAATTTAACTTTGCAGTATTTTGTTAGCTTAATGCATAATGTGCATGTGATACTAGTTTCATAGTTGTCACTTCTTGTTCCTTCCTGTGAGAGGTGTACAAGCTAAGATATGTTGAATTCCATCTACAGAAAAATGATATGAGATGAACAATATGTTGCTTTGAAATTCTGCTTTTTTCTCAACAAAGCTTCAGTTGAGGCCTATGCAATGTTACAGGAGGACTATGGAGAGTTTTTTCTTCCTTATAACATAAGCTTGAATTTTAAAGTGAGGGAGGAAATCTGTTTTAAAGGAAGGTGGATCTGGCACTCCAGTTTGTGCTATAACGGAAGAAAACATTAACACCACTACTGTCATTGTAAGAGAGGATTGTGGAATAACATTAAGAACACTATAACATAAATTCTGAAAATTTCACTGGATATCACCCATATATTGGTAACTGAAATGTTGCACATGAGATGTGTTTGTCTAGGTGGGTTCCAAGACTGTTGATTCCCTAACAAAAGAACATTTGTGTGCAGGTTTGCATGCAGTTGAAGGTGATTTTACAGGAAAATGTAGAGTTTCTATCAAATGTAATTGCTGCTGATGACACTTGGCTACATTATTTTGTTCCTGAGAACAAACAGTAAAGCTCTGTGAAGAAATCTCCATCATCACCAACATCAAAAAAAGTAAAAGTTGTTGTTTTTGTTGGAAAAGTTATGGTAATCTCATTTTTAGATATTCAGGAATGGTTTACCAGCATGTGACACCTGTATACACAACTAATCTAAATTTTTAAATTGTGAATGAATCTAAGTTGGCCTGGGTAGTATTACTAGCATACCTGTCCATTTGAACTAAGTGCTGTATGCAGGAGCTTGTGATGCTATGGTTTATCGAAAATAGAAAGGTCTTTGGTGAACTCCATTCTTGTTCAAAGGATGTGTGTAGTCCAATAAATGGTCATTAGCTTTAAAGTAACTATTTACAAATATTAGTGTTCAGAATTGATTTAAGCAAATCCTTAGCTCATTACTTTAAAGTAAAAACATTAAAAATCAATGCTTAAAATAAAATATTTTGTTGTCATCAGCCTTGGTGGTTTAGGGATAGCACACTCTCCTATAGACCCAAGGTTCAAAGGGTTCAAACATGGCTGGGATAAATAGATTTTTCAAAATGTAAAAATCTTGGGGAAGGGGGGAACTTTAAGGTGAGAATCCCATGTCATAGACTTATGGTACATTAACGAACTCCACACCTTGAAAAAAGAAGTCTCTGGATGAAACTATCAGCCATTTCATGTCCAAGTAATATGTTTCCTGTTAGCAAATAAGAGTAATTGAATATTCCTTTTGGTAACCAAAACCTCCCTCAAAGGAGGTGCTCACATTCCAAGATGGAATGACAGGTACTAACACCTATTTAGGTTATAAATTTTATAGATAATTAGATACACTAACATGAACACATATTATTAGCACAAAAGTTTTGATGAAAATGCATATCTCAAGTAGAAGGAGTAAATTTTACTATTTTTTTTAAAAAAAAGCACTAAAGAACAAGTGCATAACTAAAATGATGCAGTGAACCATTAGGTTACAAAAGCTTTTCAGAACTACAATGTTATCAAATTCTTACCTGAAGAGCAGGCCCAAGAAGATCTCCAACAATGCTCATATCTGCCCTTGCTGAATCCTCCACTATGTTTGTTGGTAATTGTAAGGTCCAAGATAAATTCATGTTATCTGAATCATCTGTTTAATTTAAAAATTATAAAAAAATTGAAAGAACGGCATGTATGGAATAACTCCTAAAAACATTTATTGATTTTATTTATGAGGAAGTCACTCAAATTTCACTAGTTTTATTCCACTTACTTGGACATGTTTCAAAGACAAATTTCCTTCATCGTCAGCATGGTTCCACTGTCAGTTTTCCAGTGCGGTATTAAGAGGTTGCTCTTTGGATTTTATAAACTTTTTGATGAGGTTGCTGTTGTTTGGAAGATCAAAATTAACTAAATTTTCTTTGTTTTCATTCAAGAATATATTTTCCCACACCAATAATTTATAAATTATAAAAATTATAATTAAAATATAAATTATTTACTGTACAATGGTAGCCTTTTTGATTGGAAATCAAATGTACTTGATATAGAATAATTTATTGTACAATACTTTTTGAATGCAAATCAAATGTTATGATTAACTATATCACTTTTATGAATTATCGGTGTGGGAAAATATATTCTTGAATGAAAACAAAGAAAAGTTAGTTAATTTTGATCTTCCAAACAACAGCAACATCAAAAAGTTTATAAAATGCAATGAGCCACATCTTAATACCATGCTGGAAAGCTGACAGTGGAACCGTGCTGATGATGAAGGAAATTTGCCTTTGAAACATGTCCAATTAAGTGGAAAAAACTAGTGAAATTAGAGTGACTTCCTCATAAATAATTTGTTATATGATACTATATTTCACTGTGAAAATCCCAAACTATTTAAATTTATTTATTGATTTGCTTATTTATTTCTGTCCTGACATTGGACAAGACTGAATCAGAGTAGATTTATATTTCTGTACAGAACTCTGTGTTATATATACAGAGCTATTTGAAAAGAAAAAATAGAGTTCAAATGTTTATTTCAAACAAAATGTAAAAGAAAAAATACATTTTGCACATTATTGAATAGGAAAGTTCAAAGTTCTATGATCATTGAGGTTGTATGCACTCAGCATGAACCAACATGAGCTGTGCAATAAACATGAAAAGAGCATATATTAAGTTCATTGTGTGACTGAGTCGAAATAGCAATCTTTTGCTGCACTTATTTGTTAGTAGTAAAAGAGTGATAGTTCAACTCAATCACACAATGATCTTAATATATGATTAGCTTCACTGTGCAATGCTCCAATTAACAATTTTTTTAATTAAAAGAGCACTCCATTTCTTGCCATATGCATGCACATATAAAGTAATTGATTCCTAGTTATTGAATTTGCAGCTTTAACAATTTGATATCTCAAATCTTGAAGAATAGACAAACATTGTTTCTTTATGTACCCTCTTTGATAAAGATTGCCTGGGAGGCAACAGATGAATAAGATCTTGATGTACACCTCTTCCATTCCAACCTTTTGGAATGGTGTTGTTCAGATAATGCCATACCTTAAAGTGAAAATGAGGTGGGTCACCATCTTCATGAAAATGAAATATTTGAATCATTTCAAAGTAAGGGTAACAACTAGTTTTATAGTATATCCAGTTGAGAAATTCCTGTCACTATGTTCTCTGCTCACTTTCAGCAAGTCTTTTTCATATTTGGTAATTATGGAAGGATGTTAAGTCTCCCAAATAATAACATTGTTATGATTAGCTTTACCATAGAAATGAAATGTTGATTAATTAGAAAAAATTACTCATTTGGAAAAATTTACTTCTTCCATATCCAGCAGAATTGCAATGCAAAATTTGAACCTCGTGGTATGGTTGTCTAAATGCAATACCTGCAGTAACTGCAACTTTTATGACTTCATATGCAGATAATGTTTAAGAACATAGCATATCATTGTTAAGGATTTTCATGTTCAATGCTTATTCATGTTGTGGGTTTCTGTAGAGCTCTTTTCGAACATAATTTGAATATGCTTTATATTTTAATTTAACATGTATGGATGACCAGTGCTTTTCCATTTGCATTTGTAACGATCTACTACAAATTTTTATGCCAATCATAAATTACTTATGAGGGACAGGTATTTGTTAAATTGATTGCAGAATTCACATTATACTTGAACAATAGATTCACAGTTCACAAACTGCAGCACACAAAATAACTTTGACTGTTTAGTTAAATATGGTGGACTTTTGTAACACTGATGTTTAATATAAGTTTTTTGAATGATTGAGTCGAATTTGTAACACTTACATCACTAATAGTTTAAAAAAGGAAAACTATTAGTGATGTAAGTGTTACAAATTCCACTAAATCATTTAAAAAACTTTGACTGTGTTAGCATTTTCCTACAAGGAAGAAACAGTGCTATTATGTGGCTTTGAATGGGCCTTCTAGATTGACTTTTAAGAACTTTGAAACTTCCTGTATTCAATGATGTGCAGAATCTGTTTCTGTATGTATATATTTATGTACATACACATTGCCTGCAATGGATATTTACATGAGTGTTGCATCAGGTTTTCCTCTGTGCCTCCACTAGACAACAGAGGTGGAGCAGTTTATCACATGAATCTCAAATTTACAATTTTTAGTTACAGCCACTAGTCAATCAATTTCTAGTACCTCTCTGGTATTCATATAGGCATGACTCCTTGTAGTTAATTGCAGTTGCTGGTATTTTTGCATTTAATAGTACTTTTAAAGCTCTGTATCTTTGCTTCTGAAATGCACAATGCGGCATAAACACCTTTCAGTTGAAGAGAAGGTTGTGTCTTGCTTTATTTGAACAAGGATGTCTGTGATTGTGTAGCAGCTAATTTATAAGTTTCAAGGTAGGCCAGTTATGACCTGATAAAAGCATTAGTTCCATGTTGCCTGAAGCCAGCAAAATGAAAAGTATGCTCAGATGACCGAAAGGAAATAAGAGTTCAGACTAGTATAATTTTCAAATGTGAAGGCATTATCAATTTATGGATTATAGCTACAGGATTGAAGAAGAAACATCCAGAATTGGTTTAGGATATTTTGATTTGAACCATTCAACATCTTCATCTTTAATGGAATACAGAGTTTGGGCCTTCCTGAGGTTCCTATACCTTGGAAAATTTAGTTACACTTATTTTTCTATATAAGTGCAGATGACAGACTATGAGTCTAATGTCTCTAAAATGCAGCTTAGGTATTTATTACTTGATGTGAAATGAACAGACATTTTGTCCAGAAACATCTTTTTTCCAAGTATGCATTTTTTAACTTGGAATTCATAACATGGGACCTTCAAAGTTCCTTCCAGAGAATCTGCACTTTATACCTATTTTTACACCCTGAAAAATCCATCAACCTCACTCAGGATGAAATCCATAAGCCTTGGGTATAGAGGAAGGCATATTATTTTGAGACCACAAATATGGGGTATAGAAAGGCTTATATGCTTATCTTCTTGGTATGCTGCCAAGAAGCTATGAAGAAGAAAAGCTTACATTTTTGCCAAGTATATCAGCATTGAATGTCAGAGCAATGGAGAAAGTTATGTTTTCCAATGAAAGCATTTTAAAAATGGCCAGAACAGAGTCCAAAGTGGTTAGAAACCAAAAGATGTGTCAAGGAATTGCCAAAGTAAACAACAAAAACAGTTAAACATCTAGGGCGCATTAAGTGGAAATCATGGGAAGATGGAGTTATATTTTTTCCAGAGAAATATCACCATGAGAGGAAGCAACTATTTAAAGGTGCTAAAAGACATTTACTATATCCATTTCATTATATAAGTACTTCCTGCATAACAGTTCCCCTGGTCAAAGAACAAAGATAGTTCAAAAGTTATTGAAAGACAGTAACATATCTGTCCTGGAATGATCAGGTAACTCTCACTGACTTGGATGGTACAAAAATTTCTTGGGACAATGTAACAATAAGGTCCAAGAGACACAAACATAAACATCAAGAAGCTGGAAAAGGAGCTGAAGAAATTATGGTTACCACAGAGAACACCTACTTCGAAAATTTGGCAGATTCAATGCTCTGAAGATTGAAGAAAGTTGTAAAAGCTTAAGGGAAACATGGCCAAGTGTTAAAATAGTGAAAATAAAGTAATATAAAGACAACTTTTATTTTTTTCAATGCCTCCTTATAATGTAGAGAGTTCCTTGTGGGCACTACTCTGTTTGTGTTTGTGTTTATATGTATATATATATAACAAGAACTATAGGAGCAGAAATTGATTAAGCACTTAAACAGTAATACAAATGTCACAATATTTTGAGCAACTTGTAAGCTTTACAAAGCATGAACAATCATAGGCATTCTATTAAAATCAAGTTTCTCTTATTGGTTGCTCAATATGTCCTATCTCACTATACGGATTTTGATGATACAGTTAATTTAATGCTTATTAATGTGTTACTGACTCATGTTCTTGAAAGTTACCTCAGAGATAGAGATTAGCAGCTATATTTTTGCATAAAGCACATACACCACTGGGTTTAAGTCTTAATTGTTAATATTCCCCTTTTTACTTTGATATTATTATTTTTTATGCTTTTTATTTTTTCAATTATTAATATGTACTTCTTACTTCTTTTTTCCTCCCCTGTTGTTTGTTTTATCTGTTTCCATGTATTACATTACCTTTTGATGTTCAATATTTACTTTTACCACTTTAACTTGTCTTCTGCCTTTGAAGAAGAATACAAGTTGCTCAAAATATTACAATATTTATATTACTATTAAAGAGTTTATCAATTTCTGCTTCTTTAGTTCTTGTTATTTTAGCTACATTGCTCCAAGAATGACTTTATTTTTATTTTATATATATATTGCTACGCATAAGAGTTTTACTTCATAGATTTATGCTGTTACTCAAGTTAGGCATCTTGGAACGCAGCCAGAATATATTTGTGTGAACATATTGATTGTTTAAGATTTGATCTTCCACTTTATAAAACAAAAACAAATTTATCCTACATTAATGTATTCAACTTGTTAACACTAGCTCCATTTACTTTTTAAAAAATTGGACTAGTTTTGAGAGAGGTCCCTCCCATCATTGGCTGCTGTTTATTGAGTGTTGTTCGAAATGGTGGATGGATACCCATGTGTTCCTGTGGCAGTGTCTGGCAGTTCTAGTAGAAACTTGCTGAGTTCATCCAACGGTGGAAAATCAAAGTTCATTAAGTTATTCTTTTTTTTTAAAATGAAAATTCTCTCCCAAATGGATAGTTCTGTTGGGTTGGGAAGTTGTTTCAGTAATTTGACTTCTGGTTTTATCTCATGATTTTTGTTCCAAAAATGAGCTTCTATTGCTGATTTGTCTACCTGTTTCAACCGAATGTTCCTAAAATGTTCTTTTTTTCTGAATTTCTAAATTTCTCTTCATTTTCCCAATGTAGTTCTGATCACAATGTGCACATTTGATCTCATATATTCCTGATTTTTGCTCTGTAGGGATAGTGTCTTTTAGTATGCAATGTAATACTTTTTTATATTATAATTGTTCTTTGGGGCTAACATTATTCCATGTTCTTTGAATATCTTTCTAAATTTGATGTGGTAAGTTGGGTGATATGTGAAACTTTTGAATTTATATCTTTCTTTGGTGTTCTTAAGTGTGGAAACTTCATTTATCAAATTTTATCTTTTAACTTTATTAATGATTTTTGTTACTGAGTCTTTGTTGAAACCACTAGTTATAGCTGTCTTCATTATGTGTTGGTATTACATTTTGTACTCTGTTTCCATCAGTGGGATGTTGATTAATTACTACTCCATTGTCTACAGCTTTGTAAGTACAATTTTATTTAAAAACAAATTTCCTTTGATCTTTAAGGTAATGGCTGGATTGAAAGAATTATGTTGCAAATGACTTTGGAGTTCAATGAAGCCAAAAGCTATCTGGCATCATTCACCTTTCCAAGTAAAAACTCTAGAAAACTCCTTATCCAGGCTGCTTGACTGTACCATGAATCAAATGTACGGCTATTAGTTGACTAGCATGTATTGGTGTCTGAGTCATATTGATGTACGCTGCTTCTCTGCATGTTCCATGACAGTAGAGACTAACCAGAGCTTCTTTTCTTTTTGACCTACAATTTATCTAGGATTACTACTACCTTAGTTTTTGTTTGACAGGGATCATACCTGTTCAACACTGCTCAAATTAAAAGAAAGCATGTTTGAAAAGTCTGTCAAAAGCATTATTTATAGCTTTTCTGCAAATTGTTTGAGCATAATCCTGCGCTTCCATTCTCTTTTATTATCTATGCAATTAAAATTAATATAACATAAATTTCTGATATCATTTGTTTGTATTAAATATAACATAATTTGTTCATATAAAATTATATTATATTAAATTCACTGACTAGATTCAATATGGTTCAATGCATTGTACCATAAAATGCTTAAAATGCTCAGATCCATTATAATCTGATTTGTAGATAACAGTTTTCCAGCACAATAAATTTAGGTTTTCTGCAACAGATATTGCATAAGTGTGGAAGGTATTTGTTCCTGATTCATGGCAAATAAACGACAAGTTTATATCAATTTTCTTAATGTTGCATGTTTATTTTATTTTTCTTTGTGAGGTAGCATCACACTGAACAGTATAGGTACCACAATAACATTGTGCAATAAACAGTAAAACACGTGGAACTCTTGTTTCATGTCAGGGTTTATTTTTATGTATTTTTTCATGGTTTTTTTGTATGATACTGAATATCATGTATGATAAAGTGGTAGAATAAAATAGATGTTGACTGATGAGGAAATTCAGGCAGCATTAAAATAAAGTGATAGCTATAGATTTCTTGTTTAATGAAGATTATGCTGAAAATAATGACAGCTCAAGCAAAAAAGAGTATAATTATGTTATCCCTCTTCAACCTGTTGCTACTTCTACCACTAGTGATAATGAAAGTGAAAATTATGATTTAAAATTAAGTAATTTGTCATCTAAATAAAAAATCTGAAATCATTGGACATTTTTAATCTATAATTTTCCAATTTTGAAAATTAATACAAAATTGTTTAGGAATAACAATGATATAAAAACTAGTATGTAAAATCATTGCCATGTTAACATCTAGTTCCAATATGGAAGATTAATTTAATAAACTCTAAATTAATAATTACATTTTTTTTAAATTTAAAGCCATAAATGACATAGCATATGTAAAAGATAAATCATGAGACAGCAAAAACAGTTTCAACCCTATAGCTTCAAAACTGAGTTGAGTACAAAATTTTCCGTAAAAACCTTATACTTTAACTTAATTATGGCTGGCAGTTTTAACAACAGTATGCCATTTTAGCTTGGCAGTGAAAGGGTCAACAATAAATAAATTATGTAACATTTAATTTAAATCAGAATTCAATGAAAAACAGATCTTACTTGTTGAGCACAGCAGCTGAGACTTGGTGATTTCCATTGGGAAACCTTCTGGAATAATTCTTATTGGTTTTACAAGCACATCTCTGAAAATGTTTTTGAAAACATATTTAATTAAACAATATCAACATTTATGAACAATCATGGCAATATTGATTGCTGAGATATGAGGGTTGATCCCCTTGCTCTCCCAGACCAAATTCTAGTGTTTATTTCATGGCACAAGAATGCCTGAAGTGTATAAACATGCTGTGTACAGTCTTTTTGTCTTCAATTATTGCAGATTTACTCATGAAACTTTTGTGGACCTCTGTCCACATTTCCAGCTGTTGATCAATCATTCGATTGTTCACTGAAGTTGAGTTAATAGGTATATGAATTGACTGGTGGCCTTGCGATAAAGTTGAATAAAGGACTGTATGCTTCTGGGATGTCAAAATTCATAAGGCGTTGCTCATTTATTTTTATGTGAAATTCTTTCCATTTGTTTAATTCCTTTGGTTGTTTAAATGTTTTTAATAACTTTATGCTGTTTTCTAATGCATGGATTTTATTACAAAATGTTCAATCAAAGAAACTAAACATATGGGTAAGAATTTACATAAAACAACATTAGCAACATCTAATGAACTTTAACATCCCAGAAGCAGACATCACTTATAGGTTTATTGCAAGATCACAGGAGTCAATCCAGACACCTACCAATCCAACTTCAACAAATGATCCAACATTCATTTTACAGTTCAGGATGTGGACAAGGGTCCACAAAACATGTCCTGAGTAAATCTCCAGTAAGAGTGTGCTTAAATAGTTTGACTCAGAAGAGATTATTAATGCATGTTTTATTGTGTTAGATTCCAAATGTAATTAATAGTAATACTGTACAAAATTCAAGTCCATAGATTTTTGCATTATGTCAGAGCAGCTTTTAAAACAATAAGTGCTAACTGTTTAGAAAAATGAAGTATATCGAGAAAAAGTTGTGATGAAATATCTGCAAATGAAGGTAGGGTCTCCTGAAATACATCAAGATATGTCAGCAGTTTTGGGAGAATGTGCACTAAACTTACAACATTATATTTTCTTGTGGTACCAGCAGCAATACGATATGAATATGGTGCTATAATATTATTTTTTCCATAACACTCCACTAAAAGATGGCTAAAAGAATGGATGCAGGGCATTATTATTGCTTACAATGGCTTTAAATCCCAAATGCAAGAGGTAGATTCATTCAACAAAACCCTAGTAAGAACTTGGAGGATTCCATAATTGGAAATGTCAAACATTCTAAGTGCCATTTTCTAAATTTTACAGAATAAGCAGAAAAATACCCATCTCTGTTGGCATTTAGCTTATTATACTGAAAATCAATATAAAGACTTTTTTTACTACAAAATTATTTTGTATAACAATTACTGCCATAAATACAATGATCAGGAAGAAAAAAATTAATAACAATAAGAAGGTTCTATGTGCCATATGATGAAAGAGTCGATTACAAGGGTCACTGGTCTGTCCTGGTGGTCTGGTGGTAACCATACTTGCCTCCTAAACCCAAGATTACTGGTTTGATCCTGACCAGAATCGATGGATTTTTTTAGGAGTAAAAATCCTAAGTATGGCTTCCTTTGGAAGGGAAGTAAAGCTGTGGGTCCAGTGTTATAGAAGAACCTCAAGCCTGAAAGAAGATTCCTCTGAGCAAAATTTGTCAGCCATTTCACACCCTGAATTGAATGGGATGCTGATCACCTGAGATGTTAGAGAGTATCTGTAAATAAACCAAATAAAAAAAAAAGTGCCATTCAAACTTATGTTACATTTTAATTCAGGTTTTAGAGGAAAATAATTGCAAAAATAATATTAATTATTACCAGGAACATTTGTTATAATGTAATTAAACATAAAATATGTTGTTATGGGCAAAAATATAAAAACATCATGAAAAAATTCCAACACTACCAGTCTTAATATTTTCTCCTGACAATGGACAGGAAAAGTTTAGTTTTTAATTCTTATACAGGGGTTAAAATTGATGTCTCATAAAATTCTATGTGCTCTTCAGGAAGTAATGGCAATATGGATGAGAGGTCTTCTTTTTTTGAACCAATAAACAGGGTTAATATTTCAGACGAAGAACAAGTTGCTGCATATCAACCACTGATTTTCCTCTCCTTAAAACTTCAGAAACCCTCTACCCTTCTAATGGTAAGTTCTTTTAATAGCTACTTGAGATGAATGAGATCAAGATACTTTAAGAATTATGCATTTTGATATGTTGCACTTATTTAATGTTAATCAGCAACATTCTTAAAATCAAAGAAATCACTTGACTCCATTGGAACTACATGGAAAGGATTAATAACTTTAGTTTAAAGTATAATCCTATGTAAATATTAGGGCATGAAAGCCTTACTTACCCTTTTTCTTTTCTCTAAATAGCAAAATCTCTATTGCAACTCAAAAAACTTTGGCCACTAATTAAATATTTCTGTACTATAAATATTTTCCCTTAAAAACTAATATTATCATGGCATGGCACTTAGAACACCAATGACAACATTACTTGGCATTCAGAACTATGCTATCTGTGAATGAATATTTGAGCTACTTCATCTATGTTAAGGCATTTAGAACATAACTAAGAATATAAATCTGAGCACATACTTTTGAAAGAAAATGATTGCATTTAAAAATGACACTTAGAACATTTGACATTTCCACTCTTCAGTTTATTTCAGATCTAAAAAAGGACGGGAAAAAATTTTGGAGGTTATCTTATTCATTTGTTGTTTTTTGTTTCTTTTCCCCAAAGGGCTTGCACGAGGGTTTGTAGAAATAAAACTGTTCGAGTCAAATCAGAGGTGATGTTCATATAACGGATATTATTGCCATGCTCATCAAATATTAGTCAGTATCATAAGAGATCTGAAAAGACTGTTACACGGGTGTTCCAACAAAAACACTGATAAACTCTCTCACAGCTGTATGTAAGTTGCCATTTGACATTATTTCAGTGTCAAATATCTAACCAAATATTCTAGCTACTCAAAAATGGTTGACAGTCAACATTCTTGACATATTTATGACTATAGATGAGTCATGGTTCATCCTATGATTCTGAGACCAAAATGCAAAGTAAGGAATGTAAACATAAGAGATCTCCACTCCCTAAGATATTCAGGATGCAGGCATTGGAAGGCAAAATATGTGCCTGTTTGGGATGCACGAGGCATTATTTTTGTTGATTATTTGCAGTGAGGGGCCATAATAACAGGTCATAATAATGTAACAGTGGCGAAAGTTAACAGTACTTCAAGATCCAAATGATAAAACAGGGTTTGAGCTGCTGGAACATCCTGCTTACATCCAGATCTAGCTCCCAGTGATTTCTCCTGGAACTGAAAGTAAGCCTTTAAAGGAGCAAATGCTCATCAGATCAAGAAGTTGTGAACTCTGCAAATAGGTGGTGGACAACCTTTCTTTCAGGAAGCATAAAAATGTTTCAACATCACTGGGAGAAGTGCACCAATCTTCAAGAAGTATGTATTGAAAATGAGGTAAAAATAATAAAATTTTAGGTTAACTAGAAATAAGTTAGGGGTGAAGCATAGGGATAAATCCTCATAGTATTAAATAATATAGGAACATTTATATATCCCAAACAATATGAATAGTGATTATAAAATAAATGTTGCCACTTACCGTTTATTCACAATATTTTCTGGACCACATTCTTCTGAATAAAATGGATCCACTTCAGCAGATACAGTGATATTCAGGTCTCCTAAATCTAAGGGCAGTATTTTAAAAGAATGCACAATGCTTTCTTGCTCTTTCACACATACTGTGATTGTGTTGTTATCCAGCACTTCCAATCCAATTGATTCTTCTAAAGTTATTTGTACCTAAAACAAAGAAGGAAAAAGATGAAATATGAATATAGGTAAAACTTCTTGTTTGGGTATCTGTTTTTGGAAAATGAAATGCATAAATTAAGTTCATATTTATATGCTGGGAAGGGCTAAGTCAGCAAGGAAGGAGATAGAACTGTTCAGTGAGTTCCAATTGATCAATTGATGGAAGAAAGGAACAAGTAACAATGCGTGTTAGTATTGAGACGTATAGAGGAAGAATGGGTCTTTTCAGTAATTTTAAATGGTATCAAATTAAGAAGAAAAATAATAAGGAAAATATAGTAAATATTATTATTGTCATGAGCATTTTAGGCTTACTGTTAATTAGTATTGAATTGGACTGAGAAATAAAATTAATAATCTGGGAAGGAAGATTAAATAAGAAATAATAATTGAAATACAGAATATGTAAGTAAAGTACAGGTGTTCAAAAGAGTGGAAAGTATGGAGAATAAGTTTTTGCAGATATGAATGTTCAACTTAGTATTCTGAGGGGTACAGGAAAGATGAAGGATATGGCCAATGCAAGAAGTAAATGAGATTCTGGAAAACAGACTAGAGATAAATTTGAAATGTTGGGAAATCGGAGAAGCATTCTGGGTAGGTACACAAGAAGTAGAATGATAGTTATAAGATGTAATCTATACAAATGGTCTTTGAAGTTCTGGAAAGAGCTAAGAAACTGATAGAGTAGAAGTATTTACATGGATAGGTAGGAATTATTTTACCAAATTAGAGAGAAAAGATTATTAACCTTTTAGAGAGAACTAAAGGTGCTTTCAAAGAAATAAAAAATACACAAAACTCTTTAATAAAAATCAGAGGGAGGAAATTTCCTGGTTCTGATTAGGCGTATGGATATTAAGAGGTGAGAGCAGAAACCTTTTGCAGGGCTCAAGTCCAATTTTTTGGCAAGAAGAAAGTGAAGTACATATCTGTGGTGGGCAGAAAGTAACTAAGTATTTAAAATCTGAGTATAATTCCTATGCTTATATGGTAATTTATTAAAATTAATGTTACGTGTACACTGTTACATGGGAATATGGATGGAATACTTCAGACTTCATGTGAGCACCTGTGGTATCTACTAATTTCCTCAAATGGCTGGGAATGGAGTCCACAGTCTTCTGGAGGAGATATGACCATCATTCTGTACCGTATGTGACTTTTGGATGACTCTACATCTTTTCCACCATCATACTGAGTTCCTGTTCTGCCTAGTGTGATCTATGAACAAAAACAATGGAATTCCATGCTTTATAGCAAGTGGCAATCTGTTCTCTCTCCCTTTATTTTTTGAATAGTGTTTAATGCCCGTTTTTACTACTGGGGCACCACAGGCAGCTGTCCCTCCCTGACTGACAGACAGACATTCAGCCATTTTGTTATTGTAGTGCATACCTCCTCTTGTAGCCACTGTCTGTATTTCCATTGAGAAAAAGCTCAAATCCTATTTAATGACGTAATATTATCACTATTTCCATTATGATTCCATTGATATTAGCAAGTCTACAGCCATTAGTTAATACCTAGTTATTTCATGCCCATCCTGTATTGTGTGATTGTAAGGGGATGATGAATGGAGGACAAAGTTAATATGAAATAAATTAATATAGGGGAAGTAGGGAAGTCACATCAAAGAATATTTTTACAGATGAAAAGCAATTAGGACATTTAGGAGAGTTTATAGGAAAAGGGAAACAGAAATGAAATAAAATCATTAATAGATAAGGCTAAAACTAATCAGATAGAAGAAATAGATTAAGGCAATAAATACTGAACAAGCATGCTCCACTTACTTTTTTATAATATGTAGAACTAGTTTCATGAACCCTTTTTTGCATCATCAGCTAACCGCCGATTGCTGGATACTTCATTATGCTGTGGGAACGTGTATTGTGCTCTGGTGAAGGTGTGATGAACTTAAAGTTTATGTTTTCATAAACCCGGAAGTGTCCAAATTCATTAAACTGTCTCTGTATTTAAAATGTAGATTTTCTCTCATGTTACTAATTCTGTAGGTACTTGTACTAATTTTAATAATTTTCCTTTATTCACTATGTCATGGTTTTCAGAAATGAAATGCTACTGCTGATTTCTCCATCTGCTTATATTTTATATTTCGAAATGTTCTTTTAACCATGTGCCTATGTTTCTCTTTGTTTTTTCAAAGTAGATTTTTTCACATTCTCCACAACTTATTTTGTAAATACCTGCTTTTTTCTCCTATGAAATTCTGTCATTAACATTGTGTATATGTACACATACACACACACACACACACACACACACACACACACACACACACATACAAGATGGTATCCAGAATATTCGAGATTGGTGCTGCCATCTGGTCAAAAACTTACTTTGAGAGTAATGACTGCTGTCACCTTCGAAGTATACACCAGTCCCAGCGATTTTGCCATTTTCCAACTGCATCTTGGAAATCATGTTCTTTGAGGGAGTTAAGCACAGACAGCATTTCTTCTTGAATCCTCTCAATTGTGTCGAACCGACGTCCTTTCAACTTGATTTTCAGTTTAGGGAATAGAGCAATGTCACAGGGTGCTAAATCAGGCGAGTACGGTGAGTGGGTACAACCGTCATGTTGTTTTTCGTCAAAAAGTTTCTGGTGAACAAGGAAATGTGATAGGGCGCATTATCATGATGCAGCAGCCAGTTCCCTTATCGCCAAAGTTCGGGCCGTCTCTCCGCACATTTTCACGGAGCCGTCGCAAAACGTCACAGTAGTGCGTCACTGTTTGATTTGGTGGGACGAATTCTTTGTGCACAATCCCCTTGGTATCAAAGAAAACGAGGAGCATGCTCTTGACTTTACTCTTTCTTATATGGCTTTTTTTGGTCTTAGTGAGTTCGGGCTTTTCCATTGGGAGGATTGTTGTTTTGTTTCAGGGTCATAAGCGTACATCCAGCTCTCGTCGCCGGTGATGACCCTGGACAAGAAGATTGGGTCATCGGATACGGCCTGACGAAGCTCCCTGCAAACTTCAACACACTGCGCCTTCTGATCAGCAGTCAGGATCCTTGGCATAAATATTGCGGCGACACGATGCATGCCCAATTCAGCAGTTACAATTCGTTGGCATGTCCCACAACCATTTCCCACTTCATGAGCAAGGTCTTCAATGGTTCGACGTCGATCCTCACGAATGAGGTGTTGAACTTTGGCAACAATGTCAGGAGTTGTGCAGCTGACGAACCTACCAGTGTGAGCATCGTCTTCAATAGCTGTGCGGCCGGCCCTGAACCGAGCATGCCATTCAAACACACGTGTACAGCTCATGCTTTGTCCCCCAAATACTTGTTGAATCATTGCAAGGGTCCCTGTAGCATTTTTCCCGAGATTTGCACAGAATTTCATGCACACTTTCTGTTCCAATCTTGGATCCATTGTAAAAATCACCACACATTACACAGAGTATCTTGAAAAGTACTATAGAATCTGAACACATCTACCCAGGTGCATGAAACTTTAAACACTCACTTATCAGATGTGCTAATGTTGCCACCTAGTGATACAAAACTCTACTGCAACTACTGCTAAGATGGCAGCACCAGTCCCAAATATTGTGGATACCACCTTGTATATATATATATATATATATATATATATATATATATATATATATATATATGATATTAATATCAGGTTGACACCTATAAACAGATTTAATGTTAAAAATCTCTGGATAGACAATGTTAATGAGAGTATTCCACAGGAGAAAAAACAGGTATTTACAAAATAAGTTGTGCAGAATGTGAAAAAAAAATCTACACTGGAAAAACAAAAAGAAACATAGGCACACGGTTAAAAGAACATTTCAGAAATATAAAATGTAAGCAGAAGGAGAAATCAGCAGTAGCATCTCATTGCTGAACAGAAAACCATGACATAGTGAATAAAGGAAAATTATTAAAATCAGTACAAGTACCTACAGAATTAGCAACTTGGAAGAAAATCTACATTTACAAATACAGAGACAGTCTAATGAACCGTGGCACTTCCGGGGATGAAAACATAAACTTTAAGTTCATCACATCTCCACCAGAGCAGAATACATATTCCCACAGCATAAAAAATTATCCAGCAGCCGTTGGTAGCTGATGATGAGAACAAATGGTTCATGAAACTAGTTCTACATATTATAAACAAGTGGAGCAAAAGAGTATATAGTTCAATTCAATCATACAATGATCTTAATTATTCACTTACTTCAATTAAATGTACTTACGAAGCTGTTGACAATGGAGTGGTATATATATAAACAATGTAATACAGTTTTTTTCACACTAACTCCATTCACTTACATAAAATTTGGACATATGTTTCGGGAGCGATCCCTCCCATCTTCAGCCTGTTGACAAACTGTTGTTAAATGTGGCGGTTGGGCCACAAGAACATCAAGAGAACCAACCGCCACGTTTAACAACAGTTTGTCAACAGGCTGAAGATGGAAGGGATCGCTCCCGAAACATATGTCCAAATTTTATGTAAGTGAATGGAGTTAGTGTGAAAAAAACTGTATTACATTGTTTATATATTCAATTATTTGTTTTTTTAATTGGAATTGTTTTGAAAACATTCACTCCCATCATCAGCAGATGACCAACTGGTAGAAGCATACTCTGTAGGCAGTGGGAGAAATTTATTGAATATATCCAACTATGATGTCTCAAAGCTCATGATGCTGTTTTTATTTTTGATAATGTAAATGTTTTCCCATTTTGTTAGTTTCAAATGTTTGCAAGCATGTTTCAATAATTTTATTTTTTATAAATTTTATGGTTTAATGACCAAAAGTGGATTGCCATTGCTGATTTCTCTATCTGTTTGTAAAGGATGTTTCTGAAATGTTCTTTGATACAGGTTTCCAATTTATTATTATTTTTTTTCAATACATACCTGATCACAGTCTTTGCAATTGATTTGGTAGATATTAGATTCCTGTCAGAAGGTATAGGATCTTTATGGGATGTTTATAATACATTTGTAATACTATTGACTTTTTAAGGAGTTAAAATTGCTTTCTGTTTTTTAAACATTTTTTAAAATTGATTGAACATGTTAGGGTGGAATGTGAATTTTTTGAATTGCATATCTTCTTTTATTTGTAATAGTAAACTTGTGTCTTTGACATCTCTATTATTTTTAACTTTTTTATAATTTTATCTACTAATTTGTTATGGTAACCAATATACAGTGCTCAATGATGTATTGACATTCTTCTTTGTATTTTTTTCTATTGATTGAAACATTCCCCATTATTGAAACATACTTGCAAACTTTTGGAACTAATGACATTTGAAAAAAAATTACATCATCAAAAATAAAAGCTGCATCATGAACTTTGAGACACCATCATTGGATATATTTGATAAATTTCTCTGACCAGCTACAGAGTACCCCTCTACCAATGGTCTTCTGCTGATGAAGGGAGCAAATGTTCCTGAAATATGTCCAATTAAAAAACCAAGTAAGAGAAGTATAAGTCACACCAAACGAATGCTACATCAACATTAGTTTACTACTTCACTGTTTATAGCTTCAAGAGTATAAGTTCATATTAACACAAATGTTAATGAACTTAATAATTGACAGTAAAGTTCTTGAAGACATGTTTAGCCTGTGAAGTACTGAATATTGAAATATGAAATGGAGCACTTTAAACACAAAATAATAAGGAAGCTAATTAATGGTTGTAAAAGATGATTAATTTGTCTATGAGCTGTATGCAAGGTTGGATGGCAGAATTTTATGCTGAAGAAACAGCTCCTCTCATTAATATTAATATGAAGCTGATTAGTGTTTCTGCTTCTGATTGTTGAAGATGGAAATACCAATCACTAGAATAAGGCAGGGAAAAGATTCTGGAGCTTATACACTAAAAATTATAATTTATTGTGTTGAAATTTTAGAAATTTATATTGATCTATATGAAAAGTGGCAAGGGACAGAACTGATAGACTTTTAATTAATTTATTTTGTATTTTTCTTAGCATGTAAATAAATAATATACAAACAAATAAATAAATAAAATGAAAACATTTATCAGCTAAATTCTTTATGCATATTACAATTATTTTTCATGTCTTGTTATACACAATACCAAGAAATATTTCATTTCTGCAGTGTTTATACCCTGAGAAGGACTGCTGGGACAATTGGGGGCTTAGATGTTCCACTTAGAAAATAATCCTTTAGTAGCATACCTTTAGCATCCAAGAAAATTTTTGCCATGATCTTTCTCACTGACTTAACACATTTGACCTTCTTTGGCATAATCATATACTTCCTTAGTTTTGTCTGTGGTGTATAGTAGTACATTCATGTTTCATCACTGGTCATGAATTGATGGATGAAATCAGTTGGATCTCTGTAAATGCCCCATCCTTTGCTCATAGATTTATATGTTGATTTGCTTTTGATTGGTGACAACAGCTGCAGCACCCATTTTCTAGATACTTTTTTCTTGCATAAGCCCTGAATCAAAATGTGAAATACCATTTGCCTAAAGTGCTTATAGCTTCAGAAATTTCTGATACCTTTAGATAGCGTCAGATCCTCAAATAACGTATTGTGTATTCTTCAACAATTTATGGTTTAGTGGCAGATTTTGGCTGTCTAACACCGTTCATCTTCCAAGCTTTCACAAATACATTTCAACTCAACAGTACAGGTGGAAAAAGGTGAAAATGATGGCACAGAGTACTCTAAAATATTATTCATATCTTTATGAATTTCTGTTGCTGTCACATCCTTCCTCAAAAGAATTTAATTATTGCATGTTGATTTGCCATTTTTCCAATATGCATATGTCAACACTGTAACAAAGAGCAATATCTATTATGATCCTTCACTAAATGAAGCTGTTTCTGTATGACTTTTGATACAGCAAGTGGTTTGGAACTACTCTGCAATCTGAGAACTTGAGAACTTTTCATACTCCCTGATATTTAACATCATTGTTGAGTGCCATAGATCTTTGAAACATGAATTTATCCATTATCACTATCTTGAGTTATCTCACATTTCCACTTTTTAGGGTGAAAAAAGCTTTGATAAACCAACCCAGGGAACTTGTATTGGGAATTACTCCTATTTGATAATTGGCAAGCAGATGTTTAGATCCTGAGCTACAGCTTTGGATAATAATCCTGCATAGATGGTATATAACATAGTCTTATTTTAGTTCCTAGAAGAATCCACTTTCAAGGAAAGTTTAAACCACTACGGGTGGCCGAGGTTGTTAAGGCACAGATACTCATGAGTCAGAAGGTCTGGGATTCAAATCCTGCCAAGACCGTCCTCCCTAACTGAAGATTCAGGTTTCCTCATCCTCATAAATGGCAAATGCTGAGACAGTACCCTAAAACTTAGGCCTGGAACATTTCTTTCCTTAAAAAAAAATCCTTTCCCAATATATAATTTCATCTCACGTATCATCAGTGTCCATCGCCTGTGGTGCCTCAGTAGTAAAAATGGGCATTAAACACCTTTAAAAAATAAAGAAATTAAAAAAATGAAATTTAAAAGTATTTAAATTTTTAAAGCTATTTCTAGCTGCAAATAATAAGTAGAAAAATACTTACAGGCAAGCTGTATGAAAGAAAGTTGAACAAAGACACCTTCAGGAGAACAGTTTCACCTCTCTTTATGGAATAGGGCGATGTGAGCTCCAGAAAGAAAGGCTGGAAAGCTGTAAGTTGTGTTGGTGGAGAAATTCCTAATCCCAGCTCTGGAGAAACACAGATTGTGTTGCCAACCCACTCTGTGATTGAATGGGGTAATTCCTTTTTTAGCTGAATCTTTCCATCAATTCTGCCAAGAGAGCACAGCTTAAGCATGAATGAATTTAACCTCAACTTGGACATTCATTTTTTACACTAAATGAATGAATGAATGCCCAAGTTCAGGTTATATTGTCACTCCATTGTCAACAGCTTTGTAAGTACAATATTCATGAATGAATTTATTCATTACTCAATATAATAAATGCAAAGTAAAATATAATACACAGAACAATACAACCAGTCTATCACCATATGCTCTTGTGCAATAATAGGCATGAGATTCTAGACATCATATAAATTTCTTGGGAGTCAGCGTTAATCAATTAACTTTCAAATTCCATTTAGACCATATTTGTAACAAAGTGAGCACATGTATATATTTATTTTTATTTAATTTATTTATTGAAAGAGTCGCTCATATAGTCCAGTGATAGGAAACAAAGATATACAGGATTACTTTATGCAGATGATCTAATGGTTGGTGCAATAACAGCTGTATGATTACAGAAAGCAATTAATGAAATCAATAAATTCTGCATAGAGTGGAGCATGAGAATTAATGTTAGGAAATAAAAAATAATGATAGGTAAATAAATAAATGGTAAGAAAATAAATATGTAAATAATGTATTTAAAAAAGGAAATAGATTAAGAAAAAATGAAAAATGGCTTTTGAATGGAGATAAATTAATTAGAAATAGTGAAAGAATTATATTATTTAGGAATGAGATTAATTACTAATGGAGGCTGGGAGTCACATGGAAGGAAGCAGATTGCTAAAGGAAAAATAGCTATGAATGAAGTGAGAGTATGTTTATATAATATATTAGAAGTGTCTGTAAATTGTTGGAGAGATTGTATGAAGCAATGATAAGATAAAAGATATTATATGGAGTGCAAATGTGGAGATTATCAGATATTATGAACAAAATCGATATAATACATAGGATGTTTTGTAAAGAGTTATTGGGTATTACCAAAAGCATCACCAAGACAAGTAGTATTGGCAGAATTAGATAGAACAGGCAGAAGAGCAATCATGGTTGAAGGACTTCTGAAATGCTGGCATAGGAATCTGAAACTAGAGCTTGATAATTTAATTAAAACTTGTATGAAATATCAAGAAACAATTTTGCACAATAACTGGTGGAAGAGACTGAAAGGAACATTAGAAGAGAATGGTATGGGTGATGTATGGCAGAAGGGAGAAAATAATTCAATAGGTATCTGTCGAGAGGTAAGAGATATGGCCTAGTTTTGAGAATAAAAGTTCTTTGAGATTGTACAAGATATTAAAGATATTAAAGAAATAGTGTGGTATAAATGTGGAGTAGGGTGAAGTATGTTAACAGCCGTGATAAGCAAGATAAAGAAGGATATACATGGATGCAAACAGGGGCTTTGTAAATTAAAGGTTTTAGAAGTAGCACAATGCAAATTTGCGTTGGAAACAGAGGGTATGTTTCATTGTTTGTTGTAGTGCAAGGGAATAAGTAATTGAAGAGAGGGTATATGTGATTCAAAATGGAATAAAATGGAAAACAATATTGTAGCAATAAAAACGTTGACAGTTAGAGGGTTGGAAAGAAGTAGGAGTATGGGTGAATATTAAGGAAGAGTAAGGGCAAATGGATTAGGAAAGTGAAGAGAAAAAAAGGGGAAAAGTAGGTGAAACAGGGCTCTAACTCATGTCGACAACCAGGGAATCATGACATGATAAGAACTACAGATAAGATGGGTCAGTCTCAATTGTAAAAAAAATGTATTATTCATTTGTTATACTTTTTGAAATGAAAGATTGAAATATTCCATTCTTTATATATTTATTAAGAAATTATCACAATATTTAAATTCAGATAATCTAAAGTTGTATATTATGGTTTAATCAACCATATTTTTGTTTTACAATTGAGGTTTGGGGAAGTACATGTGGTGTAAATATGAATAGATTACTAATATTTAAAAAAAAATTGTTTGAGATGCAAATATAAGGTAGACAGGATAGTATCATGTAGAAGTAATTTTAAGAAATCTAAAATGTTAACACATCATTATATGTATATAAGATAGTTCTATTTGTCCTTGACATGAACAAGACAAGATCCTAAACAAGGACTGCCACAACCATAGTGCTTGGACTAATTTTTTTTAACAGTGTTTAACACCTGTTTTTTACCACTTAAGCACCACAGGCAATGGACACTGATGATATATGAAATGAAATGATAAATTGGGAAAGGATATTTTTTAAGGAAGAAAATGTTCCAGGTCTAAGTTTAGGATACCTCCCTGGCATTTGCCATTTACGAGGACTGAGGAAAACCTATAAATTTGCACACTAGTGATCTTGGCCACCCATGGTGGTCACTTGGACTCAGAACATTTACTGTCATCTAAATGTAAACAAAATGCTACTGAAAGAGGTTTATGAGTTATTGGTAAATTTTTGTACAACAAACTTCCAATAACAAATAAAAGTCAAAGAGGGAAACAGTTTCAAAAGGAATTGAGATAAATGAATTGTAAATATGCATATAAAATATAGTTGAATGTAATTGTTTAAAGTATAAATGGAAATAACCCATTATTAAATGAGATAAATTTGCCTCTTGTTTTAAATTGTTTGGTTTATCAATGCATTTCTGGCAATGACTGGAACTCAAGTGTAGCATTAAAAAAATAAAAATATATATATGCTGATTTTCTAATTGACCCAATATGCATAACACTCTGATTATCAGAACATTGGATTCATCCATATATTTAAAACTGTCTTCTCTAATAATTTGCTACAATTGCGTTTCTTTAATCCTTAACCATTTCTTCCTCACTTTTACTAAATAACTTCCTATTTCTTTAAATTTTTTTCTCTGAATTAAAAATCAATATCTTATTTCCAATTGCTCCTGCTGGAAGATTACTTAATTTCTCTAAAAGTGATTTCTCTCTCAATAATCTAGTTTCTTTATATTTTAATAAATTATGATAGATAATATCCTTCTCTCTATACATTGAACTATCTCTATTATGAACCTTCTGTTTACTCCTTTCAGCATGACAATTCTTGTTCTGACTCATGTTTATTCTTCTTCACCATTTTTGTCACAACATTTAGCATATTATTATTAAAACCAATAAATATTTCTTTTATTTCAATAATTTCAATTTCTTTACACAAACCTGTACCTTTCAATTCCTTATATTTCTAGATTTCTTCCATGCCAATCCTTTCCAAAATCTCCTTAATTGTACTGATCTGGGTTTCTCTGTTTTATAATTTCTTGTACTTATACATTACCAAAATATATTTTCTTTCTCTAGTCCCATTGATCCTGAACCAATGTTTTAGTGTTATTTCCACTATTTTCCCCTATTTGTCCTAACTCTGCACCAGTGCATATATCTGTCAAAAGTTTAGGACCATTTGGTGCAAACATGCTCAATTTCCTTTCTTCTCTTCTTCTCTTCATTGGTTAGAGAATGTGAATTGTTCTCTTGCTCACAGCTTCCTGAGGCTGGCCAGAGCAAGGGTTGTCTTTCAAAGTCTCTTACCCTTCTTCAAATGATCGAATCCATCTTGCAATGTATTTAGACACACTTGATCACCATGAGCAGCAACCAAGTCCTGGTGGATTTTTTTTCTCTTTTACCTAGCTTATAGCATGCGAAAAAGTAGAATGTAAAGTTTTCTTTAGAAATATTCACATGATTTTTCACCAGTTATTGACATAGAAATGAACTCAACAGACTGTATGACAGTGACTATGCAAGTTTAAATTTGCATTTATTGCATATTTTTATAATTTGCATGGTAATTTATAATTTAATTTAATTCCCCCTCCTTTTAATACATGTAATGGATGAAGCCTCACCCTATATACTCAAGTTCCCAGAGCCAAGTTTCAGGGAAGAAAGAGCGAACTTCTATGTGTGATTGATGATGGTCATCTGCATAAATAGCTCCTGCTGGCATTGCTGCTGATACTGTTAATGGATATGCCAAAGGGGATGATGCCATTAATCCATGTGCAGGCAGAGAATCTGCAATATATAAACAGAATGTCTTTAAAAATAACAATCTTAATGGTATATAGTTGTTTTGTAAGTGAATGAAGCATAAAAAAATGTTATATCATTGTGTTTGTAACAAGGATTCAGAGAATACAATTTAGTTTGATAGTGCTGACACATGATTGCAAGATGCCATCAAGCAATTGCAAAGTTCATGCGATTATTGACTGCCATTAGGAAAATATAGTGTGTGCACCAGGACACCACTTCAGAGTCATATAAAACACGACAGGAGAATTGTTTTCTTACATCAGAATAAGCTTTGAAGAAGCTTGACTTAGAACTTTTAATGCTAAGGCAAAACCTGGCAGCTGAAATGAATTATATGTAAATTAATAGCTGCAAAGGGATTATTTTCATAGCTCAAGAATTCCAGGATTTATAAAGTTTCTATTTTCAAAATATGGGTACACTGAAAGAGCTTATGACAAGGTTCCAAATATTCCTGATTTTTTCCTTATAGATTTCCCGTTATGTAGGAAAGTGCAACACTTTTATTCCAAAAAAGGAAAATAATTGCCATTGCTACTGATTCACTTTTGCTATATGCCCTTACCTTTTTTGGATAAAAATAAGTCCTGTTCTCCCTTTGGCTATGCTGCATCTACAAGCACTATTCAATGAAGAATGAGAATAGTTTTTTTAATTACGGAATTATACTAAGCAGGGTAAAGGTTGGCATGGTCTTTTTCAAAGTTGCATGCACTTGGGCCATATCTACTAGTACTGGAAGATGTGCTGGAAATCATTTTTTGACATTCTCTTCAGAACCACCTTCACCATCTTCACCACAGTTGTTGATGAACCAAAATGCTGGACCCATAGCATATTTTTGACACAGGGAACAGAAAAAAGCCACATGGATGGTGTTTGCTCTCAGGATGTAGCCAAGTTTCAGTAATCAGCAGTGATTACTTTTGAAAGAAGCTCTGCATCTTCCATTAACATCATTTTCAATTGCATGCAAACATCTTTTTGTATGGTAATCAGCAGTCTTGGAATTCTCCATGCACAAACACATCTCTTGTGCAACTTTTCAATTACCAAACTGGATGGGTGCCACCCAGTAAAATTTTCAGAACTTCCTAAAGTGTTCTTAATGTTATTCAATCATCCTCTCTCACAATGACAGTATCAATGTTAGTGTTTACTTTCATTAGAGTACAAACTGGAGTGCTGGGTCTACCTTCCTTTGAAATTTACTGCCTTCTCTCTTTAACTATTTTAAACCATATTTGAACTGTGTTACAGGAAAAACAAAATCTTCATAGGTCTACTGTTACATTACATAAGTCTCAGATGAAGATTTGTTGAGACAAAAGTATCTTTCAGAGCAGCATATTGCTCATTGCATATCATCTTAATTTACTTTAAATGGAACTGAACCTGTCTCAACTTGCACACATACTCACAAGCAGGAACCAAAGGTGAAAACAGTGAAACTAATACTATATGTACTGTATGTGAATTAAACTAGCAACATATTGTAAAGTTAAATGTTACTGCAAGAAATTATGCCTGTAAAAAAAAGTATACTTCATTATTGAATAGCCTTCATATCAAAGCATTAAAATCAATTGGCCTACAACATTACCGAAGTAGATAAAAGAGTAATAGGTACTAGTAAGTTAGTTACAGCTCGAGATAAAATAAAACATACATATGAGGTTAGTTTGGGTAAAACATATAAATTAGTGATATAAAAAATATGTTATAGTACAGAAATAATAAAAATATGTTATGATAGAAATAATATACAAATTTGCATAAATATGCCACATCTTGTATACATTTTTAGATTTACTATTCATGCCATATATCCCAATGTGCATGCATGAAACTAATTGTAAACATATGATTTTGCATTGACTTCTATTCATCAGTCTGTTCTATAAGTTTCCATAACACCATCATCCATTTTGTAGTACAAAAATTAAAGTATGCCTAATGTGAAGCAATATGAGATTAGAAGGAAAGGGCTGAAAAGGAAAGGCAGAGAGAGAAATATCATTCCGAGTTAATTGTAATTAGCAAGCAGATTATCTATGAAGATGAGCATATGGAAGAGTTTATCAGCTTCAGGCGCATGCTTCTGGTCAGTAACAAGGCTTTGAATTTAAATCCACAACACCAGAGTGAATGTTTAATAAAATACTATTTATTTCCACTAACAAAGATATGAGCTCATTCATGTCAAACAATTTTGGAACTGTTTGCCTGCCTTCATTTTTCACAGGTTTTAGCATATATTTAAAAAATAATATATTATTCTTCTTAGTTTTCTTTAAGAAAGTGAATTAATTTCTTGATATATTGTTTTTCAGTTTGTGTAATATATATAAATATTGTCTGTACACTACATCTTTTAATGTTCCCTAGAGATAATCACAAGTTATATGAGGGTAGGTCCATAAGTTTCTGGCCTAACCATTTTCTAGGTAAAATAAAGACAAAAACTATATTTCCCTTTTCAGTATAGTTACCCTTTATTGCAATACACTTCTCACATCTTTGTATTAACATTTCAATTCCCCCCCAATAGTCAGAAGTCTTGTCTGCAAAATGGGCATAAACAGTATCCATCACTTCTTCATCAAACTTAAATTTTCTTCCTCAAAGCTCCTTCTTGAGTTTTGAAAAGAGCAAATTGTCCCTTGGAGCTAAATCTGGGCTGTAGGGAAGATGGTTGATCTTCTTGAAGCTACATTTCTTCACAGGTTCTTTTGGAAATTGGAATTGTCGTGAAGAAGGTGCACACTACCACTCAGCTTTTCTCTACTTTTCTCTTTGATGGAAACACTAGTCTGTGTAGTGGGCCAGCATAGTACTCCCCATTTACTGTGGTGTTCCTCTCCTTGAAGTCCATGAAGAGTATTCCTTCACAGTTCCAAAAGATTATGGCCATGATCTTCTTGGTTGATTGAGTGAGCTTGACCTTTGGAGGCAGTGCTTCACCAGTTTTACGCCACTCCATCAATTCTCTTTTGAATATGGGATCATAGCAGAGGACCATAGTTTCATTTCGTGTAACAATGGCTTGCAGAACTTCCAACTCGTTGCCATGGAGAACTCCAAAAATTCCTCTCAACAGATGACTCGTTGCTGCTTTTGGACTGAGGAAAGAATCTAGGAACCCATCTTATATTAACCTTATTCATGTTTAAATAATCATGAATAATTCAAAGGATTATTGTTTTAGAAATGCAACTATTCTTGCTGCTATTTCTATTAACTATGAGCCGCCGGTCTTCCATAATTGCTCCTCCCACAAGAGCAATGTTTTCAGGAGTGAGCATCTCCAAGGGCCAACCTACACGCTCTTTGTCTTCAATGCTTTCTTGGCCCATTTGAAAAAATTTGGCCCATTCTATGGTAGAATATGAGAGGGATGCTTCCCCATATATACTGTCTAATCGCTGGTTAATTTCATTTGGAGTAAGTCCTTCTTTTGTGAAGAACTTAATAACAGCCCGATACTCCATTTTCAACATGTCACAATTTTCTACACATAGCCTTGTTTATGCAACTACATCTGAATAATTGAACACAGAGGAGCAGAAGTTACAGCTGCAATTATTTACTTAACAGATAAGGCTTTTGTGAAGGTGGTAATCCTTATCGGTGAGGCCGGAAACTTATGGACCTACCCTTGTATCACTCATACGATTGAGCAAGTCATATGCTCTTAATGATAAATCTGTCATTGGACACTCATTTTTTATATTGGCTGAATGTGTCATCACACAGTGCTGCTGGAAAAATGCAAAACATTTACACACAGGTAATTCATTAGAAAAATTGCAAAATATTTTCACATATCTGTGTTTATAAACTATTTCCTCATAAAAATTGGGCCTATTATTCTATCATCAACTGTATACTGTAACTGTATCATCCTTATGTATTTTTAACAATATTGTTTATCTCCTGTGTTTATTGCATGGACATTACAGGCAGAGTGGTGATGCATGAGATGAAATGGTAAATTGAGAAAGGATTTTACAATTAAAGGAAGGAAACATTCCAAACCTATGTTTAAAGTATTACCCCTGCATTTGTCATTTATGAGGACTGAGGAAAATCTGGAATACATCTCAGTTAGGGAGGATGGTCCTGGTGAGAATAAAAATCCAGATCTCCAGTTCTCAAGGCCTGTGCCTTAATGACCTCCATATTGATTTCCTATGTTTTGATCATGATGAAGGAGATTTTTTTAACCTCACTTTCAACAGTTTTGTTAATTTAACTATCCATTTAAATAGAACTGAGCTGTTCATTGGAAAACAGAATGAGGTTAAGACCAATTTCTCCATCATGCATTTGAATCAATATCCATTTGTGAAATCTTCTCCTGGCTAAAGACCACCTAGTTTAAGTTCTTGGACATACTAATTTTATAGGATTTTAACTAAATTAACTTTGTAGTCACTAGTGTGAAAATATAGGAAATTCTCATTTTCTGGAGAAGAGAACGAACAGATTTTTTTAGAACTTTCTATATATTATTTGACGTAATCCACAGTTTCTTCTGTAAACATAGTATCATCATCTTCTCTTTCTATCTTAACATTTTCCATAAAAAACATTATTAATCAATTAAAACATATCTTTTAAAAAAGAAATTATTTTTAAAAATATATATGGAACTAGCACAGTGAAGCCTAGTCTTATGAATAAATTCATGTGATATATGTTGTAATAAACACTCTTATTGCTTCACCTACCACTGTGATATTTGGAATCAGTTTCAAATACCTTTGTCTTCATCTTTGGCCAAGGGTATGACTGATTGGAGAATCCAACGGTTCTGTAGAGTTGAAGCGCTGCCCTGGTGGTGTTTTAATGTACTTAAAGTTGGTGTTTTCTACCTTTGGAATATTAAAGTTCATACAGAGATTGATTAATGAACTTTTATATTCCAAAGGTAGAAAACATCAACTTTCAGTACATTAAAACACCACCAGGGAGGCGCTTCAACTCTACAGAGCCATTGGATTCTCCAATCAGTCATACCCTTGGCCGAAGATGAAGACGAAGGTCTTTGAAACCGGTTCCAAATATCACACAAGTAAGTGAAGCAATAAGAGTGTTTAGTATGACATATATCACATGAATTTATTCATATTATTAATCAAGTTTGAATCATAATAAGACTTAGAATTCAATACGTGGGATTTTTTCTTGAAATAATTTCCTAACAGACTAAATAGATTCTGTATGAGCATATGAATCAAAAAATGAACATTCATTGAGGAATAGAATATAATTAGATTTATTTATTTTTTCATTTGACATAAACTAGCAGTTTGTAATAAACACCAGCATTTAGTGTGCACTTTTATGAGAGACTGCATACCTCATGATACCATAAATCATGAAAGACTATTATAGCTGGGTTCTCTCTATAGTCTAAGGCCAAGCAAACCTACCACTGGAATTTTGCTGCTCTCATGTTTCACAGATAATCTGCCCACACAGTAGTTCTGTCAGCAATAAAACCAATCAATGCAAAATGTAACCCAGACTTAGAAATTTATTTTTCGTAAAGGAAAATTATTGGTCACCTCCATGTATGTTAGAAGATCTTGCTTCTTGTGCACTGTACATCATTATAGTCTCATCACGGCCACCTATGTTGGAAATTAAAGATTTGACAGCCACTTTAAAGAGAGAAGAAATAAGAAATAACAGAAATAAAGCAAGTGTATTAATTAAACTGAACTTTAAAACTTAAAAAAAAATATTGTAAGTGAAAAAATAAAATGCTTTCAAGCAAAGTAAAGAGAAAAGTGCAGAAATGTTACATTCAAAAGTTTCCAAATACAAACTATTTCTCAATATGATAACTAATAAATTATATTCTACATTTATATAAGATAATTTACCTGTCATTGCATTGCAAGGTCTTGTTTCTAACACGAGGTCAGATATGACTACTGCTCCAAAATCCTTAAAAATAAAAAAGCAATAAAAATGTTTGAAGTAGCTGTAAAGCATGTAGGGGAATGGCATTGCATTTGTATGGATAGGAGTGAGCTACACATATAAAGTAAAATTTAAAACATGATACTTTAGAATAACACTAAAGGGTGTAGTAAAAATTTGATCTGAATGCAATAAACTCTATATTCCAATGTACTTGGGAAATTTTATAAGATCTGAAAATACAAATAGAAATAAATTTTTATCTGCATCATTTCATACATCTAAAAACATGTAAGCGTGCTCTGCATTTACACTCCAATATAACTTTTCCTGGATGCTGGTTTGGAGGGATGAACAAGTTGTCTGCACAACCTCCTGACATCATTCTTTATCTATGGAAACTCAGGACCTTAAGGTATAGGATATTTCACTCTCTTATAACCTTCAAATTAATATGCCAGTCAGCATCAACTTAATGCCTTGTGAAGTCACAACTATCTGCCCTGTCACTTGCTCAACATTGAGCAGGCAGCTAGTATACAATGGATGCATACTTGCGCTTTACTGTCCCAGCAAGGTTTAGCTAGAGATGGTCAAATTATTCGATTCTCAATAACAGATGAGATTTATATCAGGAAACCTGCATCGTATGTTAATGAGTGGAAATAAAAACAAGTTATCTTACATACAATTTTACCGAATAGTATTTAATTGTACATATATTGAATATTATATGTTAAATTGTAATACCTATATCCATAAAGCAGTTTATTCTTGCATGTTCACTGTATTTGTTCATAGTTTTTTTTTTCAGCTGCCAATCATTAAATTCTCTCACCATGTATTTTTCTCATATTCATTACTATGAATGGCATAGTATCTATGTAAATTATACTTCTTAATTGTGCTAACCTTTCAACACACTTAAGTAATTATCACTCTAGTCCACAAATAACAATACTTCTTTCCAAACAGAAAAGCACAAAGAGAGGGCTATTGAGCCTAAGAATATATGAAACTATTTTCAGAAATAGATATTTTAAACTATCCATTATTGTGATTTGATACTGCTGAGTAAGTCTTTCAACTGCAACATAAGCACTGCTTGCTGTAGAGCCCAGTGGTGCTAAGTTCACCCGCTGGCCAAATTTGCACGAGTTGATGGTAACTGTAATAGGCATACCATATTTTGGTGTATGAAAAGCTTGCTCTCGCACAGCAAATGTTTACGTAATTGCCATTAGCACCAAGTTATTCCCATAAACTCCTCTCAATGTAACTGAAGGCATTTACCAAAACATAGCCTGAATTCCTGCTGAAAGTTTTCTTGCAGTTCCACAAGAGTTTATGATATGTTCTGATACATTTTTTGTTTCAGCAGATTCCATATAGTGAAGTAATGTCAACTGATCTTAGTGGTCTAATATCTTTATAAATGACATGATCTTCAAAGAAAGAAACATTTTCAGTTATGCTGATATTGCAGGTTGTGATTTGCTGAGTCACAAACTCTGGAAGATTTTGATACAGACTGTTAGTATCCAGCTTTGTATGTAAGAAGAGAGAGTCAATAATAATGCACTGTGGTGATATAGCACACCATATCTAAATTTTTTCATCAAGTGATGTCTCATTCAGATTGGGAGTTATTTATTATTTTTTTATTTATGTACGCTCTTTAATATCTTTGGTTATTAGTGTCCCATTCAATTCAGGATGTGAAACAGCCAATAAATTTTTACTCAAAGGTCTCTTCTTTCAGGGTTGAAGTTCTTTTAACTGCCGTAAAAGTATGACATGGGACCCACATACTACTTCCCTTCCAAAGTAAGCCATACTTACTGTCCCATGCAAATTAATTGGAACACAAGAATTATACACACATTATTTATTTCTTTGCAGTTATTCACCTAATACATACCTTTAATCTTTGCTAAGTGTCAATATGTTATTCTTTTTGTTTTGTAAATTGCATAAGCAGATTCCATAAGCTTTGAGCACTTATTTTTAAGTTCATCATCATGAAACTACACTTTAACTATAGACTCTATCTTATGTGTTTTGTGGGACAGTCAAGTTTTGTGAGTCTCCTTTTGCAAATAGCCCACAAGTTTTCTATTGGATTATCTGGGGAGTTTCCTCGCTAGTCTATACACGAATCTTTCTCTCATTGAAGAATTTCTTCACTTTCTTTGAAGTTTGGCAATTAGTCAAATCATGCTGGAAAATTCCATCACCATCTGGAAACCTTTCTGCAGCTCTCCAATAACTCTCCTTTCCAGAATTTGGATGCACCAGTCAGATTTATCATCTCTTTGTCTGGTACTAAGGATCCAGTTCCTTCATGCATTAAACAACTCCAAACCATATTCTGCATGGGGTGTTTTACGGTCTGTTGCACATGTGCTTAAGTTTTTGCCTCATTATTTGCTCGGTGCACATATTGAACCCTCTCCCCCTGCATTTCAAAGTGACTCTTAAGAGAGAAAAGAACTTTATTTCAGTGTTCCATAGTCCAATTCTGATGACTATATGCCCACAAAAGATGTTTCATGGACATTTTTCCTATTAGAAGGTGTTTCTTTACAGGTTTTCTGGCTTTCCTTCCATCTGCCCGAAGTCTATAATGAACATTAGATAGCCCACAAGTTTTCTATTGGATTATCTGGGGAGTTTCCTCGCTAGTCTATACACGAATCTTTCTCTCATTGAAGAATTTCTTCACTTTCTTTGAAGTTTGGCAATTAGTCAAATCATGCTGGAAAATTCCATCACCATCTGGAAACCTTTCTGCAGCTCTCCAATAACTCTCCTTTCCAGAATTTGGATGCACCAGTCAGATTTATCATCTCTTTGTCTGGTACTAAGGATCCAGTTCCTTCATGCATTAAACAACTCCAAACCATATTCTGCATGGGGTGTTTTACGGTCTGTTGCACATGTGCTTAAGTTTTTGCCTCATTATTTGCTCGGTGCACATATTGAACCCTCTCCCCCTGCATTTCAAAGTGACTCTTAAGAGAGAAAAGAACTTTATTTCAGTGTTCCATAGTCCAATTCTGATGACTATATGCCCACAAAAGATGTTTCATGGACATTTTTCCTATTAGAAGGTGTTTCTTTACAGGTTTTCTGGCTTTCCTTCCATCTGCCCGAAGTCTATAATGAACATTAGAAACATGCAAATTTACTTCCCTTTCCCCCAATTTGCAAGTCTAAGTCCACAGAATTGAGCCAAGGGTTTGATTTGCTTCTTTTGAGGAGAAAATGTTCATCAGTTGGTGTCATTTTCTTTTTCCTGCTACAGTTTCCCTTTTTCTTCAGTGAAAATAAGCCAGTCTGTTTGTGCTATTGAATAATTCTATTTATAGTGCCTTCACCAAACCAAATTTAGTAGCTAACTCTCTTTGTGTCTTAGAAGTATTCTGATATAATGCTACAATTGCACTACTCTTTTTGGGAGTTATATCTATTGAAGACATAGATATTACTAATTTCATAAGGAAATCTCAAAATTCAAAAGTGACACACATCAAAATAAATACACTTTCATCCTAAAACAATCATCACACAGATTAATTAACAATGGGTAGCACAGTGTTGTCAATCACTGGAAAACTACGAAAAAAATTATCTTGTCTCAATAAATTTTCATGGGACTGTAGGATTTTAACACTGGATTTGGACTTGCAACTTTGGGTCTATGAGGTAAGCATGGCTATCACAGACCACCAGGACTGATTCAAATTGTGAGAATTCTGAATGGCCTCAATCATAGGTATTCTGGGAACTGATATGCCTATTTAGGTGGAAACATGCCTCTTCATCAAAGAACCACATTCTTAGATACCGCCATGGGTGACCAAGGTTGTTAAGGTGTGGACTCATGAGCGGGAGGTCTGGGGTTTGAATCCTGTCAGGACCATCCTCCCTGACTGAGGTTTTTTCCCAGGTTTTCCTCAGTCCTCATAACTGGCAAATGCCAGGAAGGTACCCTAAACATAGGCCTGGAATGTTTCCTTGCTTAAAAAAATCCTTTCCCAATATATCATTTCATATATCATCAGTGTTCACTGCCTGTGGTGCCTCAATAGTAAATACAAGCATTAAACACCATTCAAAAAAAAAAATTCTAAATGTGTATTGATAAACTGCTGGTGCCAATGACAACTGCAATTATTCTGCTTATTCGGAGATTTCAATTCTTGCATAGTCAACATAATCTGCAGGCAACTTTTAATATCCAGGTCACTGACATGTGCTTATGGAAACCATCTTTGTAATATTTTATTTAAAAGACTTCTATTGCGCAGTCTGTTTTTCACATTCTGCACCATTAATTCTAGTAATTTTGAATGTATTCCTTTCTGAATGCTCAATAATGTTTCAGCTAGGTCCTTCATCAGATCTAAATGGGTACTGTACTAATGGTTTGCAAATCCAAACTGTATTTGATGCTCCTTTATCAAAATACTTTTTAATATATGTGTGGAAATAAACACATGCTGTTCTTATTTTGATTTAAAGTAAAACACTAAAAATCATGTCGTCACATTAAAACTCTCTTTAAGTTTCACAAACACACTTATAAAAGTAATTTTGGTACATGTTTCGTGAGGTACATTCCTCACATTGTCAACCAAAACGACGACTCGTCGTCGTTTTGGTTGACAATGTGACAATTGAGGAATGACAATGACAATTGAGGAATGACAATGACAATTGAGGAATGACAATGTTGACAATGTGAGGAATGTACCTCACGAAACATGTACCAAAATTACTTTTATAAGTGTGTTTGTGAAACTTAAAGAGAGTTTTAATGTGACGACATGATTTTTAGTGTTTTACTTTAAATCAAAATAAGATTAACAAAAGTTTCACTGTGTGGATTCCCAAATTCCGTAAACATGCTGTTCTACTGTTAACTGAGTTATACAGCATTGCTTATAATACAAAGACACAATGACTGTAGATAATCCTGTTACAGTAGTGAGTCAGATGTATCACACTACTGCTGAGGACAGCCATCATGGGCTAGAGAGTAGCACCATCACTTGTGGTCTTTAATAAGCATGCTTCTTATATATCAGGGTATGTCCATATCAAATTTCACTGAATTATTCCATTAGTTTGAAAGTTATAAGAGAAAATCAGGGGGTAAGAGTGAGTGAAATACACACAGTAGCTAAAACATCTATTCAGGCATTCTATTTGATTAAGTATTTTATAAATTTTTAGTCCTCTGATATTATTTCATTTGATTTTATTTTTTTATATAGTAGTTTTCCTTTAATTATCATGAATTAATTAACAGAATAAAATTTGAAACTGTTATGTCATAAACTGGATTTTAACTGAATCTATTTT
Source organism: Metallyticus violacea (assembly GCA_030762175.1). Lineage (NCBI taxonomy): Eukaryota > Metazoa > Arthropoda > Insecta > Mantodea > Metallyticidae > Metallyticus > Metallyticus violacea. The sequence continues at coordinate 19,473,887 of CM060836.1, forward strand.
ATTCTTCCTGTATGATTGAGATTGTATATTAGAATGTAAACATAAGCAATACTTACATCAAAAGCTTGAATTGAGTCCACAAATTTTGAGAATGGCTGTGTAGCTATTGATCTTTTTCGTTTTTTCAAGTCCCAAAATGGAGGTTCTACTGGCCATCCAGACCAATCTGGGTTCTTGTTTGCTCCATCGGTACCAGCAGTTGAATTATTTGTATTTCTAGATTCTGCAACATATATACTGTTATGTATATCAAATATTAAACCATAGTTTAAGACAACAATGATGTATTAAGAATTTAAAATGATTGATTGAATTTGTAACACTTACATCATTAATATTTTAAAAAAGGAAAACGAAGTTTCTGGAGCTCCTTTTTTAAAATATTAGTGATGTAAGTGTTACAAATTTGACTCGATCATTTTAAATTCTTAGTATCAAACATTACTTAATGATATAATGATGTATTAATTAAAAAAAACACATACCCTGAGACAAAATATTAGTCACTTTAGGAATGGTTATCCAATAACCACTTCTGGTCCAAATTTTTTGTGACAGTAACTGCACAACACTGATGATATGTAATATCAATTTGTCAATAATAAATAACACGTTTATTTGCATTAAAAATATTATTATAAACTTCAGCAACATTGATTCATTAATTATATAATTGCTTACTTAGACAAAGTATTAATGGAAAATAACTGTGGACAACAGTTACAGAACCTTCTATAATGGTGCTAACATGTCTTGATAAGATAAGATAAAGGAGGGTTAATAGAATTTTGGCAACCTCTGGCAAGTCAGCCTATAAGATTTATTGTGCTATCTCTTTGGGAGAAACATCTTCTTTGTTTCCCAAAACCTATTCCTTGAACAAGTTGCAGTATCTTGATTCCAATGTTAGCATCAATTCCTAGCTCTTTCCTGGTTATAGAAAGAGTAAGAGTGCTCAGGAATGAGCACTCAAACAGGATATGTGAGGCAGTATCCTCATCCCATTTACACATTCTGCAAATGGGTTCATCTTTATAGAGTCCCACTTTTTGTAGATGTTTCCTGAAGTGAACATTTTCAATGATTAAAGCAACTACTTTTCCTGTACATATTTTACCTAATTTGAGAAGAGATAAGGAAACAGTGTTACTTGGACCTAGGACTAATTCCCTGCTTGTATTTGTTCAGGATAAGTTTACCACCTAAGCTGGTATTTTTTCCTTACCCATACTTTTACCGACTTTTGACAGTACATGTGCTGCTTCCAACCACAGGTTCAGGGCAAACATAGAGTGTTTTAGAACCCTTTTTGGATAGCTGGTCTGCTTTTTCATTTCCATAAATGCCCAGATGCCCTGGCACCAACTGTATTTCGAACTTGTTGTAAGATGCCAGGATAGTTAGGGCATTTCCACACAAGTTTAAACCAGAGAGGTTCACAACAATCACAATATGAACTTCTTGCAACCTTTATCTAGTGTGTACATACCATAACAACCATCAGAACTATTTATTGTCTTTCTTTTGTATGCAAAGAATAAAATATCATTTAATCCTTATGTTTGATAAAGCTGATTCTAATAACATTTATGATTGCATTTAAAAACAAATAATTAAACTCATTAAGTAAAAAATTGCCAGAGAAAAACTTTTATTTATCTCTTCCTTGTCAAACTATCAGCTCCCATTAAATTATCCTAAATAAAATATCTTCAAGTGTCAGTATTTGAACTTCAGGCCTTCAGTACTAAAGACCAGCTTGCATATAACTGCGCTAGGAGAATATAAGTCATACCATGCAGAGCAGTACAAAGCAGTCAATTAAGCTGAAATTGATACCACATGATGCAGTGGACAGTGTTTACAATATAGCCTGTAAAATGTCTGTAATACATAACTTCTGAACCTGCAGGATGAAAAGATTCACCTGCTACTGCCTTGAGAATGAGTAAACTGATTAGTAGAGAAAATATATAATGCATGGGATAGAAATATGGGAGACATAAAAAGGGTGGGAATAATAGATCAGATTCATAGAGCATGTGTAAAGTGATATTATATTGGGATTACCTAGAGCAGCACCAAATGAGTAGCCCTGATGGAACTAGGAAGGGTGGGTTTAAAAGGACTAATAATAAAATGCAATATGAAATACTGGCAGAGGATACAATTATTGGAGGAAGGAAATATTCTCAAAGATTGCTTAGGGGCGCAAGATAAAGGTAAATGGGAAGGAAGTTGGGTAGGTAGATTAAAAGAAAATTGTAAGAGAAATTGGTTTGGGAGAATTGTTAGTATACAGTCACCAAATGAGCAAGGCACATGGAATAAAGTGAAAGCAAGGATTGATGATATAGAGAAACAAGAAATATTTGATAACCTAAGAGATAAGAGTACTCTGATATAATGTAGCAGTTTTAAGAAAGAGTGGGGCAAGGAAAAATATATTGAAGTTTATGACAAAATGGGAAGGGAGGGTATAGCATGGGCAAGAACAGGAACAATGATGTTAGATGGGATAAAAGTTGACAAAGAATTTTGCCCAATATGTAGTAAGGTAGACAAGAACTTGCTTTGTATATTAGAATATACAGAAACCAAAGGTTGGAGAGAGGAAATATGGAACAAGAAGTGGGATAATCTGCAGGCAAAAATTCTAGCTTTAAAAATTTTTGGGATTAGCAGAAATGAATTTTAGAATCAGTTTGGAAATTATGTAGAGAAAGTAAGAGAAAAGTGGCAGAGGAAAGTGATTAAGGCATAGGAGGAAGATAACAAAGTAATAATGAGAGAAGATGATCACTTTTAGGAAAGTTATTGTAAAGCTCATTTGATAATAGGTATAGTTACATGATATAGGATCCATGTATACAACAACCGGGAGGTTAGTTGCATAGGATCCTGAATTAATAAGCACTCAAGGATCAAGGAAATATTGTAAAACTGCAATTGTAAAGTAAAATTGTAAAATTCACATTCAACACGTTTCTCCCAAAGCATTATATATATATGATCTTGACAAATTGCAAAGATGGTAAAGGAGAGATATGCATTTGTTTGAATAATAGCCTACAATTACTTTATGATAGCCACAAGCCCGGTAACTCTTTTCTCCACCTTAAAAATTGTACACTGTTTGTAGTGTTACCCCAAAATATGACAGCAAAGAATGAAAGTAAAGAAATAAAGACTGCAAAGAATCCATATTTATAATATGTTTAGTTATTTCTTATGGCAAAGTAGATTCTACATGGCTTTAGGGCAAGAGATTTGATTCTGAAAACTGTGGAACATTATATTGACTTGCTACCAAGGTTTAAGTTTTAGTCATTTAAGTTCCTATTTTGGGCATGATGAAAAAGCATTGCTACTGTTTTGTCCTTTTTAATTAATTTCTTTCAAATCAGTTCAATAATTGCCTGAATGAACTGTTTAGATAGTACTATAATATATTAATATTATTAATATATTATAGTACTTAATGAAACTACTTTTAGCATTTACACATACAACTGAATTTTTATTAGTAATTAATTAATATGTACTGATAAAAGCTTTGGTCCCAAGATGGACCCTGTGGAACTTAAAAGTTTATCATATTTTCCCCAAATAATTTGGACATATTACATATTTATGTTATGTTATGGCATTGACTTGAGATTCACAGTGAGGTACACTACTTCTTGGAAATCCTGTTGACAACCGGCAAACTGGAACACTATTAAAATTATGTTCATTTGTATATCCAAACGTGATAACCTTTTTTTCAATGTAACACCTACATTGTGGCCATTTTGGTGAGCTGCTTGAACAGAATTGAGGTACATTTCTTTATGAGCAACTCCACTAGAATTATGGAAAAAACTATTGTATATTCCACAAGAGGTTACCAATATTTTGTCTGAAACATGTATAAAGTGTTGAAAAATGTTTTTATGAATGTTGTGTAGCACCTACATGCAAAATAAAGAAATTTTCTTTCCTGCTAGTTAGTTCAAGCTTTATTTCAAGACAACTTACTTTTAGTGCAATATTCCCAAGGATCACTTTGCCTTGGTCCACTGTTAAGGTCAATGTGAAAACGAGAAATGTCTTTAAACACACTCTTCTTGTCTACTCTATGAACTTTTCCAAGAAAACTAGTGCTCTTATCCACTGCTGTTAGTGTGCACAGTGACATAGGAGCTGCTGTTATTTCAATCCATACTTCGGAACCTGGTGTGCGAGTTCCCTCTAAAAATCTTGTTTCCACCTGGGAGCAAAACATTGTTTTACTTATAGATTAAGTAAATTACTTTTATACTCATAATTTCTTAAGGATAATTTAGGAAAGGTTGCAAACTGTTCAATTTTTTTTATTATTACTAAATTTATCATTACGAGTCTATTTTGTCAGTCATTGGTTTTTAATTCCATTTAAACCAATGACCAGGATAAAATAGGACAGTAATGATCAATTTTAATAATAATGCTGGCCATAAAACCCTAAAGAATGTTATTCCAATTTTTGTCTTGATTTTTACAATGTAACAATACATACATAAATAATCTCTGTGAGTTGGAATATTAGAACACTCTTTCTGGTTTCACTTATATGAGATTTTACTCAGGACATATGTTTCATGGACATTTTTTCCACATCATCAGCTGTTCATGACTGACGGATCATTCGTAGAAGTTGGGAAGGTAGGAATCCGGGTGAACTCTTGTGGTCTTGTGATGAACTTAAATAAAGTTTTGTCTGCTTCTGGAATATCAAAATTCATAAGGTTACGCTCATGTTTTTTAATAAAAATCCTTTCCCATATATTTAGTTCTTTGGTTGTTGAACAGTTTTTAATAAGTTGATGCCTTTTTCTATTTTATGGTTTTCATTCCAGAAATGTGCTGCCACAGTTGATTTATTTTGTTTGTAACGGATGTTTCTCCAACATAATGCCTAAATTTCTCTTTGTCTTTCCTACCTATATCTTTTTACAATCCTTTGAGTTGATTTTGTAAATACCAGATTTGTCCTCTTTCGGCTTGGAATCGGTTTTGTTTAATTTCGGTAAATTGTTTACACTGTATCTATTTTGAGGTGCTAAGATAATATTATACTACTTAAAAATTTTTTGAAATTTTGTATAAGCTGACGGATGGTAAGTGAGCTTTTTAAAAGTTTTTTCATTTGTTGAATCACTCAAAGTTATTATTTGTTTAATTCTTTTATGTTTTTGGAATCTTTTGATTTTTTGGTTAATCATTTGTTTGTTGAACCCATTAGATTTAGCTGTTTCTATTATGTGTAGATTATCATTCTTGTATTCTTTGTTCAGGGGTAAATTTATTAATCTGTATACCATGCTGTTATGATGTTGGATTGAAACCATGGGCTTTGATATAACCGTCTGTATGTGTATCCTTTCTGTAGATGCCAAATTCAAGTTTATTTTTACATTTTATTATCTTCAGATCTAAAAATGGTAACATGTTGTCTGCTTCTGTTTTGATGGTAAACTTAATACAGGGTTCTTGTAGGTTTAAAAGTATTAGTGCATCTTCCACATGCTTTTTGTTTATAATGGCGAATACATCATCCACATATCTCTGCCAAACCTTAAAAATGTGGGGAAAAGCCTTAGTGATGTGCATCTCAAAATAGTTCATGAATAAATCTGCTAGGATAAGTGATAATGGACTGCCCATTACAAGTCCTGCTTTTTGTTTAAAAAATTTTTCCTCAAATATAAAAAATGCTTGATTTATGCACAACTTAGTGAATTCAATGTATTCTTTGATGCGTTCTTCTGTTAGGTTGGCTGACAGCAACCATTTTCTGAAAAAGACCAATAATTTATTCTGTGGTATACTGGGACATAGGGCTTTCACATCAAAAGAAACAAGAGTGTCATTCGGTGATAATTTTATATCTTTAATTTTATTGATGAGGTCCATGGAGTTTTTTAAACTTAAGCTATCAACTTTTGGTAGTGAATGGAACTGTAATGATAACGAACTTGCTAAACTGCAGATCGGAGTGTTTATGTTATTAATAATTGGCCTCATACTTCTCCCAGGTTTGTGGATCTTCGGAAGGTCATATATATTAGCTAAAGATGGGTTGTGGACTTTAATTTTGTATCGATATGTTTTTGGAATCAGATTACTACTTTCCAAAACTTCTTCCATGGATTTTATGAATTTTTTCAAAGGGTCTGTTTTTATTTGTATAAATTCGTCACTATTTAACACATCTAACAGATTCACAGAGATTATTAGTGCATGTTTCACTGTGTTTGATTCCAAATTAAATTAATATTGAAAACATACATAAATATTTGAAATGTCTTAAAAAAAAATTGTTTTAAATAGCTCGAATTTTCACAGCTAAATATAGTATAATATTGGAACATTTATAAGGAAAATACTGAATTTTCATTAGTTTTGTTTCACTTGCTGTTGCCTTCATCATCAGAATAGTTTCACTGACAGCTTCCCATAATGATATTAAAATGTTGCTCTGTAGATTATACACATTGAGCGACAAGGTTACTGTGTTTGGAAGATCAAAATTAACTAAATTTTCCTTGAAAAGCTAATTTGAAATTGTACAGTGAAGTGAAACACATAATTAATATCATTGCATGGCATGAGCTGAACCACACACTCTTTATTTGCTCCACTTACTTGTTTAATTTTAAGTATATGTTTCACAGGTCATTGTCCGCATCATGACTTTTAGCTGATGATGTGGACAAAATGGTCAGTGAAACATGCTCTAAATTTAAATAAGTAAGTGAAGTTAATAAGAGTGTGCAGTTTGACTCATACTATACAATGATCTTAATTATATTTTCCTTGGTTTTTTGTTTATGAATATATTTTCCCATAATATTAATTCTATGGGTTTTTGCAGAGATTTTAAGAGTTTTGGTTCATTTTGGAATTCATGTTTTTTTTTGCCAGAAATGGTATGGTATTGCTGATTTCTCCATATGTTTATACTTTGCATTTCTCTGTGTCCCTTAAACAGTAGGGACACTCTAACCAACGATCAATAGTTATATAACAGCTGAAACATGTCCTAATAAAACAGTTTAAGTGAAACGAGGAAGGGTTGATTTTTATAACATTCATCCAATGAGAGATTATTGTGTGTTTCATTGTTAGGTTATATATTTAGTTAATATTGTAATCTTCAAGGGTTTGGCAGTCTCTATCCCAAACCATTCAAAACTTCTGAATACATTCATTAAACAATGAAACAAAACATAAGAAATTTCAGCTAATATTTCTGTCTATGGCTTACAATAAGACTCAGCTGAAAGGAAGAAGTATCTTCAGCCTGTGAACTATTATGTGAATAATGTTATCAAAATCTTTGAAAGATGATTTGCAGAACCTATCAACTTATGTGATTAATCCAGATTAATCTATTAGGTGTAACAAAGGTATTATACTCATCTACCTTGTTTGCAAAACATGTATTGATCCTCAGTATGTGAGTGGTGGCAACCACTTCCCCATCATCTCGTACATAGTACACCAAAAGATAGCTTTTTGGTGATAACTTTGGAGTTATTTTCAGGTTAATAGGAAATATTCCAATTTTTCTCTGAATAGTTGTTTCTTGTTTACCATCCTTATTCAATGTACTTGCACCAGCACTAATTCTGCTTTCATCTTCTCCATTGCTGAGTATATTAGCAAAGCGTTGCTCAAGGATGATATCTTCATGTTCTGCATGCCAATGGGCATAATTTAGCAATACCACATCACCTCTTGATTGTATCTGTGAAACAAAAACAGAGTTGCTAAAAATATTATTAGGTTTAAAAAGAACTCATCTCAAAAATAAAGAAATGATAAGGAATATTCTTAATAATGAAATGATACATTATAAGTTAAAATAAAGTCAATAAAATGACATCAATGCATTAAATGATACAATTATTGTTTAAAAGGGAGATGACATTTTCAAATTGTATGTGATAGAGGAACATGGTACTATAATGCTATAATTACATCATTGCATTAAATGATACAATTATTGTTTAAAAGAGAGATGACATTTTCAAATTTTATGTGTTATGGAGACATAGTGCTATAATATTACAATGCTTGGTTAGTTATTCCATATACAGTATGTCCATAAAGTCATGTGGAATTTAATATCTATTTGTGCAACTACTTCCAAAAGTGGAGCTTTAATAACAAGTGAGTGAAGTTAGGATACAATTAATGCAGGGTTTACATTTAGGGCATTGGCAAGGATATGAGCTAACATGACTAACACCACTAAAATATGTTCAGCTAGTTCAGGGTTCGGTACTATAGCTGCATTTTTCAGATCTATTCTTCTGGAGTGAAAGCAGTATGATTTTAAATATAACAAAATCACCATGGTTAAGAAATCTATGGAGTTTATTAATTTTTGTATTACCACAACAGTATATATTTTTTTTTCTAATTATGATTTGCTCTGAGGATATAATGATATGCAGACTGAACATGAGACAAAGGTGTTATAATTTATATTTCTCTCTGAAAACTGTATATGGATATTAATTCATGCTCGTAATTCCTATCATTTAATCATAAATAATTTTGTAATTTATTCCACAAAATGTTAATTGCTATTTCTCTTTATGTAATGTTAAAATACTGTTTCTTTTTACAGAGTAAGAACCACAATTTGTGCTAATGGAGTTTAAAACACAACTTCTCTCAACTGAATCCAAAGCTTAACTAACAAATTTTAAGATGAAAATAGTCACTTATTACAATAATATTGTAATAATACTATATGTTGCAATACATTATATTTTCAATAAATGTATACTAAGCAAATAAAATTCATTCATTTCTACTTATTCACATTAAAACTGTCTGTCTTGTGTTTCATTCTTGGTACAATTAATCAATGTTGTTATGCTTGCCAATTCATTTAATATTACAATTTTCTTATCTGTAGTTTTAATCTTTTCATATTCTTGGCTATGTATGTGTTCATTTGAATTGGAACATTTTTATATTATAAATATTGTCATAAAGGCCAACAAACAAACATTAAGACATTGCAATAGCCCTATCTGATATATGCAATCTATATAAATGAGATCACTAGATTTATACAATTTAAAACATATTGCCAATGAATATTTATTTGAATTGAAAATTAAAGCCCTTACCTACATAAAAACATATGCAAATGAACTTATTAAATTTATGTGATTAAAAACATATTATTTATGAATTTTTGGAGCTTAAAATAAAATATTATGGCCTTTATCCTATGTAATAACATATGTAAATGAACTTCTTAAATTAACATAGCTAAATAGCTTTTACTATTACATATCTGTGGCTTTATATTGAGCATTATAGTCTTTAAATAATATGCAAACATATGCAAATAAACTTATTTAATTAATATAATTAAAACAAATTTGAGTTTCAAATCCAATATTATAGCTTTATCTTAAGTAAAAACATATATAAATGAACTTTTTAAATTTACATAGCTAAACAGCTATTACTATTAAATATTTGTGACTTTATATTGAGTATTATAGCCTTTATGTAGTATAAAAACATGTGAAAATGAACTTATTAAAATAATATTGTTAAACAACTGCTATTAATGAGTGTTTAGGGCCATAAATTGGATATTTTCCACTTCAACGGGCTACATATTTTTGAAATTAAAAGATGATTAAAATTTACCAGGTTTGGAAAATCAATTAAACAACCTCATTTTTAAAATCAATATAACATAAAAAATATAAGTTAATCCATTATGTTCACCTTAAATGATTTATTTTAAAATATCAATGTTTTGGCTGTTAAATGGAAATTTTTGATTTTAAAAACCTTGAGGGAAGGCAACTAGCCCTCTGTACCCTCCTCCCTTGCATATACCCTTGGCACCATGGGTTATATTTTGTGTTTGGAATATATATTCACCATTCTTTATTTTTAACTGCACTAAATGTTTTCTATTTGTCATATATGATTTTATCAATTTATACCCTATCCACTAACTGTAAAACATGTAAAACCAATATATTATATGAACTATAAGCTTATACTTTAATTACCAAATAATAGAATGTTATATTAGTTATATTAGGCTGCATTCTATAGTAGACATCAATCTGATATCTAGATCCACATTCCAGATTTTCTTCATTGTTATCTATTATTTCCAAATAACTTTCTGATGGAGAGTACCAGGCATAGACATCAAAAACTGCAGCTGGTTGATTCATAAATACTCTCCATTTCATATCTGGTGAATAATAGTTTGTTTGATAGTTAACAGCTGTTGCCTGAAATGCAAATGAGTATAATAAATGGGATTAATTTCAAAAGAGTAATATAATTACATATCTATACATACAGGTGTTAGGAACTCAATTAATAAAGAGCTAACAGAAGATGTTTCCCCTTAAAAAACACATACACAAGCAACATACAACAGTTTAACTTTTGCTATTTAATGAATTTAATAATTTAGTACCATATTTCAAGAAAATTCTTTGATAGTTTGTTTTAAAACATTTTTTCAGATTTATATTAATATCATCAACAAGGGATAGTCATATGTCATGGAAACTATTTTTTTTCTCACGATCAAGGAATAACATCAACAATTTAAGTGAAATCATTGAAAGTGTATGGAATGTACTTTCTTATGAAGCCACCAGATGGAGTATATGAGCAGAACTGTGTGTCTCAGCACATCCTGAAGTTCAGTTGGTAAGTGACTATGGCCATGAATGGAGTTCACGAAGAGCAAACAATGCGCTTATATGAAATTGCATTTCTCCATGGCAGGAATTGACAAGAATGCCACACAAAGCTATGGGAAGCACTGCATGTGGTGAACAGTGGCAAGGATACAGAAGCCTTCAATGGGATGGAATGTTGACTAGCGATCTGCCATGAAATGGGCATCCTGTGTCTGCAGACAATGATGTACAGGCGATGGTCCTGTAATTGTGCTTACACGATCACAATTGTGCCACATCATATGCCTCAAATGGCCAGAACTTTTGAACAATACCATTATTCTTCAAGATAACATGACAGCTCACCCGACAATGTCAAGTGTCTTTTACATTGTTCATCTAGACTGCCTGTGGTTGTTGTGGACATCCAGGCACAGCTGAAGTAGTCACCCCATAAGTCATTAAGGTGTTTGTTGCAGGACACATCTACTCAATGTTTCAGAGAGCTGCAGAAAGTACTCACCCAAACCCATATAGAATTTACAAGGAAGAGTTGTTGATTTATTTTTACTGCATTTTTACGGTGACTAGAACAACATACTGAAAACAGCTGCCAAACATAAAAGCCAATAATAAGAAATAAAGAATAAACATTGTACATCTCATGACAGGGGATCAAAGTTCGCAAATATCCCACATAATTTGACATTAAACTCAGGACATTGGGTGAATTTACAGCTGAATAAATAAATAAAAAATGGGTTAGTACTATATAAATCACTCTGTATAAACTGTCTGTGGTGCCTAAGAAAAAAAAATCTGTATAATATGAGCTATATCTTATTTTTCACAATGACTGTTCTAAAAAGTGATAGTTTGTACACAAAATCATCATGGTGCTAAAGCTATAGCTACAAAATTACAGTCTTAGGTTCTTTTAAGCACCTTAAGTCAGAGAGTATTTTAGGAACTGCTACAGTTGCAGAAAATGGAAATCTTGCAGTAAATTCAATTGAATTTTTTAGGGCTGTTCATACTGTAGAATGATCATACTTTTTTTTGTCAACATACCCTTACTTATCCTCATAATTTTAATGGTTTTTCTCAAAGTAGTCCCTGTTAAATGAAATGTATCTGTCAAAGCACTTCTGCCAGTCTTCAAAGACATGCTGGAAATTATTTTTGGCAGGTCCTTCAGAGTTGCCTCCCCAGCCTTAACCACTGGTTCTAATGATTTAAAATGCCTCCCACAAAGGTGTTCTTCAATTTGGGGATAAGGAAAAGTCACACATGCTAATTCTGAACTACAGAAAGGGAAAGGGACACACCTTATATTGATTTTATGGGATATTCAGCAACAGCATTTGTGATGTGCAGCTGTACATTATTTTGATGCAGCATCCAGCATGTTGCACAGAAATGTGACCTTTTCCTTGTGATATATACTTTCAGAGTTTTCAGGACATCTATTAGTAATGCCCAGTTCAGTAATGTATATAAGTATGATGTGCTGGTAAATCATTCCTTGAATATAAAAAATTAATGACCATAACTTACCCAGCAAAGCAACCACTTCTGCTTTTTTGGTGTTGGTGATGATGGAGAGTTCCACATACAGCTTTGCTGTTTGTTCTCAGGATTGAAATGATGTAGCAATTTACATCAGCAGTGATTGATTACCTTTGAAAGAAACGTTGTATATTCCTATAACCGTATCTTCAACTGCTTGCAAACCTCGTTTGAACATCCTTTTGTTTGGAAATCAGCTGTCTTGGAACCCATAGTTCACAAACACGTCTTATGTGCAACTGCTCAATTACCAATGTGTGGGGGGCACCCAGTGAAATTTTCACAGTTTCTGAAAGAATTCTTAATGCTAGTCAACAATGTCTTTCTCACAATGACAGCAGTGGTGTACATGTTTTCTTCTGTTAGAACACAACCTGGAGTTCAGGGTCCACCTTCCTTTGCAATATAAACATTATAAATAGGATAAAACAAACTCTCCATAGACCTCTTGTAATATTGCATAGGCTTCAGTTGAAGATTTGTTTAAACAAAATCAGAATTTCAGAGCAGTATATTGTTCGTTGCATGTCACCTCGATTTTGCTGTAGATGGAACTAAAATGTCTGAACATGCACACCTCTTCAGTGGGAACTGGAAGTGATAACAATGAAACTTGTACCAGGTGTATATTATGCATTAAATAACAAAGTTAGGTTTTAGGTGAAAAATGATGCCTTTAAAGAATTATGATCATTCTTTATTGAACAGTCCTAATATGTTTAAAAGATAAAAAAAAAATTATCATTGGAAATTGATATTAATGATGTTCATTTCTGCAACTTTAATTTTCTTTGACTGCAATTAATGGCATAGAATATAATATTTATTTATTCAAATGCTAAGACAAAAAAAATAAATACCTATTTGGCCCTGGCCATTCATAGTTGTAACCCCCACAAATAAAATTTGTGTTTTACAATAAGTTTCTTTACTTAATTTTAAATTAAACACAGTCATTCTTATTTCAATTCCTGAAACAATGCCAAATAAAACAATGACAACATAATTAGTCTCCCTGTGTAACATCCATGATTCTTGCTAAAATCTGTCTTTGGCTCATCAGTAGTCTCTTACTGGACAGAGAAGATATCAATAAGTTGTACTGTATATTTAGCTGTAATTTCAATTACTGCTCAATAGACCCCCAGAAAGGATTTTAGTCCTTTGAAGCTGTCTGTGCTCTACAAAATTATAGTTGCCACAAGGGGCACTAAAAAGTTTTGCAGCCAGCCTATGCACTGTTACACAGTAAATAAGTATAAAAATATAAATAAAGGATTTTATGATTATGTCTTGAGGGACTGTTAATTATTAATAATGCGAATAAATTAATTTTATTACTAATTTGACCAATTACAAGTTTGTAATTTTATATATTATTTTTCCATTACTATATCATTTTGATGCATTTTTAATGATTCCTTAATGAAATAATGAGCATATGTTAAAATAAAAATAATATATTGATTCTCAAATTTTTAAAAAATTGTAATTTAATTTTAAAAAATTAAAAATAAAATACAAAAGGAAAACAAATTTTAATGCAAAAAGTGAGCTTTATACTTCATGTCTCTTATCAACTTTTGAATAATCCTGCATTTTTTGACTTAAAATATAATTAAACATAACATTATTTTGAGATTGCCAAATATTAGCATAAAATGGCTAATGTCTTATGATGCAAAAAATTTGGTTTGAGAAATAAAGGGCTATACAGCAAAACTGCTGTAAATACCTTTATTGGGTTTTGAAAAAATTATAATCAATTACATGTATATGCTCAAAAGCAACAGCTGCCTTTGAGGTTATTACAAGGCTTGCCAGATTTTGTTATTTCAAATATTTTAGGACCATACTCAGATAAATTCCATATACAGGCTAAAATTTACTTACCACAAAAGAAAGGAGAACAACATTATGATGTTGAGGTGGAACCAAAAAATTGATAAAACCATTTTCACTTGAAGTGAAGTTTCTACAAACAACAAGTGTTTGGCTCCACTCTCCTTTTCCTCTCACTTTAAGACAAAGCTGTATCATTTCATCTACCACTGGGATATTGTTCTGGTGAAGTACCTTTAACTTTTAAAAAAAATAAAAAATGCATTTTATAACTGTAATCTATAATTTTCTAACTTAATACAGTAAAATAATTGTGTCTGAAATGGGAGAAATGTAACTCATATGTAGGATAATTCAGAATTTATTTTATGAGGGTCACTTTAAAAGTACTGAGAATGACCCACAGATTGCAGCAGTAGTTTCAAAGTTTTGTTATAAAAGCCAGTCATCTTCCTAGAAATATTTTTGCAATAATACATGGATGGCTCAAGAATAGTAAGGTTATAGCTATTTGTTGCAGTACAGACATGTGTGATAGGGAAAATGGCAAATATTGAACATTGTGCAGTTATTAAGTACTTGCAAAGAAGAATATGAATGTAACAGAAATTTATGCAGATATAACTAACACTCTCTGCACCATAATTTCCAAGTGGACCACAGAGTTTAAATGTGACTATAGAAGATAGGAATATGATCCAGATGACAAAAATCCATCACAATATTAGAAATTATTCATAAGGTGCCCAATGTGTTTCTGGAGAATTGCCAATTAAAGGTGTCCAATATTGCTGAAGCTCTGGGTATTTTAGGGGAATGCATATTTCACATTTTGAGGAAAGAATTTTGCTTGAAAAATTATTGGCAAGATGGGTGAAGCAGTGTGTAAATTTCAACAAAGTTTGACTCATTTTCAGAGAGATCTCACTGACTTCATGCATCTACTTGATCAATGATGAAACATGGTTACACTACTATATACTTGAAACAAAACAGCAGTCTAAACAATGAAAGCATCATAATTCTCCACAGACAAAGAAGATTAAGTGAGTGAAATTGGTGGGAAGATCATGGCATCAGTTTTCTGGGATGCAAAGGGTTATCTTCCCACTGGAGCTTATTATGCTAACTTTTTGGATCTACTGAAGACAAAAATATGTAAGAAAAGGCCGGATTTATCAAAGAGGAAAGATATGTTGCATCAAGACAATGCTAGCCTTTATATGTGTCTTTTCATTGACAAAAATCAAGAATTTGGGCACGGTTTGCTGCCACATCTGCTTTATCCCCTTATTTGCTCCATTGGATTTCCATCTGTTCCCTAAAGTGAAAAAATTCCTTGGTAGAAAGAAATTTTCATCCAATGAAGAGCTTAAAATATCAGTTCAGGTAAATTTTGCATGCCTGGAGGAATATGACTTTCATGATGGGACAAAGGCTTTGGAGAATTGCTGGTCAGAACACATTAGTATCAAGGGAGACTGTAGTGAAAAATAAAAATAATTTCAAAAAGCTATTTTGTGCTTTATTCCAAGAACTTTTCAAATCACTCTTATACTACAAAATTATTATTTTAAATCTAATTATCTTATTTTAAATAGGTATTAACAAAAATGCAATTTGTTAATACCTATTTTTCAGCCCCAAAACAAATATGAAAATATCTCTTGTGCAAAATATTAGTCATTTTTGGCAGCAGTTACCTAAAAATTTGTGGAAACATCTCTAGGTCACACTTTATGATAGGGATTTCAAAGGATTGTGAAGATAAGTAACAACAATTTGTAGTACCTTGCACATTACAAGCTTTCATCTTCTGTTCCTGGACTGGGCAGTATTCACTTTGTCTGTATTGGCACATCAAAATATATGATACTCTTTCTGGCCACTCTATCATAATAATAATTTAACTCTTTTGGTGAACTGCTTGAATATAATCAAAACACACAACTTCTTCAAGTAATTCCACTGGACTTATGAAAATTGCTGCTATTTGTTGTTGCCTATATAGGAGGGTAGGTCCATAAGTTTCCGGCCTAATGCTTTCTAGACTATAGACAAAAGCTATATTTCACTTTTTAATATAGTTACCCTTTATTTACACTTCTCATTAACATTTCAATCCCCCCCCCCCAAATAGTCAGAAGTGCAAAATGGGCATAAACAGCATCCATCACTTCTTCATCACACTTAAATTTCCTTCCTCAAAGCTCCTTCTTGAGTTTTGAAAAGAATAAATTGTCACTTGGAGCTAAATCTGGGCTGTAGGGTAGATGGTTAATCTTCATGAAGCCACATTTCTTCACAGCTTCCTTTGCAACAAGAGCTGTGTGCACAGGGGTGTTGTTGTGAAGAAGGCAAACACACTACTCAGATTTCCTCACCTTTTCTCTTTGATGGAAGCATGTATTTTGTGCAGTAGGCCAGCATAGTACTCCCCATTACTGTGGTGTTCCTCTCCTTCAAGTTAATGAAGATTATTCCTTTAAAGTCCCAAAAGATTGTGGCTATGATCTTCTTGGTTGACTGAGTGATCTTGGCCTTTAGAGGCGGTGCTTCACCAGGTTTACGTCACTCCATTGATTCTCTTTTGAGGAAGGGATCATAGTAAATGACCATAGTTTCATTTCCTGTAACATTGGTTTGCAGAATTTCTCTCTCGTTGCCACGGCAGAGCTCCAAAAATGTCTGACAACAGATGACTCATTACTGCTTTTGGACTGAGGAAAAAAAATGTCTAGGCGCCCATCTTGCACTAACCTTATTCATGTTTAAATGTTCATGAATAGTTTAAAGGAATGTTGTTTGAAAAGGCCCAGCCTTTCTGCTATTTCTTTAACTTTAAGCCACCAGTTCTTATATAATTTCTCCTTCGACACTAGTGATGTTTTCAGGAGTGAGCACCTCCAAGGGTTGACCAGCATGCTCTTCATCTTCAATGCTTTCTAGACGCATTTGAAAAGTTTGACCCATTCTTTTATAGTAGAATATGAGGTGGCATGGTTCCCCAAATACACCGTCCAATCACTGTTTAATTTCATTTGGAGTAATTCCTTCTTTTGTGAAAAACTTAATACTCCTCGATACTCCATTTTGAACAAGCCACTATCTTCTACACATAACCTTCTTTATGCAACTATATCTGAATAACTGAACACAGCAAAGCAGACATTGCAGCTGCAATTATTTACTTAACAGATAAGGCATGACACCAGGGCCCTGCTTCACAAAAGTGTGGTCTAATACATACAAGTGTATTTGTGTAGGTTCTTGTGCAGTATGGTGTTCTTGTAACTTTCTGTTCCATGAAAGAAATGCTACACTAGTAAAGTATTAGTAAAAAGTTACAAGTGATGTCATATAAAAGATGATGGAGGAACAGCTGTTTGCAATACGTCTCCATAACTTGAATTAGGTTATGTCCACTCTTTGGGGATTTTTAATGCAAGGAGCATTAAATCATTGTCATTTCTGCAAAATGGGTCTTGTTTTTTTCTCAGACATAATGACAATTTAAATACTTTATTACATATTTATCAATATATAACCGTAATAATCCACTTTGATATGATGGTCCTATAAGGCTACATTTCAGCCATTGAGAGATAGTAGAAGAAATGCGCTCCCCGGTTGCTCTCGGGTCATTAGTCCATTTGATACTTTATATTTATTTATTTGTTTGTTTATGTTGCTTAATAGTCACGTTCTCATAAGCATTATTAAAAAAATACCTGGGAAAATTGTGCCAAAAGAAATTATTCTAAAAGAGAATGAAAAGAAATTATTTTTATGGCATGCAGCAAGAACCTTAAAAATACAAATGAAGAATGAAAAAAAAAAATATTTTAATGACTAGTAGCAAGAACTTAAAAATGCATTAACTAAGAAGCTGGTCTGAAATATGCATTTGGAACAGGAAACCTCAATATCAATCATAAGCTGAACTTTATTTGCACTTACCCAACTTTATTACTATACACAAATACTTATTTATTCTTTCTTTATACATATTCCCACTCATCATTATCATCACTTTCACTAATACTTAGCACATTTGATTCAACTGACTCCCAAAATCATTAAAAAGATAATAAATTTTTGTGCTAGTATTTGTAGTTACCAATGTTCTATACTTGTGGAGGAATTTATACAAATTATCAATGCCCGACCAATACTAATACTTTCATGGAACAGAACTACAAAAATTCACTTATACATTTGTAAGCATGGTGTAGTAAAGTAGTAGTGTAGCAGAAATCTTTGTGGAACAGAATTTTACTAATAACTACAAGTTACTAGTCCATACACTTGTAATGTATTAGACTATACTTTTGTGAAACAGGGCCTTAGATAAAGGTTTTGTGAAGGCAATAATCCTTATTGGCGAGTCCGAAAACTTATGGACCTATCCTTGTAACTTTTGGGTTAGAAAGAAACTGCAATGTGTGCTATAATGGATGACTAATATTTTGTCTGAAGTGAGTTAAACTTGATATTTTATGGATAATTTTTGTTTTCATATTAACAGCATTGATGCTTACTTAAATTTGTGTGTCAGATGAATATCTCTCCTTTAGTTTGTTGAAATATTGTTCATGGCAAAAGCGTAGATTTTAGTTTACATTTTCTAAAATTAGTTTGATGTTTTTGAATATTTACTCAGTCAAAATAAAATTAAAAAAAATTCTACAGAGAAATTGTATTATTCATAGGTGTTAGGAAGCAACATTTTTAATTAGTGAATTTATGTTGTATTGTTACATTTCCTCTATAATTAATTCTGAATGGACTTATAATATGACATGAACATATCGTATTAGATGTATGATGATCTCATAGAAAATATTTAAAGTGGTTGCCATTAGCATCAAGACATGCCTTATACATGTCTCTCAGAAAGTATTACAAAAAGTATTTACCAAATTATCAAATATTATAGACTCAATTAGTAGTTCATTTTATTTCTTTCAACTTTGACATATCATCTGTTTGTTTTTAAATTCAACTTGGTATTTAGGAATTTATTGTTCTATTGTATTATAGCATTTTATTGTTAATATTAACAGGACGGGGCATAAAAATTATCCTGCACATGCAGTGTTTGATTCTTGGTGATTGGACCTGTAATGCTGCTTGGTGCCAATGGGGTTCAAAAAGCCTTGTGTGTAATATAGTTTTAACATGATGTATATTATTTGTCAACAATGCACTACATAGGTAAATTAGATTTAGTAAAAAATGCCATTTGTACCTGATATTTTGGGCAATTAAAACAATACAAATACAATACAATCAATTCTGTGAAGTACATACATACTTTTCCTTTGTAGGGCAATCCTGGTTTGAAATAACGAGCATTGTGAGAAACGAATTCAAGTTTGAGTGCTTGATGAAGCACAGTAGAAGAAGATTCAGCACTGTGGGTGTTACCAGTTCCAGCCTCTGTTACATTTGCAGATATAGTGATAAGGTTAGGGGAAACATCCCATTCCTGAAGGCCTAGTTCTTTGCTAGTGATATTCAAGGTGGTGCAACCATCAGTACTGTTCAGCTAAGATGGAGAGAAAAAAACAGTAATAGAATTAAAAGTGACAATTTTTACATAAGTTTTTCATTCAACTTATTTGAATCTTATATTACAACATATTCCAAGACTGTTCCTGTTTTAACTGGACTGTAAAGGTTTATGATAATATCTCTTTCAGTGCAAACTTTCAGCATATAGCTTATATGTAGTGTATTTGAAGAATTTCTTATTCTCTTCATTTGCCTTGTCATTAATGATTAAGAGTTAATTTTTTTTTTTGATTAAAATGATACTTAAATGCAAATTAAAAACAAATTATTGAGGTTATTACAAATATATTTTGACCACTACCATAGTCTAGTGCTAGATTTGTGCTTCCCACATGGTGGTCCAGTTTCAATTCCTAGTTGAGTTAGTTTCCTAATTGAGGTTTTTTCAATTGGTTTTCCCCTCAGTTCTTCATTGCTCAGTGAAGCTCTGTGAAACTTTTCTGTAGTTTTTTTTTTCCCAGAGTAAAGTACTGAAGTTGACAAAAACAATTTACCTCAGTTGTATATTCTATTTCTGGTGTTTTCACTTTCCTCTGACGCCATCTTGGAAACTGAGAGATTGCCTTTACAAATAATTTCCCTTTTACTGGCTGACCAAAACTGTATCTAAAAACGAAAATAAATAATATGTTTTTTGAAATTACATAGTTCAGAAGGTTCAAAATAAAGTGACAAAAAATTACATCTTTTTCTTACTTCTTATGTACAGAATCACATTATTTACCTTTTACTTTATCTAGAAGAATATAAGAGCACTGTAAATTGTTATTAAATTAATCAGAATTTTTGAGTATAAAAATGGATTATAATCATTTCTCACGAAGAGAAATGATTCTCAAGTAGAGAATTCTCATGCAAGTGAAACCATAAAGAGTGTTCTAAATATTTTGACTCAGAAGAGACTATATAATGTGTGTTCACTTTATTCGATTCCAAATTGAATTAATATTGAAATGGATAATAATGTTTAATTTCATTTTTAATGTTTCTTACTTGGCACATATGTTCCATGTAAGAGATTCAGCATCTGCAAGAATATAATCTGGAGGAATAACTGTAACATCAAACTTTGGAAGAACATACTCTCTGACCTCAAACACTTGTCGGGAAATACGGGATTCACTATGCTGCACCTTAATTTCCCATAACCCCTGTAAAGAATATGTGAGCATGTATAAAATCATAAATAATTTCTCATCTGTTAACATAACATACTCTAAGTAATGCAACAAGTATAAGTTAGAATTTATCTATCATCTTTTTTGATTTGTTTTTCCTGTACCTTTTCTTTGTGTTAGAGCACACCAAAGAGTGAATTTGTACTCATTTATTTAAAATTCCTTTATCAGCTTTTTAATCTTCCTAAATGCCTAGATGCCAGAGTGGAGAAATTTTCCATATAGGTAAAGAATTAATTATAATTATAGCTTGAACCTTTCAATATTGACATGGACTATTAATGCTAATAAAGGAAAAAGTATAGTGTTTTATTTATCTATTTGGGTCTTCCATGGTCTTTCTGCTTGTTTTACGGCAGCTGGTGGGTCAGTTGTCAGAGTAGTAACTCCCAGTGAAGTGTAATGTGCTGCTAATTACACTTAAAATTATAATGAAAATAAGCACATACCTTATGACAGGAGATGTTGAAAATGTTTTCCAGTTACGTATACATTTCTAGATCATTTTAGAAAATTGTGATATGTATGCATCATTCTTATAAAGCAGTGTGCAGAATATCTTATTAAACCTCTGACTAAATACTTGTAACACATTATTTTCAATTGGTTGTTTCCCCAAATCACTAAAATTAGCAAAAATTAAACCAAATTAAAAAAGAGGATAAAACAAAAGTTGAAAACCAATATCTGTATGGTTTGTTTTTTCAAAAATTATCAAAATCTTAGTATAAGTGTCTGGCACCATTTCTGGAAAAATATGATATAATTTCATGCTCACCATTTGGTTTTCAGAAAGGTAAGACAGTAAATAATGTAATATTCTCTTTTTTGGGAAATATCCTAAAAGCAAATGCAAAAGACAAAAAATGTTCTGGGTCTTTGGTAGATCTTACTAAAGCCTTCAATGTAGTGAGCTTATTAAAAAAAAACTTGAAGTTTAGGTATAAGAGGTATTGAAAATGAGTGGTTTGCTAAATATCTTAAATTTAGAACCCAATTTGTAGAATTAGATAGAATGCAATCTGCTCAACTATTGGCCAAGTTCAGTGAATCACAAGACTCGTTATTGGGACTAGTTTTATTTATAATCTCTATGATGATATCCCAGCATTAATTTCACCTGCAAATATTGTGTTTGCTAATGATGCCTATTTTACATATTTAGGAACCCAAGTAAAGTTACTTTGTAATCTTATATCAGTAATGCAATGCACAATTTAAATAAATGGTTAAAATCTAATAAGTTAATAATGTGGACAAGACTAACTACATGAATTTCAATAAACATATTCTTCTTAATGATTCATACAGCAAAGTAATTGAAAATACACTTATGAAAATCTTAATAGTATAAATTTTTAGGCATTGTAATTGAACCCGATTTATTTTGAAATGGATGCCCATTTTTAATACTGAGGCACCACAGCCAGTGGACACTGATGATACATGAGATGAAATGATATATTGGGAAAGGATTTTTTTTAAGGAAGGAAATGTTCCAGGCCTAAGTTTAGGGTACCTCCCTGGCATTTGCAATTTATGAGGACTTAGGAAAACCTGGAATTAACCTCAGTCAGGGAGGATGGTCCTGGCAAGACCATCCCATCCCCAGACCTCCCACTCATGAGACTGCACTTTAATGACCTAGGCCACCCGTGACGGTAAGTAGGAGTTGTACTAAAGATATTTTGAGAATAGTATATTTTGGATAATATATTCTATTAGCTTATAGTAAGGAGCTGTAAGTACATCTATGGTTTTTAAATGGCAAAAGAAAATATTGAGAATAATATGCAGCAATTACCATACTTCCACTAAACTAGATTTTAAGGAATTAAATGTTCTATTATTACCTTCATTTATATACAGGGTGCTAAAAATGCATACACACTTCAAGCAAATAAAAAACTGTGTTAACATAACAAAATTGAATTTACACAAACAGAAAATGATGAGCACTAATCATCTTAGACTTTTACAATTGCAAAAACAGTTGCTCACAATGCAGCCCACCATTCACAACAATACACTCCTGAGTGCTTTGAACTACTGATGAATAATATTTGCAAAAGTATCCTCAGCAATTGCAGCACATGCCCATGCCATTTCAATTTTTTCCCAAAGTGCTGCCAGTGTAGCTGGTTTTCTATGGTAAAATGAATCTCAAATTTGTCTTGGATGCATGCAATTGTTACTGGCATTGGTGGTTCTGTTCTGTATATACGTCTCCATTGCCTTTGAACTTCAACAACATTTTTGAGGGAAGTTAAAAAATAAAGTATATAGAACCAACCCCCAACACATTTGAAGAAGTGAAAAAAAAAATCAGATAAGAAATGAATTCAATTTCAGAAGATGAATTGATAATTTTCTAAAAAGATGCTAGAAATGTGTGTAGTACGAAAACATTTTCAACGTCTCCTATCATAAGGCACATGCTTATTTTCATGGTAATTGTATGGTTATTATGTCCATTTCACTGGAAGTTACTGTACTGACTGCTTGCCTGGCAGCAATTATGAAAAAGGCAACAAAGAAGCCATGAAAGACTATGGACACAACAAAGTATAAACATAAAATCTTATTAGCAGCATAACGTCAGTAATAACACACAAATTAATAAATAATAATAATAATAATAGTAATAGTGGTAATAGTAATAGAGTATAATGAAGTAGATAGAGAGTATGCATCTTCCTTAAAATACTGCACCAATGCACTCAATATTTCAGAAATTAAGCAATTTTTATATTAACATTGATGTAGTGAATTTTACAGATCATTAGCTGAATGAAGATGAAATGAACTATTTTTAGTTTGTGTCATCAAATGGCACAAAAGGGGTTCTTGACTCTGTAAAACCCAATATAGGCACCGTTTCAATAGTAAATCTGAATACTTACACAAATAAAAGCAATTTGAAATTAATATAATAAAACTCATAAAAAATGTAATATAATTTTAAACTGCATAAATAAAAAATTTAGAAGTAATATCATAGAAGCAGATATAACTATTTCCAAAACACTCTAAATAGGTGGTTGTGCAATATTTTACAATCTACTATAAAATGGTATAAAAAGAAAAATTGGGAATACCTTAAAACTAAGAGAAAATAAAAATTACTTAATAAAGCAAGTAGTTTATTCAGTTGAAGAATACAGGATAGTTAGCAGAGATCTTATGTATATATGCATGTAAAGTTAGAATTTTAACATTTGTTTAGAATGTATTAAAACAAGTTTATTTATAACCTAAACTTAGGTATTAATTTTTTACACTAAACTTCATTCACTTACACAACATATCGATACTCTGTTTCCAAAGCTAAGATTTTGTTCTGTCAAAGAATAATACATAATACATGCAGTCTAACTTCTGCAAGTATTTATTTATAGTGTAATTAGGTATAGTATAATCTTCTGGGGAAGTAGCTGTAAAATACTAAAATTTATAATATACAGAAAGGAAATACTGACTTATCTTGGAGGACAAACCTCAAGGTCCATGCAAACTAAACATACCAGCACCAGCTTGTATCTACCTACTTAAATTATTGACATATATAAAAACATATATCCATTAATTCATAATAAATAATTTTCATAAACACAACACAAGACAAAAAACACATTTAAGTATTATATCACTAATGCCAACCTATTTGAAGAATAAGTGAAATACAGTGGGATAAATAATTATAAGAAACTACCACAACAATTTTAGAATGTAAACCGTGTATCAAACAAATTTAAAAGATTGCTAAAATCTATTCTAAAGGAAATTTGTTTCTATTCTGTACAGGCATTTCTTGAAACCATTTGTATATATTATTCTAAATATTATGGTTCATCTTAAATATTCCAAGATTACAAAATACTGCTAAGGTGAGGATATTAGAAGAATTATGTATCTTAATTATTTCTGTCTATAATAATTTTTATTCAAAGTTGAATTATATGTGTTTGTTATGTTGTGTTGAATAATGACATATTCCAAATTAAATGTTTTGATCCATGGGATGAATGATCCACTACCACTACTACTACTACTACTACTATAATTCTCATAAATGATAGTCCTACCTGTGGAGGTTCATGTGATAGCTGGAAACTCAACTGTACTAATCCCTGTTGTGTTTCAACCTGCAGCCATTGGGCCAGACGAATTTGTGCAGGACTCTCAATCCAGACCCTGCTTATCTACATGCATTAAATAAAATCTCAATAAAAACATTGCTCATTATACATGTTTCTCTTTCTGTTAGTTACTTGTTTAACAATCATGACTTACCGGACTGTTGACAGGCTGGAGGTTATGTGTGAAGCTTAGAATTCTGAACAAAACTTCTTCTCCTGGTTTGTAAACTGGTTTATCTGTCTCTATGAATGTTATAAATGGATCTGGTTGGATATAAACTTCTTTTACACTGTTTATATTATAATCATAATGATTGTCAAAGCTAACTTTAAGATGAAGTCTGCCTCGTAGTTGTATGGTGGGAGGAACAAACATTTCCATACATCCTCCCAAATCTGGTTAAAAGAAGAACGTACCAATGTTAGTGAATAAAATTGTAAATAAATAAATATCTTGAGATAAGACATGTAAGAAAAATAAGGCATATAAGTAAGACTTATTCAACTTTTTACTTTTTACTCTAGTATGCTAACAACTTTATCATCCTGACTTCTTCCTGTTTTAGTTGATAAATATGTTAACAGTCAAGCATATTATAAAAACATTATTCATAAAATCCAAATACCTTAGAATATAGAATAAATGTTGCAATACAGTAATATTTACGTTATATTGTGAATGTCAAGAGTTCACCCAAAGAACAGAAAAATTAAATTTATCTTTAAAATTTCCCTGAAAATTTTAATGATTTTATTTTGTCTTTTAATATATATACAGAGACTACTGAATGTTAAATATTTTAGTATACTGTACCCATTTTGGATAATGATAAGGAGGAGGAGGAGGAGGAGGAGGAGGAGGAGGATGATGATGATGATGATGATGATGATGATGATGATGATGATGATGATGATGATGATGATGATGATGATGATGTGGTGGTGGTGGTGGTGGTGGTGGTGGTGTATGAAAATACCTTTTTTGACAAATATTTATATTTGTACTGATTTTTTGCATTTGGTTCCTACAGTTCTAATTTTCATTTTGTAGAATTGTTCAGAATTGCTTGCATGGATATAATCAAAACATATAATATTTCTTTAATATAATTTTCCTAAATAAATTATATTATTAATGTGTTAACCAAAAAATATTATGTTTCTAGAAAGGTTCTGTTATTAACAACTACTTCTAGAATTTGAAAAAGTGAGTACTAACTAATTAGCTTTATTCCAATATAAAAAAAGTTATTACTCATCAGAAGTCGGAATTTCAGGAATTTATTTTGGGATAAAATAGGCATGCAAAAAAGGCACTTAAAATACTGAAAATAAGCAGTAGTATAATTAAAATAGGCAAAAATAGACAGTAATATAATTAAAATAGGCATTTATTAAAAGTGCAACAGAAAGAAATATCATTCATTATTAATGAAAATAGGTATCACATAATTAAAGTACTTAGGCTTATTTTTCTTGGTTATAAGCAACAACAATATGTTTTTCAAGGTATCAACTGTCACAGTCAGCTCCTTGTTAGAGAGAAATTTTTTCATCATGGAAAAAGAACATTCTACTTCTGCTGAAGTGATTTGGGCATATTTAAAACAAGCTATTTCGGAAAGATTCATACTAGTTACAACAGAACATTCACTTTCAGGACATTATGGAAATGTAAATCAAGACGAAGTAAAATAGTTTTGAATAGTTCTGGTGAAGAGCAAAAGATGCACAGTGGTTTCTGATCGAGTTCATTTTCTCTTTATGCATTTATACGGGAATCAGGTATCTCTCTTACTTCTGTACTGAACACATTGTAGAGACAGTTTAGTGCAGCTGTACTGCTCTCATCTTTATCACTTGCAATTGTTTGTTACATTTATGCAGCTGAGAAGTTACCCCCACCATAAATTTCCTAGAGTTGTCTCACACAAATCAAGAAAGGATCATTTGACAGGACTATTCAAAACTACAGTACTTTCCTCCTCAACTCTATTTCTTGGTATTGCTATACCCGAGGTAACAATGCATTCCTTTCACTAATGAAGGTTTTACTATTTAAAGAGCTTAAGTGAATGGGTTTAGGAGAAAGTTTTGGACTGCTTGAAAAGAAATAAATGTACTTATAACAAGATTCTCAATACCTATTTTTATGAGGTAAGCATACCATTTAATTTTAATAACTTTTTTCACCTCAAAATATTGATATTTTTATGTGTTTTTTAAAATGCATAAATAATCACAGAAAAAATTCATAACAATCTAAAAACACAAAAAATATTTTAAACCTTAAAATAGGAAACAGAAGTCAAAGTAGGCAAAATATAAACTGGCCCTATTGACCCCCCAAAAATAGAAACATGTTCATTTCTATCTGACTTTTAAATATATTCACCCAGATGAAAATGCATCTTGCCTAGCTTCCAGGCTCTGTTAATCATATGAGAAAGAATGTCTCTGTTTTAGATTTGAAAGTGTTAAAGTTATTGGCTGTAATAATTATGATTAATAAACAACAATCAATACACTTGTACTCAGGTTAATTAATCAACCCATAAGTAAGAATGAATACAAATTGAATCGTATGGAGCACAAAAAATGACTATATAATGGATCTGATACACAAGAAAATAAAGAAATTCAAACACCAAAAACAAATTAAGGATATCACTGTCCTGAAAAGCTGTAAAAATAAACATTTATACAAAACATTTGCATTCCATCTAAAGGCAAAACAAATTTTAAGGATAGAAATACATTTTGGTTCCAGTAAACAAATACAGCTTAAAAAAAACTCTTAAAATGAACCTAGGGACAATATCCCTCTCAGCAAACAACCAAGCATTTACAAAATCAACAATCAACTATATATATATAAATCATTTATGTTTCAAGGAACATTTGAAAAATGTCAAATACAAACTAAATGAAAAATAATAGCATACAATTTTTTATTTTTCATCCAAAAGTCATGAATTCTTAAATTAACCAATATTTCTTAAAGCTATCCAGAAACCTGTCGAATTAACTATATTGGGGAATTAATTCACACAAAAACATAAAAGAAAATTTAGTTTCAGATATATGTAGGTATTTGAATTTCTTTAGCATTCTATCCTGTTATTAACACTAAGGTTACTAAAGTTGTTTGAGAATAGGGCATACTTCAAGAACTGTTGTTTCTATTATCAGCTGGCACCCATCTGGAGGTAGTTGTAAGTGACTTGGAGCTATTTGGTGATTGTAAGATAGACTTACTTAGGTTCTAATCTAATGGTGTAACTTCAAAGTTCATTACTTGATTCTTGGTTTTGATGATGAAGATTCTTATCATTGCTGTTAATTGTCATTTTTGGTACATTTCAATAAATGTTTCCATTATGAAGTTTTGGTTTTATAACCAGAAGGGTCTGCAACTGCTGGCTCATCTGTTTGCTCCTTCAGTCAGTCTTCAATTGATAATGGGAATAATAGTTATTGAAACATGTTTTGCTTTTAAATAAGGTTAGTAAACTAAAACCGACAATACTGCCTAATGTCAATATAATTTAAGTGAAAAATGTAATATCTGGCCAGGATTGCTTAGCACAATGCTGTATCAAATTGGCATATACCCCAAACCCTTCTGAATGCTGCACAAATATCAAGAGGCCATTAACAGAGATAATTTATAACTAGAGCAAAACAGAATACACATATAGCCATTATTGTGTAGTGAGCAGTAGAATGTCCCAGACCTTTCAATTATCTGCTGTCTTTATTGTTATTGTAAAGCTAAATGACATACCTCCTAATATCAGAAACCAGGAATTAAGGTAGGAGGAGAAGGGAAGAAGAGAAAAAAAAATATTGAATTTAATTTATAATACATATTATTTTGCATAAAAGTTCTGAATCACCTTTATCTGTAATTAATACTTACCATGTTTCATTCTCATTTGGGCAGATGTAATTTTCTCATCTGAGTCTGGATACAAGACATCAACATTTATGTGGGCTGTGCCACTAACATTATGAAAAGACATACATAGCAGTTCTGTGCTGTTTACCAGTAATCTCTTGGGAGCAGTAAAGATGAAGCCTCTAAAACATGCATCCACAATATTTTCAAGTCAATGGTCATACTACCAAACATAGTCCTACAAGTATATGCTAAAATGGGGGCATTTTGTGATAGTTTTTAAAATATTTATATAATATCAAGAGTATCTTTAATTAACAAGGTTTCCTAATATGAAGCAATGAATGATTTATTAACAATTGGATAATCATATGAGGGCTGTTCAATAAATAATGAACATAATATTTCACAGCATAATTTCATGCACTAAAATTTAACTTTATACAATTTTGTAGCTTAATGCATAATGTACACATGGTAGGTAATGGTTTCATTCTTGTCACTTCCTTATTGCCTGTGAGAGGCATTTAAGTTTAGATATGTTCAGTTCAGCCTACAGCAAAATGAACACAACATGCAATAATCAATATGCTGCTCTGAAATTCTGCTTTCATCTCAACAAAAAGGTCCTATGGAGAGTTTGTTCTCCCTATAGTATTGTTCAAAGCACTGTGGTAATAGCATAGTTGCACATGAGACATGTTCCAAGACTGCTGATTCCTGAAAGAAAGGACATTTACTTGCAGGCTTACATGCAATTGAAGATAATGTTACCATAAGATGCACCGCCTGTGGTGCCTCAGTAGTGAAAACGGGCGTTAAACACTACTCAAAAAAAAAAAAAAAAAAAAAAAACCATAAGATGCAGAGTTTTTTTTTTTTTTTTTTTTTTTAAAGATAATCACTGCTGATGAAACTTGGCAGGATTATTTTGATCCTGAGAGCAAACAGCAAAGCTCTTTATGTAAATCCACTGCATCACCAACACCAAAAAAAGTAATAGTGGTTGTTTCTGCTGGTAAAGTTATATTTTTCATTTTTTTGTTATTCAAGGCATGATTTACTATCATTTCATGCATACACTAATAATTATAGAGATTTATTCCATTTTACTTCCCATATGCTTTCTCTCTCTCTCTTTGCCCTTTCACACTCTAATAAACAATGAAATATTCCTTCAATCTTATTCTTCCTGATTTTCTTCTCTGTAACACTTTAAAAACAATGCTCCTGCTTCATCCAGGCCAATCCTTCCCTCCCAAATTTATCACAAAAATCCCCATATTTCTCTTACCTCATTCTTTTTAATTATTCTATACAATTTTAAAGAACTCTTATCCCTAAAACTAGCCCAAATCTCTTGCCCCTCTATATCCTCAATTCTTTGCCTTATTTTCTTTCAAAACTATTCTTTACTTTCATTCCCAAATTTTCACAGTTCCCTCACCCCAATTTCTTTTAATATATCCCCCACTTTTCCCATCCCACTATTACCTCTCATTTATTCCCTTTGATATTTCACATACTCCTTAGAATACTATGTTTCCCTAATTTCAAAATCTTGTACCAATAGTTTAGAATTCTCTTCTCCACCAAAGCCTCCCCCCCTACTCTTCCTAACTGAGCTTTAGTCAATCAATGCCTCTCTACAAAACATCCTATGAATTAAATAAATTTCAACCAACCCTTAAAAGTTCCTCATACTTCTACTCCATATAAATGATTCCACTATCATTTTATACAGTTTCTCTAACCATTTTATTGACATATTTGGAATTTTCTTCAACATATTCTAATTGATCTCATGGTTACTTTACCTTTAACAATAACATTCTGTTATGGTTTCTACCCTCCATTACTTGACAACCTCACCCCTCAAATAATCAAATTCTTTACCACTTCCAATAACTCACTGTTCAAGAACCATTTCTCATCCCTTTGAAATTTATCCTCTTTCCTAAATACCACTATTTTCAATTTTCTAACATTTACTCTTAATCCACATTCTATACAAAATCTACTTATCTCATTTACAGCTTGTTGGAATCCGATTACTGTAGTTGAACCTATCATTAAAACATTGCAAATAGCAAGCTGCTGAGAGATAATCACAGGAGGTTAGATGGTGGGATCAAGTGTATCATCTGTTGGTTTCGATAATTCTAATGCTTTATGAACTGCCTACATAGAAACATTGGCTTAATGTGCCATCACAAGGTCCTGCTGGAAAAATGCAAAATCATGTTCCCTTATAGTTACAAAAAAGGGTTCCAAAATGATCAGTATGTCTATTAAGTCTGCCATTGTTTTTGATTGTGAAGGACTTCTCATGGAGTAAATGTTTTTTTAACTCTAATATCAGCAGTTTTTATTATCTATATAAATGGAACCAGACTTCATAAGGAAATAGAATGAGGTTAGGATCAATTGTATGCTCTTGAGTGAACATCCATTCACAAAATGTATTCCTGACTACAGGATCATCTTGTTTTATGTTCATGTATCATAGTAATTTACAGAGTTTTAACTTTAGTGTTGCAGTCACTTGTACTGAAGTGCAGAAAATTCCCATTCTCTGGGAAAGATGATGGAGATTGGATTGATAAGGACATAGGACATATGGGTACTTCATTGTTGATCAAGGGCTGGCCGCTTGTGCCTATGTCTCCAATTGGGGCACTTCTGGTAGGGAGGGATGGAGTGAGGCAGGCACCAGGCAACCAGGATTCAGGAGAGGTGAAACATGGATGAAGGTGGGTTCCTAACAAATTTCCAGATAGAATACCCTGGCACTGGTGGAGCATCATCCTTGGAGATGGTGTTCCATCTCCAAGGAGTTCAAGTTCCTAAGAAGGACTTCCATCTTACAAATGCTGTTTCACTATTGTAAACATCAATTGTCTCGTGTCGAATGTCACCAATTGCCACCAAACTAGTGCTATCATCTAGTGGCAATAGTCTTAGGTACCTCATTCAAACATGTAGTACCCCACATCAATTTGTAATTTTCTTAATGACTTATGAGGGACGTTCTAAATGTACTTGGCCTGACCAAGAAAACACAGCATTTAAAAGAAATTTTTTATAAATTTATTTTTCAACATAGTCACCTTGTAAATCAATACATTTAGTCCAAAGACCTTCCAACTTAATATCCTCAGTAAAATAAGATTTGTCCAACTGTGAAAAACAAGTGCCTGTCTCAATCTGAACCTCATCATTCGAATATGATGGATGTGGAAGCATTTGGAAGCGAAGGTCGTGAATTTTGCAGCAACAATCCCAGACGTGTGTGAAAGCGCATTATGTGATGAAAGAAACGTTATTTTTCGAAAGGTGTGAACGTTTAGCCTGAATAGCATCCTTCAGTTGGTCCATTAGTGAGGCGTAATTTCTCAGGTGATGGTTCTACCCCTCTGGAAGTAATCTACACACCACACCTTTTCCTGTAGATGGAACCGTTTTTGCTTTCTTTGGTGCACTTTCACCTGTTGCCATCCATTGTTTGGATTGCTCCTTCGTCTCTGATTGTAGTGATGAATTCATGTTTCTTATACTGTTGTGAAACGTCGGAGAAACTCATTGGAATTCTTTTAAACACTCATGCAAAATTTTCATTCGAATGCGTTTTTGGTTCATTGTTAACAAACCCGGTACCTACCGAGCGGAGAGCTTTCTCATACCCAAAATTTAGTATTTCAGTACATTTTATATACTGAACACGGCCTATCGAGGTCTTTGCAATATCAACCACTCGCGTACCTTCAAACGGCGATCATTGATTGCGGCATTGTGAATTTTTGTCACAATCTGGTCGGCTGTAGCAATTTTGAGCACTCAACATCTTGAATATACGACCATTCTTAAATTCAGCAGTCCACATTTTTACCGTCGAAAACGAACGGGAAGACTTTTAATGTAGAATCTAACTCCTTTTGTATTTCTGTTGGGGTTAAACCCTTCAAAATGAAGTACTTTATCATAGCTAGTATATCAACTTTTATCCATTTTATAGGAAAGGTTATAACTATTTTGTTTATACAATAGTCACAAACAAGTGACTACACTTTTGTATCTGAAACTTACAGCGCTCCATCTACAGTATGATACTTAACAATTATCAAGTAATTCGGCCATCTTCACATCTCTGAGCCAGACCAAGAACTTTTAGAACTCCTTCGTACCCCTATATTCTATGCAAGAAAATAATAGTATCTCTTGAATTTTGTTAAGTGAGCGAACGCATTTATCGAATTAAAAAAAAAAAAAAAAAGCTGCTAATATTCTTTACTTTCTACATACGACATGGAGTTGATGCGAAATCTGGTTTCACAGCATGATGCGCGTGATGAATATTTTGCGGAAGATGAATCTATGTAACTCAATTTAGTCATATTTTGAATCTGTCGAGTTTTGTAAAAAAAAAAGGGGGGGGGAATAAAGAAAAAGAAAAGAAAGACTTCTCATTTTACATTTTATCTTTCATAGCAGACTATACGTATCACTAACAACAGTTGCCTTTAGTACCCATTCTCATAAGAGATTGCACACCTCGTAGCACTATATATGCCGCAACAGTAATATAATAACTCCCCTCTGCTCGAAATATGGGCTAAGGTCAAGCTAATAATCAGAACGCCCGTTCCTCTTGTTTCAAATGCCAAACTTAAAAGTGCCTTTTGTTGAGAACTACAAATAGATAAATTGCAATAAATTTTATTGCATTCCAATGAAAATCGTGCAAGTGCACACATACACACAGAGCAATGTCGGTCCTGATGGGCTAGAGGCAACCGACTTGTCTCTTATATCTAAGATCGCGGGTTCAAACCGGCCAGGTTTGATGGATTTTTGGGATATAAACATTCTAAGTATGACTTCCTTCCGAAAGGAGGCAAGGCCTTTGGCCTAATCGTAGATTTACGGCACGTAAAAGAACCTCAAGCCTGCAAGAAGAGGCTTCTGAGTAAAATTTATCGGCTGTTTTACTCTAATGACCGAAGATGTTAAACAACGTCCTTAAATAATAATAATAATAATAATAATAATAATAATAATAATATGATTATGGTGATTATATAATAATGATAATAATACACAGAGAAATCTGCTTAATTATGTTATGTTTCACTCTAAATCAGTTGCGGGTCGTGCTAAAGGGCACAGGGCATTTGCCCTCCCTTTAATTTTGAAACAAATACCTTTATATAATCTCGGCATACAATATCAACTCAAAAAAGATAATATAATTTCATAGACGCAAACCCTTGATGTTTCAGCATCTGATTTTAGTATATAAGAGAGGTGCGCGGTTTAAACGGCTTCTGTGAATGCAGACAACTTGGTGTGCGCATATGTGAAGAGAACGGGCTCGGGCACATTCTCCTTGTGTCCAGACTTAGCAGGACAGAATGCTTTGGTTTAAAAGGGGTTATTATGAAGTTGGTGGGCAAGGGGATGAGAGGGGTGCTGCCTGAAGCTTCACGAAGGACACCTAGAATCTGTGGATTTTCCACGCACATCTGCACTGAGCCTGTCCTCCCTACCATAATCGCCTACAAGAGAAGCTTCCCTTAGCGAGTTGTTGTGAGGTTAACGTTACTACTTCCCATCGGGTGTTTGCTCTTTCGTGCCAATGACTTATGAGGAATCTAAATTATAAGAAACTCTTCCAACATAAAGACAACACAACTAGCGTATCCTTAAATAACATTACGTTTTAAAAAGAACCAGCTTTATCACAAATAAGAGCAAAGATGAATGATTAATGAGAGGAGGATTATTTTGGCATTTCTACCTCTCACCGATTTGTTGAGCTTCGTAATACACTGTCAAGAAAAGGAAAGAAGAAGAAGGAAGGGAAGAAAAGGTGACATTGAGGACAGTTGTTTAAATATACAGCTGCATTCTAAGTATTTATATTTATTTCTAACATTAATTCTTCTTTCTGAACAAGTGTACGTAGCGAAACTATTAAAAAAGATCTGAAATGCTCGAGAAACATAAGTGAAGGTGTACTATTTATTTTAGTAAATGTGTAGTAAATATTTTACGTGAAATAAAAAATAAATAAATAAATAAATAAATAAATTTGACTATATTTTCGAGAAAAGTGAGTGATGTTTTTTTTGTTTATTTTTTAACCATGGCAGTACATTTTTGCAGAACAGTGTGATAAATTCATGTTCGTGGATTCTATGCAATGTTATTTTTATAAGTTGTTCCCACCAACTAAAATGTACAATGCTTTACCTAAGGTAGTCAATGTTCCGTGTCTCAATACTTATCTAGTGGCCCTCGTACAACCGATATTTTTTTTGAGTAGTGTTTAACGCCCGTTTTACTATTGAGGCACCACAGGCGATGGGCACCTATGATACATGAAATGAAATGATATATTATGAAAGGATATATTTTTTTAAGGAAGGAAGCGTTCCAGGCCTAAGTTTAGGTCCCTCCTCGGCATTTGCCAGTTATGAAGACTGGGGAAAGAAAAAAAAAAAAAAGAAAAAAAAAACAGACAGGGAGGACGGTCCTGGCGGAATTCGAACCCCAGACCTCCCGCTCACGAGTCCATGCCTTAACGACCTCGGCCACCCGTGGCGGTACAACCGATATTAAATATTCATTTTATTTTTAACTAAAGAAGGTCTTTCACCCAGTGAATTAAACGACCTTGACGGTGTGTATGGGAAAGCTTTCCGTTCACATTCCACTGTAAAGGCGTGCTCAAAATTATTTCGTTGGGCATAGAGAGCCTTGAAGCTGATCCTCATGAGGGTAGGCTGGTGGTTGTGTTGACGGAAGCCAAATTCTTTCAGAAACTCAAATGAAAACGAGCTGATATGTGAGAAGTTTTTTAACCTTGCTGTGGTAACGAGAAGGCATTATCGGAATTCATCTATGGTACAATTCTTTACTTTGATGGGTCCACAAAGATTATGGCGATACTTTTTTGAAACTGCAAAGGAACTCTATGCTCCTTCAAAGAAAGGAATATAAAGATAATGGAAACTTCATCTGCTGCATTCCACATGGCTGCGGCTTCCAGGAGCTATCATTCACTGTACAGTCCAGACCTTCTTCCAGCGATTATCACCTGTTCTTAAAACTGGCCTTCGAGGGCCGAGATTCACGAACGATAGTGTTCAAGGACGTTGTTTTGCAGCGTTTAGTAGACAAAGCTTTGGATTATATTTTTAGGGGAGATTGAAACATAAATCTAGAGATGTAAAGTAAAGAGGGATTATATTAAAATATGACAACTGCTTTTCCTGCCTGATAGCCAAGCCGGAAACTCACGGACCGCATCTGGTAATAACACAACTTTAGTCAACGAGATGCGATTTTCTTCCGTTACATGGTACATACTAATTATTTAAAATCTGTATTCTTGGCCCTTCAGCAGTTGATAATATAATCAGGGAATTTCAATTCAAGGTCTGCTGTCACCAATTGTGTTCTTATTGTATTTGCACCAACACAGTAACATAAAACCACGTGCACATATTGATGTTAATAATCGACAATGGCAATCGCACACCTAAACACAAATAAGACACCAATAACAAGATATAATGTCATGGTTACCGATCCCATTATGTACACACGGTGTCTATAATGTACTCATTTGTTCAGGTAATGACTCCTGTATGTGTCGGAACAAGTAGAAAACGAAAAGCGACTTTTATCTCACCCTGTTGATTCATGCTGTACCCCAACTTGACCATCGTCATGCTACGTACGTTGTTAGATTAACAAGCTGACATTGAGGGATAGGTTGAGAGCTTGCGCCGAGAGCAAGGTTGGGCAACACAACATTTACAGTGCATATGACCTCATGGTTAGCGTTGGAATTCTTAAGTTTTAACCTATTTTAATTTTTGCTTTAAGCTAGAATTTTTATTTTTTGAACATATTTAATTAGTTCGCCCCGATATTTTTGGAACCGTTCTGCTCCTTTAGTTTTGCTTTTCAAAAAAAAAAAAAATATTAATAATAATAATAATAATAATAATAATAATAATAATAATAATAGCAGCAACAATCAGTATGAAAGCCTCTTAAATTGGTTTGTGTATTGTTGCAAGGTTGGTGGTTTGTTTTATTGTTTTACCTCCCGCTAATCACAGAGACCCAGCTGGCCGTAAATGAGCAGCGCGATCGTCCATAAGCAAAGCACTCCGAGGGAAGACGAAGCTGATCACACGGTATGTCGGAGGAAATGGTGCAACACGCCAGACCTTACCAAGGGAATCGACTGCAAGGAACAGTAGGGAACTGGGCATATCGCAAACCAAGTTTGAACTGTGTTACGAAAGCGCCTACGAATAAATCCTCATCGCCTTGAACTGCATCTTGCACCTGCATCTCGCACTGCAGCAGCGAATGGAATACAATGCTTTTGGTGCTGAATTTATCCTTGCGTTTAAGCGGAAAAGTCAAAAGTGCTTCACGCAGGAGCTACGTGAACTAAGCGAATTTCTCACCTATTAGAATAACTTTAAAAATAATATTAAATCCAAATTATGACCTTATTAATTAATGAAATGAAATAAGTTATGGCACTACTGTGTGGTATTTGGGGAACAAAATTAGAATTCTTGCTATGTATTACAAAAGTGAAACCCCATTTTTATAACAACAACAACAACAACAATAATAATAATAATAATAATAATAATAATAATAATAATAATAATAATAATAATAATAATAATAATAATAATGGTTATATATACCCATCAATATAAATACAGTTTATACGCTGAATTAATTTGTCCTTTTATTTTAAAGCAATACAGAGAAAATTAAGCATAAAAGCGTATTTTAAATTTTGGTTTTCAAGTATACCCTTTACTCCTAATGATCCACTCCCCTTAATATTCAGAAACTATTTTCTTATTTTATTGAAATGGTATATACCAATTTTTGTTGTGAAGAACAAATATTGGTGTCGCTACAGGGAATTTTAAATTTTGATTTTGGGTTTCAGGTAAAAACCCACTGTTAATTACCTGGTTTCCCTGATTTTCAGGAATTATTTTTCTTATTTTTTCTTTTCTTACGGAGTTTCGTTGCGGAAAATATAATATTAACGCCACTAGAGCGATCTTTAAATTTTTGTGTTTCAGGTAGACTCCCCCATCCTAGTAGTCTCGTTTCACCGATTTTCAGAGAACATTTTTCTTATTTTATTTCAATAGTATATAGCGAATTTCTTTTAAAAATGGAAAATTACGGCCAGCGATTTTAAACTGCGCTTTAACCTCCATTCGGTTTTCAAGAATACCCTCACTCTTAATGACCCGATTGCCCTGGTTTTCGGAAAATACTTTTATAAATTTATTTTAAAGAAATATGCCGAGTGTTGATGAGAAAAAACAAAATTGCAACCGTTAGAGTGATTATTATTTTTTAAAAAAATGTTTGCTTTAGGTTAACCCTCTTCCCAATGATCGAATTTTGCTGGTTAACGAGCTCAATGAATGGTTTGTTAATTGGGGCTATATGCCGAGTTTCGTTGCGAAAAAACAAAAATGGCATATAGTATATAAATAATTTTTTATTTGTCATTTTCGGTGTCTAGTAGGTAGGATCAATGGAGATTTGAAGAAAAATTTCAAAAATAGTTCCATCATACAACCTTCCTTCGGAAAGCGCTATATAATAAACACAAATGTTGACATAGGAGAGACAGAAAATCTCCATTGTTACGTTGAACATAGTGAGATTCTCTGAAAGCTATGTGCTCTGCGCTGTTTCCTAGGTGAATATGTCTTTCTTTGTCGAAATGGCAGTAACAGGACTGACTTAATTGAATATCTGATATCACAGCTAAATGAGGACAGAGTTGATTTCATATTGCAACAAGATAGCGCTCCACCTAACCTTCATCAGAAACGTCAGGGACTTTTAAAACCAGCACTCACTGCATCGATACGATGACCAGATGCTGGCTCCTGTCTTGGTCACCCCACCCCACCCCTTGCAATTTATTTATGTGGATTTACGTGACGGAGACCAATTTTTTTTTCTTCCCCTCTACCTGCGACCTATTCTGGATATGAAAGGGCTTATCGGAGCCGCCTTTCATAACGTCATGGTGATGTGTGGGAAGAAATGACTATCATATTGATATCTGCAGAGTGACAAAAGGCGCATACATTGAGCATTTGTAATGCATGTGAAATACCTTTTTGAGTTGTACTGTGCAATAAAACAACATTCGTGTTCCTATCTAAATTGTATTGTGTGCAGTGATCTTTTTAACTCCGACAAGCTTTTTGGAAAGTCCTGATATCGGGTGTAATAATATAATTGTTACAAGGTTCGGTGGTAGATAGATGGGTACCACGTGATCATGTGATGTCCAAAACGCTTTGTTTACGTGCTAGTG
Organism: Metallyticus violacea; assembly: GCA_030762175.1. Classification (NCBI taxonomy): domain Eukaryota; kingdom Metazoa; phylum Arthropoda; class Insecta; order Mantodea; family Metallyticidae; genus Metallyticus; species Metallyticus violacea. Next base: position 19,513,207 of record CM060836.1, read on the forward strand.
TCTCTTAAATCTGGAGGACGTAAGTATCACAGGTCACAAAAGCTAGGAAAAAAGTAAAACAAAAAATTGAAATACTGTAAGTAAACCGCATTTTAATCAACTACAGAATGTGCTCAATATGGCTGACACCAACTTTGATACATTTTGTGCATTGCCTGACTATACCATGTCGAAACTTGGAAACATTACCGGCTTGACTCCAGCTACTACTTGAAGTCGTGTCACAAGATCTTGTTGTGTCTCCACGGAAGTCTCGTACACCAGGGTTTGGTTGTACCTAGTAAAAGAAATCCAATGGTGTCAGGTCAGGTGAGCGTGGAAGGCAGGCTATTGGGCCTCCAGGTCCAATCCATCTGTGGTCAGAGGTGTCATTCAAGTGGCTACGTACCTCATGATCGAAGTATGCTGGAACGCCATCATGCTGAAACCACATAGCACGACGGATTTCCAAAGGAAACTCTTCAAGCAACTCGGGTAAGACTTATCGGAGAAATCTTAGGTATTCGGGACCATTAAGACGCACAGATATGAGGTACGAACCCATTAGATGGTCATCGGTGATATCTGCCCTCGTGTTTACAGAGAAGTGGTGTTGGTGACATCGGATATGCAGCCCATGAGGATTTTTTCCATCCAAATATGGCTGTTTCTGGAGATGAACGTGCCAGAAGACAAGATAAATGATAGGAAGTGAGGTACCTGCCTAGTTTGTCCGAGCAGCCATCGACAAAAGTGACACGAACAGGAAGTCATCCTGAGTCATCGCCTGTGTCTTCTGAAGGTGGTAGGGATGAAGTTATTCATTGTGCAAAACTTGTCATATTGACAATTGGGTTACATTAATGGTGTATGCTACAGTTCGAGCGCTCGTAGAAGGTTGATTTTCAAAACACGAGTACCGCCTCTTCAAATGTCTGCCAGCTTCCACAATGGTGCTTGTTAGGAGGTAAGCTGCCACGCTTCTCCAGCCTTGAAAACATGGTATGAGCTGGATGACGCCTGTTGGGGTAACGTAGTTTATAGAATCGGCAAGCCTTCTTGCATTCCTTCGAGCTTCTCGTAGATGAGAAGCATCTGGGTGTATTCTGCATTTGTGTAAAAGGCTGCCATTGTTCATTCCCACTTGTAGTAATGTAAAGTAATTTCATACTTTACATTATTCGTTTGTGTAAATGAATAATGTAAAACATGAAACAACTGAAGAGAATAATATTGTAAAACCATCATGTAACAGCTGACGCAGTACCACTGGTAAACAACCCTTAACTAATGAATGCAACCTCTACTGCTTGTTCGGAGTCTAATGTTTACCTAGTCATCTCCCTCCCGTTTCGGAGGCTCTAGCGGGAACAAAGCCTTTTTGAACATCGGATTATTAACAATACATGATCATGATATCCATGTACCTACCCGAACCTTATAACATATTTTATTTTACACTCTGTATATGGACGAAAAATAACTACAAACCCATGGAAGAAGCCGCAGCAAGATTATCTGTAAAGTAAATAATCCAAATAGCGCAAGCTTTTTTTTTTTTTAAATCTAACTCTGACATTAAAGATTTATGACTATAACGAAACTCATAATATCTCGTGTATATCACCGCCACGGGTGGCCGAGGTCGTTAAGTCTCGGACTCGTGAGCGGGAGGTCTGGGTTCGAATACCGCCAGGACCGTCCTTCCTGACTGAGGTTTTTTCCAGGTTTTCCTCAGTCCTCATAAATGGCAAATGCCGGGGAGGTACCCTAAACTTAGGCCTGGAACGATTCCTTCCATAAAATCCTTTCCCAATATATCATTTCATCTCATGTATCATCAGTGTCCATCGCCTGTGGTGCCTCTGTAGCAAAAACGGGCGTTAAACACTAGTCATTCATTCATTCGTGTATATTGTTTCAACTTTAGCGTGTAAAGGCACCTGATTTACCGCAATGTTCAGAGAATTTTCAGCGAAGCTTGGAGAATACACTAGATAATCGGGAGCATCATAACTAGAAAGCGCAAAAATACGAGAGAGAGAGAGAGAGAGAGAGAGAGAGAGAAGGATTTTCTAAATGGAAAGAATAATATTAGGATTTAATAGACTTTTATTTATAGATATACGCTAAAATGTTGCAATATATTAATTAGAACCACATAGTACATTATTTTGACAGTAATTACAAGCATTTTCTCCATGCTTTCTTATAATTTTTACAGGCATAATATTTCTTGCTGTAATTTAATTTTACAACATTTTGTTATGAATTTATGATATTTAGACTTCCACGGTCGGCGTTTAAATTAAAACAGTTAAAATCTTCCGGACTGTTTTGCCGTGGTCCGTGGTTTAGTATGCTACTATAGTTTTCGCCAACTACTGCGGTTGGTATCATCAGTGGACGATGGACAACACCTGACTGAAAAGAAGACAGTATTGTTTCGTCTCTGGTTTTAGAAGGTTGATCAATATTATGCTCAGGTTAGAGGGAAGGGGTTGTTATTTGTTTTTGAGAACTGGTTTCATGTGCACTTAGGATATCCGCCGTTTCTATTAAAATTGTTAGGATGTTGTATTTCCAATACCTCCCTCCTGACTAGTTTGAAAAAGCCTTGTGTTTTTGCAACCACTTCTGTTTTATAAAGTGTATGCCATGGCATTCATTTAGGGCATGCTCTGCTACAGCAGATCATTCAGGCTGATTAAGATAAGGTATCGTTAATGTTCCTTAATCGTTTTTAATCGATCTTCCGGTCATGTCTCTGTACACTTTTCTACTCTCACATGTTATTTTATAAATTTCTGTAGTGTCAAGAGGATGCCTAGGGTATTTTGCATTATGCAGTATCAATGCTTTATTTTGCATTTGTCCTAGTTTAACAGGTGGTATGGAGATAGGCTGTATGACTTTTTTTTTTTTTTAATATACGTGCGATACCCACAGTAACTTCCTTATATATGTTAGAAAAACCTTGGGCTTTTTGTTTGAGTAGGTATTAGATGCTGTTGTTTGCTTATGACGGATGATTCTGTCAATATCTTTGTTGCTATATTCATTGACCTTAAAAATCACACTAAATAATGGGCCACGGCAAAACAGCTCGGAAGATTTTAACTGCTTTAATATTTTGTTAGTTTAATGTGTAATGTACACGTGGTACTAGTTTCACTGTTGTTACTTCAGTTTCCACACGTGAGAGGTGTACAAGTTGGAGATGACACGGGACGAATAATTTGCTGTTTTGAAATTCTGATTTAGTCTAAACAAACCTTCAGCTGAGGCCTATGCAATGTTACAGGAGGCCTATGGAGAGTAATCCGTTTCAAAGAAGGTTAACCAGGCACTCCAGCTTGTGCTCTAATGGAAGAAAACAGTAACACTGTATCGTAAAGAGGATAATCGAAACATATTAAGAACTTTCAGACATTCTGAAAATTTCACTGTGTCACCCACATGTTGTTGTTTTTTTCTTTTTGATTTGTTTTATTTACGGACGCTCTTTAACACCACAGGTCATCAACGTCTCATTCTATTCAGGGCGTGAAACGGCCGACTAATTTTGCTCAGATGTTCTTTTTCGTGCCGTAAATGTACGACACGGAACCCCGACCTTACTTCTCTTCCGAAGGAAACTATATTAGGATTTGCCCCGAAAAAAATCGATCGATCCTGGCCGGGTTTGAACCCGCGATCTTGGGTTTAGAAGGCAAGTATGGTTACCACTACACCACTAGGACAGACACCCACATGTTGGCAAATGAAAAGCTGCACATGAGACTGTTTGTGCACGGTGGGTTCCAACACTACTGATTCCCAAACAAAAGCACGTTCACGTGCAAGTTTGCATGCAGCTGAAGACAATGTTACAGAAAGAGGTGGAGTTTCATTCAAAGGTGATGAAACTTGACTACCTCATTTCGATTCTGAGAGCAAATAGTAAAGTTTGGTGAAAATCTCTTCATCACCAACACTAAAAATAGCAAAAGTTGTTACTTGTTGCACACACAACTGTAACTGGGCAATACTATAGAGATATCCTGAAAACTCTGCAAAAGGCCACACTTTTGCAACAAGCTGCGTCACGATAAAGCAAGGCTGTGCATCGTAAATGTTGCTGCTGAATATTTCACAAAATTCAATGTGTGTGTCCCTCATCCTCCGTGTAGTCCAGATTTAACCTTGTCTGACTTTTTCCCTTTCCACAAATGGAAGAAACGCCTTCGTGGGACGCATTTTTCATCATCAAAAGCAGTGATGAACGCTGCGGAAGCGATTCTGAACGATCTGTCAAAATGATTTCCAGCATATGTGGAAGACTGACAGAAACACTGGGATTGATGCTTGCATTCAATAGGGACTACTTTGAGAAAGATAATCATAATTATGAGGATGAGTAAAGATAAAGTGTCAATAATTTATGATAATTCTTTATTTAACAGCCCTTGTAGTGTGTTACTAAACTCAGCAACTTCAATTTTTTTCTGGAAACATGTTGTTCTTAAATTTACTTCAGATGGTACTATTCTGTTGGCATATATTTTTAAAAATTCTTCAATTTTTAAATTTCCAACTTTGTAAGCATTTTATAGCACCATATAGCTCATCATCAATGAAAGAGGAACTTGCAGTACTTGTTAAGAATGTCAGAATTAATATTGTCGTTGTATTTTTTATTTTTCCCCCTTGTATGTACTGCTGAAGTTAAACTGTTATTCTTGCAAACAGCTAAAAGAACTTTTAAAACTATACAGGATGTCCCATTTATCTTGCTCACCCAAAATAACTTTTTCTGATGCGTTAAATGAAAAATTGTTTCAAACACAAGTTTTTTTTTTTAACATCATGGGAGAATTCTTGCTGAGGGTATACATATTTTCATTAATGTATGAGATACGAGATATTGTTATTTTTATGTGCATTTTATTCAAGAATACACTTATCATCTCCAAGAAATGTATCACTGTACGACTTTCGTCAAGAAAACATAGATATAGAAATGATAAATAATGTATGGCTTCTTTTGTTTAAAGCACTACAGTGTATTTATTTAACTAAATCATTTAACCTCTTCAAGATTCGTTTAAACATTTCATAATGATCAATAAATGTTGAGGAATACATAGTGCATGGCTCTTGTTATTGTACAGTTATAATCAAGGACATTGTGTATCAAAATATTCCAACAACACCAGAGGACATGCAGCAACGCATTATTGATGCTTGTACAGCCATCCAGGAGAAAGCAGTAGAACGATCTAGAGAGTTCTTCATCCACAGAGTGAACTTATGTATGAATGCCAATAGTCACCATTTTGAGAATAAGATGTAAAGAATCTTTTTGCAAGTGGTGGTACCACAATGCTACAAAGGATCATTTTACTTTTGAATTGCTATAACTAATATGTAAACTACCATAATAAGATCCAAGTACTGTACAGTAAAACCTATTGCATTCCTCAATGTTTATTGATTATTATGAAATGTTTAAACGGGCCTTGAAGAGGTTAAATTATTTAGTTATGGAAATGCACTGTAGTCTATTAGATAAAAACAGTCATGCAGTATTCATCATTTCCATATCTACTGCTTTCTTGACTAAAATGGTGCATTTTAGTGAATAGCTCTTGGAGAGGGCAAGTGTATCCTCCAATAATATGTATATGGTACCATAAAAAAAAACGAAGCTCTATCTTGTATTTTCTACATTAATGCACTTACAAAAAAGTTTATCCTCAACAAGAACTCCCCCATGATGTTAAAAACTTTTGTTTTAAACAATTTTTCATTTCACGCATCAGAAAAAAGTTATATTGAGTGAATAAGATAAATGGGACATCCTGTATAAATTTACAGTATTCTTAATTATATTTAAAATTTAAACATTAATTTAATAATATGTATAGACTGTAATAATTTGGTGTTTAATTTAGTCTCCAAGTAACGAACTTCTATCTTCCGATGTAATTCTTACACCACGTGTTTTCGTTGTCACATTTGTTCAGAGCTCGTCAATTATTAATTCTGCCAACAAAGCAGTTTTTAGTATCGAAATCCATTTTTGGAAATCTCATAAATTAAGTTGGTTGTGATAGAGTAATTCTGTGGCACAGAGAAGCACTTGCATTGTAGTAATGTGCAGTCTTTTCCCTTTTCCATGAGACTTTCATTAAAATACATACAGCCTTGTGCTAATTAATGTGAACAAGGGTAAATTTAGTTTTATAAGTTATTTAGTGCTAATAACTGTTCCCCTCCAATTTTACACCGCATTATTGATACCCATTGTTGAGATAGTTAATTGCAGTTATTGTTTTTATTAGTTGTACTAGATGTTAAGCAATTTGGCTGTTTTTCTAGATGCTTTTACAATTTATCTAGCAAGCATATTTTTATTCATAATGGATATCACACCTAAGAAGAGAAGGAAACCTAAACCCTCCATGAATTTAGTAATATGACTCGGAGGCAGATAGCAGTTGAATGTAATGTAAGTTTGGGTGCCGTTAATAATATAATTAGGAGGAAAAATGAGATTGGGCCAACCTCAAAAGAAAAGACGATGTGACCGAAAACGAAAAGATGACTTCTATCTAACCAGAACCAGCATAATTAATCCTGAAACGAACAGTTTTAATTTACAAACAGATTTGGAGGTTCAACAGTGCGTGGGTGGCTTCTAGAAGCTGGAAGGAAAGCTCGAAGATCGGTCAGAAAACAGCTATTGACGTGTCCTTTGAAGAAAAAGAGATTGGCATGACCTAAAAGATATCAGAATTGGAAACAAAAAGCATGGAGAAGAGTAATATTTTCTGATGAAAATCATTTTGAAGTCCAGGGGTCTGGCATGTAAGGAGAAGAGATGAAGAGTAAATCTCGCCGAAGCACACCAAACAGCCGGTAAAATTTCCATAAAAGCAGATGTTTGGGAGCTGTTTTGCATAGAAAGGTACTAAATGTTTGATTTCTATTGGCGGAATGATGAACAGCGTCAAGCGCATCCCAATTTTAGAGAAAAGAGCCGCCCCAGGATTAAAGATACCGGCAGAGGAACTGAACTTGAAAAGGCGATTTTCCAGCAAGACCTTCCCCATGTTAAGCAGCAAGGAATGTTAAAGATTTCATAGCGAAAAATTATTTTCAGTGTTTGGACTGGCTTGGAGATTCATCGGATCTCAACCCTATACAGAATCTTGGTGTGATTGTCAAGAAACGAATGAGGAAAATGGACTGAACTACCAAAGAAAAGAATATGTGCTGTTCTAAAAGTGTGGTTTCAAGACCCAGAAATAAGTGAAATAGTAAGAAAAACATTGACTCTATGCCCAAACGAGTGAAAATGGTAATTAAGGCCAAGGTGGGGACACATTAAATACTAAAAACACTCTTTAGTAAAAAGTAATATTGAAATTTTGTGAAATAATAATTAAAAATAGAATAATACCTTTGTTCACACTGATTTGCATATGGCGTATAATAAATAAATAAATAAAATTGTTCACCTCTTTATTTGCATAACACGATTTTCCAATTAGTTGTGTAGCGTTTGAAACTTGAGCAGCAATTTCTTATACTTTTTTTTTCGGTATCTTGGTAAAGACTGACTGCGTTTAACTAAATAATGCATGATTGTAATTGAGGTATGACCAATCCTATCAGATACCTTAAGATTTAATTGGCTAAATTTTACCACAATTCCAAGAAATAACATTAAAATATTTGTAATTATTTTTTGAACAATGCAGAAGCATGTTACAGAAAATTCACCTCAAAATACAATTATACATGTTTTGGTCCTGTGTGTGACATAAAACATAATTCTGACTTATTGTCTCCGAAATTCATGGTTACTCCTTGCAGCTGAGTGCTAAAAGTGAAATACGTGAGTCAGAACTGATATATATATATATATATATATATATATATATATATATATATATATATATATATATATATTTTACAAAAATTGGCGAATTTATTGCAGAAAATTAAATAAAACCTTGAAGAATGTAATAAAATCATTTAAAATAAGTTTAGAAAAACAAACTTGTAAATTATGAACAAACATTAAGATTTCTTCAAAATATGAATATCTTTACTAAATATTATGAAAAATGACATTACATTTATGGATTATAAAAAAAGGTGCTTCCTGGTACTCTGCGATCAATGGCATAAAATATGAAATATATTTTCCGCTCTCAACTCATAAAGTAAATGACCATTCGTTACGAAAGGGTCATAGGTTATTTTTTTTTTCTTTAATCTGCTACCATTATTTGTTTTCCCTTTATTTTTGTAACCCTTAACCTGTTACAGTCTGACATACTATATCGTGCTCTCAGTAATGTATGCAAATGATAGTGCAAGTGCAAGTTGTACTTCACCTGTTAGCAGAGGCCGTGGCGCCTATCAGCAGGAAGATGAAGAGAAGCTGCATGTCGGGCGAGGTCAGTGCTTCTAACGGAGTTCTACCATGGCGTGATTCCACTGCAGACCTCCAGCCCAGTCTAAATGATATCATCACTCATTCACTTGTCAGCGTCTCCCTGCCGACTGGCTGACTCCGCTTGGAACTTGATTAAACGTTCGTAATTTCAAAGTGGACTTCTGCTCGTTTAAAAAGGCGGGTCGGGTCGTCCGCAGGGAGGAAATGAGATAAAATACTGCACTGACATCCCAAAAGTTTGGTTTTTAGTTCCCATTTAATAATAGCTTCCAATCGTATTGAGGAATGCACCACAGTTGATTGAACGTCAACCCTTCACCGCAAATAAAACCGATTATTTTATTTAAGAATAATATGCACAAAGTTGTAACAGTAAACCTATTAAAATAGAAGTAGTATTAGTATATTTATATATTTGTTACAAAACTAAATTATTCATGTCTGTGACCGTATGTGCTTTCCTATAAAATACATGAAACTGCACAAACGAATATTTAACTTTTAAGAGACAAACAATATATATATATAATAATAATAATAATAATAATAATAATAACAATATAAATGAAAAATAATGTAACACCATTAACAATGTAACTAAATTAACAATAATTAGAAAACCAGAAAAAGATATAACACTAAGAAAAAGTCACAAGTTGTATTTTATTTTCATTTATGGACGCTCTTTAACAGCTCAGGTCATCAGCGTAGTCACAAGTTGTAATTGCTATATTTCGAACTATTTGAGTTATTCTATGACTAGTTGTCTTTTGTACCGTTTCCTTTTCTGTTTATTTTATGCTATTAATATATTTTCTTCTTTTTTCATTTAGTTATATATATATATATATATATATATATATGTATATAATGAAAGAAAGAACTAAATGAAAAAAGAAAAATATATATAATAAAATAAAATAAACAGAAAAGAAAACAGCACAAAAGTAAATAACTTACACTCCCTCACATATAGTATTATATGTATTCCCCTATCCCCCTTTCCGGTTGTCTAGCTTTTTCGATGGAGCTATCTCAGTCTGTTTAAAATTTTACCTACTCCTTCCTCCCCCTTACTATCCACCAGCAAAGTTCAGTACTGTACTGCCCTCTCTCCCTTTAACAAACGGGGCAGCGGTAGATATCTCTTTCTCCATCCTTTCGTCCCCTTGCAGTATGCCAGAATATGTTCCCAAGATTCTTTCTCAGCACATATAGAACAGAGTCTCGTACTCTCTCGTCTGTTAAGTGATCCGCGGCGCGCCTGACCGAGTCCCTGGTTGCAGAGTTTGGCCCCTGTTTGCATGTAACGCTCCATCCCCCATCGGGTTTTCAGCGAACCTTTTTCTGCACATCCCGAAAGAGTCAGCAGCCTATTAATGTCCCTCAAGCGTTTCATAAATTTTCTCCAAACCTCCCTCCTTTCCCCCCGCCCTGCAATACAAATGGTATCAATTCCTATATTTTCCAAATCCGTTCTTAATTTTGAAACTCAGGTCTTATTTCCCCCCACTCTCAGCTGCTCCCGGTAGCAGATCACCCTAATTAGCGTTTGATCTCCGTGAACGATTCGTAATCAATACATCACTGCTCGGACCAGCATTCTATAATCTCGCAATGGCACCAAATTCCCTAAGGATTCCGCAATTTGTTGTACCCCTCCCCACTCTAAAAATACCTTTCAGAAAACCGGCCCTCACCCGATCTAATTTCTCTGTTCATTCCTAACCCCAAATTTCGGTCTCATAAGTTATTGTAGATCGTTCTACTGTCTCTAACAGCCCTACCGGCACATCTGAAATTCTGCTTTGTAAAAAGAGAGTTTCTGCGGCTTTCATATTCGCTTTGCCTCATCAATGTGTTCCGCCCATCTTCCAATCATCGAGAAAGTTACCCCATGGTACACGAAATTCTTCACGTTATCTAGTATCTGTCCTGCACATATTGATGTTTCTGTCAACTGAAGTAAATACATTTGCTTTATTATCTCATTGTTTGTTGTTGATTTGTTTTATTTATGGAGCCCTTTAACATCTTAGGTCATCAACGTACCATTCAATTCAGGGCGTGAGACGGCCGACAAATTTTGCTCAGAGGCCTCTTCTTTCAGGCTTGAGGTTCTTTTTCGTGCCGTAAATGTACGACAAGGGCTTTACTTCCCTTCCGAAGGAAGCCATACTTAGGATTTTTACGCCCGAAAAAATTCATCGATCCTGCCAGGGTTTGAACCCGCGATCTTGAGTTTAGAAGGCAAGTATGGTTACTACTACACCACCGGGACCGGTATCTCATTGTTAAATTCAGTTGTATAGGCATTTAGCTGTTAATAATTCGTAATTTGCTTTTTTGTTTGAGCATGGCTGCTGCATCGTTTACGTAGAAGGTCTGAAGAGTTCTCGGCATCGACCATAGGTTGCCATGCATTGGGAAAGTTGATTGATTTTATGTTGTACATTTATCCTAACCATTCATTTGAAACATCAACTCTTAGTTTCAAATACTTTATTGAGTATAGCCGATCCGTGAGGGTTTCTCTGAGTATGGAGCAGGGATAAAGTTCTTTGTAAAATATTGTTTAACGTCAAAGGAAATTCACACCAAATTTATAAAATTTGTTGAGGACTCTTCTTCATTTTCAACGATTAAAAACGAGCTTCTGAATTTCAACATGGTCCTACCATTTTTAAAGATGACTCAAGTGAAAGCCGTCCAAACGTGCAGTAATAGCAAAATTCATTGAACAAATATATGATATGGTATTAGAGGACCGGTGAGTTAAATTGCTGAGACTACACGTTTTTCAAGAGAACACGTAACAAGCAAAACAAATCATATCAAAATATCAGGTGCATTCGAAAAGTATTTACAATAGCGGTGTTTTTCGAATACTGCGCAATCTATGGGCACTAGGGCAATGCCAGTACTGACACTAGATGGCGGTTATAAGCAGAGGTGTGTAACGAAAGGACAGTGTTCGTTTGTTCTCAAGTAGAAAAAGACATGTACAAGATGGAACGCGACTATCATAGAAATTGACGAACTACATTGGTTTTGTGGAAGAAAGGCGTCAAAACCAGAAATTCATAAACGTTTGGTCAAGAAACTCCTGCACAGAAAACTATTTACATCTAGATCCATGGGTTCGCCAGCGGCAGAGAATCTGCACACATGAATGTAACTACTGGTCGTCCGTCAACATCGCGGTTTCCCAGGAACATTGAGGTTGTGTCTAAATTGATTATAGCTAATAGGCGCATAACTTTTATGAACTGGAATGTTAGACAGATCTCGGCCGCGTAACTCTACACACTATTATTCACGACGATTTGAATATAAAAAAGATGTGCCCACATTGGGTTCCTCGGGATTTGACACAGGCTTAAAAGAACAAAACTGTTAAAGTCTGTTGTCGGTTATTGGAAATCATAATGAAAATCCGGATTTTTTGTAAAAGCTGGTGACTGGCGACGAGTCATGCTGTCACTACCACATACCAGTACACTCCATGTAATGGAAACATCCAAGGAGTACCCCGGCCCAAGAAATTCCGTGCTATTCAATCAGCGGGCAGGCAGATGATCACCGTCTTTTGGGACATTTCACACATACTGCTATGGACTGACTTCCTCGAGGAACGACTGTCAATAGCGACTACATGACCCTTACACGGCTTAGGCTCAAGATTCGGCAACGGTGAAAGGGAAAGTGGTGGACAGGAGTACTGCGCGACATTACGACTGCAAGGTTGGTATCGCTGGGGCTCATTATTGCGTCGCACGCCCATGTTCACCGGATCTCGCTCCGTCTGATTATGTCTTATTCTACAACATGAAGGACTCGCAGCGAGGTAAAAAATTCGGCAGCAACGAGGAAATTCAGATAGCTGTCCATGAATGGTGACCTAATCTCCCAAGGTTACGCGACGCCATAATGAAGTTATCAGGAAGATGACAGGGGTTCATTGACGTTGGTGGGGAGTGTGAGAGATCCCATGTGCTTTGAACCATGTTGCATAATAAATGAGTAAAAAAAAAAAAAAAAAAAAAAAAAAAAAAAAAAAAAAAAAAAAAAAAAAAAACTATCATCATAAATAATTTCTGAAGGCTCCTTGTATGGAAACAGCGTTTGGAGCGAACTATATGAAGCTATTTGAAAATTGAGGGATTTGGAGTACTAACCTTTCAGAAAACCACTTCAGAGGCTGGATAATAGCATTAGAGCATCGCCCAATTCGTATTGACCTTAGTCGTTTCTGGTTGTCTAGTGGTAAAGTATTTGTCTCGTAAACCCAAGATCGCGGGTTCAATTTCGGTCATGGTCGATGGAATTTTTCGGGCATAAAAATTCCAAGTATGACTTCCTTCGGAAGGGAAGTAAAGCCGTCAGTCCCGTTTCGTACATTTACGGCATGAAAAAGAACCTAAAGCCTGAAAGTAGAGGCCTCTGAGCAAAATTTACCGCCCATTTCATGCCCTGAATTGAATGCAACGCAGATGACCTGAGATGTTAAAGAGCGTCCGTAAATAAAAAAGTATTGACCTTAAGGAAGATTATGTTGAAAAATAAGATGTGGACACTTTCCTTCGTTGTTAATCTGATAATTTTCAGTCAGTTCTCATATGTTAAAGGGACTTTCACGACGAATCTTCTTTTGCTCTGGAGATAAAGAAAGGAAAAATAAAGGATCTAGGGAAGATTTACAACCCTGTGCAAATTAATGTGAACAAAGATATTATTCTATTTTTAAAATTATTTTACAAACATTAAATATTACTTTTTACTAAACAGTGTTTTTAGTATTTAATGTGCCACCCCTTATCATTAATTACCATATTCACTCGTTTGGGCATAGAGTCAATGCGTTTCTTACATATTCAATTTATTTCTGGGCCATGAAACCACACTTTTATCAAAGCACAAATCATATTTTATTTGATGGCGCAGTCCATTTACCTCAACCGTTTCTTTACAATTGCCCAAAGATCCTTTATAGGGTTGAAATCCGTTGAATTTCCAGGCCAGTCCAAACATTGAAAACCATTTTTGCCAAGTTTGTTTTTTATTTTTATTTTTAAGGTTTGTATTAGACTTTAATGTTCCTGGAGCTGGTGGGGCAAGGTCTTGCTGGGAAATCGCCGTTTCAATGTTCAATTCCTCTGCCAATCTCTTCAGTTCTGGGCCGGCTCTGGGTGGGGATGTACTTGTTGCTGTTCGTCATTCCGTCAATAGGAACAAAACATTTAGTGCCTGTGAATAAAACGCCGCCAAACAATTTCTTTTGTGGAAACTTCACAGCTTGGTTGATGTATTTCGGTGAGATTTCCTCTCTTTACATGCAAGACGTTCAACCCCTGCACTTCATCAGAAAATAGCACCCTTTTGCATTCTTCTTGCGTCCAATTCTGATATTTTCTAGTCCATGCCAATCTCTTTTTCTTCATAGACATTCAATAGCTGTTTTCTGACCGGTCTTCGAGCTTTCCTTCCAGCTTCCAGGAGTTGCCTACGCATTGTTCTTTTCAGGATTAATTTTGCTGGTTCTGATTAGAGAGACATCATCTTTCCTGAATGTTTTTCGCTTCCGACCTTATCGTCCTTTCCTTTGACGTGAATTTGACCCAATCTCATTTTTTCTTCTAATTATATTTTTAACAACACCCAAACTTAAATTACATTCAGCTGATATCTGTCTCTGAGTCATATTACTATATTCATGGAAGGTTATGATTTTACCTCTCTTCTTAAATGTGGTATCCATTATTAATAAAAATATACTTGCTAAATAAAATGCTAAAGCAGCTAGAAACACAAGCAAATTTTTAACTTCTAATACAACGAATAAAACAATAACTACAATTAGCTATATCAACGATGGGTATGAAAAATGCGGCGTATAATTAGAGGGAAATATTTATCACTGGATAAATTATAAAACTAAATTCACCCATTTTTTCACATTAATTCGTACACGACTATATTTTTCAAAACAAAAATTTTCGATTTTCCTAATATACTTAAAACAATAAAAATATAAGCTTAGTACATTTACTGAAACTCATGATGCTCGAAAGAATTTCTATCGATAGTTTACTGTACATTAGTTTTTGTATGTTTTGCAACCAGCTTATGCATTGTTAGCACAGCTGGGAACAAGGGGCTTTAAGATATAAAAGTATGCATTAGTGCAAATTGACCTTAGTAAGAAAATATGCTTCATATGTCAATAATTAGTTAAAAAATCATGAATGTTTCTAGAGAGAGCATTATATCCTACATTTTCACATGCTAAAGTTGGCGAAAGACAAAAAGAAGAAGAAAAAATGTTCCACGAAGACAGATTCAGTTCTAGTGAATATTTAATACCATAGCAAGATGGGTTCGATCATTTGATGAGGGGGAGAGACTTGACCTTCACTCTGGTTGGCCTCGGGAAGCCGGAAAGACAGAACAATTGACAAGAGTGGGGCACTTGGTGGAGGAAAATCGCCATATTACTAATGCAATGATAAATATGGAAATTGGTACGAGTACTGGCAGCTCTTGCACTATACTCTACCAACATCTAAAGCTGCGAAATCTGCGCACATTGGGAGTTACATTCCCTAACAACAGCACATTTAGGAGGGGCATTCAAAAAGATTTGCAAGAGTAACCTTAAAGTCCAAGCAAAGGACTGAATTCAAAAATTTATCCTCATATCCTTTAAAGTACTCTCCATCTCTCTCTCTCTCTCTCTTCACATACACACATACGCACACAGTTGTAGATAGACGGTGCAACCACTTGTCAAAAGCACTGTGGTCTCGGACTGAGATATTGTCAACAAAGCGGAATGTATAGCTTGAACAAGGTCCTGTACTGGTTTAAAAGAATTTCCAGTAGTGGAAAATTTCACTTAAGGAAACAACCAGAAGTCGCAAGATCAGGGCTATAGGGTGAATTATCAAGCAATTGGAATTAGGCGACTTCCAGTTTCCTCAAATTTGCAACTGTTCTGTGAGGAGACGCATTGTCGTGCACTAGCAACACCTTGAAGTTCCTGTCTCTGGACGCCGTCGTTTCAGTTCTACAAATAAAGGACCCAAAATATAAAGTGTTTTGGTGTTCTCCATTCCCTCTATTTACAGTCAATCACTAATGGTCCTTCACAGTTGAAGAAAACAGTGAACATTCGCTTCCGAGAACGAAACTTTTGTGGAAGAACAACTGGTCTTGTGTCATTCTCATTTACCCATACACAGATCTGAGGTTTATTTGGGGTGGTATAGTAATAAAATCAAATTATCTGTCAAACGTTTAGGAACATTTGGTGGAAACATGCTCAGCAGATTTCTTGCACATTCCTTTATCCTATTCTTCTCTACATTGGTTAGGGAATGGAAGTCATTTTGCACAGCTTCTTCTCAGCTTTAAATATTCATGGAGTATATTGTCAATGCTGCCAACACTGATACTCACTTCCATAATTAGCATTTCAACAATAATATGTAGATTTTCCTCCACTAAGTTCCTCGCTCTTTGAATTGTTCTCTCGTTCAGAGATTCCTGAGGCCGGCCATAGCGATGGTTATCTTTCAAAGTCTCTCGCCCTTTTTCAAATGATTGAATTCATCTTGCAATAGTATTAAAATGAACACACTTGATCACCAGAAACAACTAAGTCTTCGTGGATTTTTTTTTTACTCTTTCACCTAGCTTATAGCGTGTGAAAATGTGAAATCTAAAGTTTTGTTTAGAAATATTCATGATTTTTCAACAGCTATGAATTCAACAGGCTGTATGACAGTGATTATGGAAGTTTAAACTAGCACTTGTGAATATTTTGATAGCTTAAAGTCCATTGCTTCCAGCTGCGTTAGTTACATTATTACCAAACAATGGATAAGCTGGTTGCAAAACTTTTTGGGTGCTCCTCGTAACAGACATACTGGTGATGAACGTTGATTATTTTACATCACTCCAAACAAAACCCAGAACTCTGTATACGGTTGCCTAAAAATGATTCAAAACCAGTTGTACCTCAGCAAGGTTTTCGTTCTCGAAGAGGAATATCATGATTTTCTTCAATTATGAAGGGGTCATTAGTGGTTGATTGCATGCCAAAAGGAACAACAACGTGTCTCTAGCAGAACAACTGTAAATATGAGGACACCGGAGGCCATAAAAATCCAGATATTGAACCCTTCACCTTATAGCTCGTATCTTGCACCATGCGACTTCTGATTGTTCTCTCATCGTTATGTGATAGTTATGACACTGATTTATTCATACTGAAGAAGAAATAGAATTTTCCCTTGGTTATTGAAGCTAAACTGAGGGAAATTTTATAGGGCCACAAGTAAATTCAGAATCAATGGATGGTGAATATTTTGAGTAGGTTAAAAAGGCAGCCCTATTTATTTTTGTGGCTACTAAAAATCTTGGGTACGTCAGCAATGAACATAGTGAGCGTTTTCATCAGCAGATTTCTATGATAGAAAAAAGGTATTAAGACAAATGGAGTGTAAGTACGAGGGGTGTTTTAACTATTCTCGGTCTGACTTAGAGATGTAAAGATGGTCAAATTATTATGGTAGCTGTTAAGTATCACACTTAGATGGTGCGCTCTAAGTTTCAGGCGTGTAAGTGTAGTCATCGTGTAAACAAACTAATGTTAACATTTTCAATAAGATGGATTAAACTGAAATACGAGCTGCGGTAAAGTACTTCATTTTGAAGTGTTTAACCCCAACCGAAACAAAAAGGAGGTAGATTCCACATTAAAGGATTCTTCCCTTTCGTTTTCGAGAGTTAAAAAGTAAGCTGCTGAGTTTAAGTGTGGTCGCACATTCATTCAAGATGATGAACGCTCAGGGCGTCACAAAACTGCAATGACCGACGAGATTGTGACAGAAATTCAAAGGCCATACTCAATGACCGCCGATTGAAGTTACGTGAGTTGGTAGACATTGCAAAGACCCCGATACAATACATTTTACACGAAGTTTTGGAAATGAGAAACATTTCCGTTCGATGAGTACCGCGGTTGTTAATAATGGACCAAAAACATATTCGAAAGAACATTTTGCAAGAGTGTTTAGACTTGTGAAGCGCATTTCCAGGGAGTTCATAACAGCAGATGAAACATGGAGTCATCAACACACGCATGTGTGACGAAGATCGCGGATTCAATTCTGGCCAGGGTCGATGGATATTTTCGGGTGTAAAATAAGTATGGTTTCCTTCGGAAGAAAAGTTAGCCGCGATTCCCGAGTCGTAGACATACTGCACATAAAAGAACCTCAAGCCTGAAATAAGAGGCCTCTGGGCAAAATTTTTGACTATTTCATGCCAATTAATTGAATGGGACGCTAACGATCTGAGATGTTAAAGATGCATAAATACGTAAACCAAATTAACAACGAAGGAGCTGTCCAAACAATAGGTGGCAACAGGTGAAAGTTCACCAAAGAAAGAAAGAAAAAAAAAAAAACGGTTCCATCTGCAGTACAAGTCAGGGCTACGGTTCTCTGGGATTGTCATGGTGTGATGCTCGTAGACTACCGGAACCATCACCGGGAGTATTGCGCTTCCCTACTGGACCAACTGAAGGCTATTATTCGGACTAAACGTTCACACCTTGCACGGAAAAAAAAAAGAAAAGAAAAAAAAAAACCACGATAACATGCCTTCGCACACGTTGTTGCTGCAAAAAATGCATGACCTTCACTTCCACATTTGCCATTTTCGCCTGATTTGGCTTCCAGTAATTACTTTTTGTTTCCAAACCTGAAGAAATGGCTGAGGGACGAATGTTCACATTAAATGAAGAGGTTGAGGCTGAGACAGGCGCTTATTTTTCACAGTTGGACAAATTTTATTTTACTGAAGGTATTAAAATTTTGGAAAGTCGTTGAAGTAGATTTACAATGCAACTATGTTGAAAGAAATATTTCTTTCTCTTAAATCTTGTGTTTTCTTTGTAAGGCCAAGAACTTTTAGAATGCCTCTTGTATGTTGGTCAATTATTACTGGGTAATGAGAAGACATGCACCACAAAAGCAATCTCTCTCTCTCTCTCTCTCTCTCACGCACACACAAAAAGACAGAATGAGATGTATTTTATAATTTAGATTTAATAGTGGGGAAGCATGGCTTTTGATATTATGTAGACTGAGAAATGGGATGTTGAAATTAATGGAAAATCTAATTTATGCTAACTATACTCTGTATGTTATCACTATATATGTATATATATATAATTAAAATAAAAAATAAAGTAACACTATTAACAATGTAACAAATTAATAGTAATTATAACAGTGGAAAGAATAAAATACTAAGAGAAAGTCACACTTGAAATCGCTATATTTCGAACTCGTTGAGTTCTTCTATGGCAAGAAGACAAGTGAAGGTGATAAAAGTAAATATTGAGTATCGAAGGTAACCTTATGCATGGAAACAGATGAAACGAGTAACAAGACTGTGTGGGGGAAAAAAATTAATACGTAAGATTTAAAACCAGGTGGTATACTATGCGCTTTATGTAAAAATATAGCTGCCATTTCTCTATCTCTGAGTAAACTTTCAGAGCTATGGGTAGGTAATGCATCAATAAGTGTTAAATTAAAAGCATCATCAAAATCCTTACAGTGAGACAAGGCATGTAGGGCAACCGGCAAGGGAGACTTGGTTTTAACAGAACGTCTATGATTGTTCATACATAGCAAAACAACAGTAGAAGTTAAACCAATATAAAATGCTTTGCATGTTGTACTAGCACACACAACTTTAACTGGAAAATAATTACCTAGATGTCCTGGAAACTCTCAAGGCCATACCATAGGCAAAAGGCTACAAAGTACCTCACCCTCGCTGTAGTCCAGATTTAGCCCCAAGTAACTTTTTCCTTTTCTCCAAATTGAAGAAATATCTATGGGAGGCATTTTCCATTATCAGAAGCAGCGGTGAAGGAGATTCTGAAGGACCTGTCAAAAATAGTTTCCAACATATCTTTGAAGACTAGCAGAAATGCTGGAAAGGTGTACTGCATCCACTGGGACTCCTTTAGAAAGCTCATCAACATTAGGAGGACAAATGAACGTATGTTGTCAACAAAAGAACTATGATCACTCCTTATTGAACAGCCTAATAGATTCCAGTCTACGGCTTCCCTTTCAACAAACAGCTCCTTCAGGTTTTCTAAGAGTATGCAGAACATGTATGAATGTTTACTATGACTTGAAGGAAGAAGTTTATTAAAATCATGACTGTGGATAAATCTTGGCGCTATGCTTAGAACCCAGAAACCAAACAAGCATCAAACCATAGCAAACATTAAAAATTTACCAAGGCCAAACAGGGTCAGTGTTAAATCAAATGTCAAGACAATGTTGTTATTTCCTTTTTTTAGCTATTGTGGTTGTATCCATGAAAAGATTTTAGTAAAATTTCTTCATATCTCCGTCAATCCTACTGACTACGCAAAAAATATATATACAGATCTGTGAACACTCTAGTGACCGCAATTATTTTTTTATCAAAGAAACTCTACATGTAACAAAAAATTAATATTGAGTTTGTAACCAACAAAATTGGATCATTAGGGGTGGGAGTTAATCTAAAGCAAAAATTTAAAAATTACTCTAGTGGCTGCAATTTTTGCTTTAATCAACAAAACGTGCCATTAAATAAATTAATAAACAGTTTCCAATTATCAGTGAAATCAGATTATTAGGAGTGGTAGTTTATCTGATACCTAACATTTAAAAATCACTCTAGCAGCACAAATATTTGTTTTTTTACAATAAAACTCATATATAACCATTTAAATAGAATATGAAAATTTTTTCTGAAAATCAGGGAAATTGGTTTATCAGGAATCAAAATTTAGAGTGAGGGTTAAAGCAAAATTTAAAAATCGCTCATGCGAAAACAATTTTTTATTTTTTAATGAAAATCAGAATATGCTATCGAAATGAATTGATAAAAATAGTTACTGAAAATCAGTGAAATCAGATTATTATGAGGAGGGTTTACCTGAAACCCAAAATTTAAAAATTGCTCTGTTTATCTGTTTTTTTTTTTTTTTTTTTTTTTTGCAATGAAACTCTGTATAAACCATTTAAATAAAATAAGATAAAATCGGTCCATTAAGATGGGGGTTTGCCTAAAACCAAAAATTTCAAAATCACTCTAGCTGTATCAATATTTGTTTTTTAACAACAAAACTCGGTATGTACCATTTAAATAAAATAAAATAGGGGTATATCTGAAAACTGAAATTTAAAAAGTGCTCTAGCATTTTTCTCTCAAATGTTTCAGAATAAAGGATAAATTAATTTGGCACATAAACTGTATTTATAACAATGCTATGTTTATTATTTAACAAAAGCATAGTGATGAAGACAGCAACTGTGAAATCTTAATCTAATAAGCAGGTGAGAATTATAATTGTAAGTAAGAATGCTTTATAATAACAATGTTTCATTTTATTTGTTTTTACACAATAAAATTTAAATTAAATTTCTAAACCACAGAAAATCTATGAAACTTTGTAAGATTGTACTGTAATTGTAATTTAATAGTAAATTGTTTTATTGAAATATATGAACATCTTCTTAAATACACAATTAAGCTGAAATTTTGTTATTTTTCTCTATTTTAGCAAATGTGAAGATGACATCAAGGACTCGGTTCATAAACATGGTTGCATTTAATAATGTTTAAAAATACCCACACAAGTTATAGATTCATGCATCAGTGGTCATATGTTTCATTTAATAGTATACCATAAATTTTGTGGTTTAATCTCAACAACAACAACAACAATAATAATAATAATAATAATAATAATAATAATAATAAATGCAGTTTCTCTTTTGTGATACTTATAGATTGCAAGAATTCTAATTTTGTTTCCCTTACTTTTGAAAATAATAGTTAAGTAATGTACTATAGTAAAACCAATACTTATTTCATTAATCAATAAGGGCACAATTTGGATTTTATATTCTTTCTTGAAGTTATTCAACTTGCTGAGGAGTTCGTTACTTGGCTCCTGCTTGATGGGCTTCTTTTGAATGGTACTGTCCACAAGGAATTTGATCCTCCAGGATAAACAGTGAAACAATATTTTTATTTTGATGTTTTGAGAAGACTATGATGGAAATGGCTGGAATTGTTAATTGCAGATTGGTTGCTACATCATCAAATGCTCTGGTTCACAATTCTTGTCTGATATTTCTTGGTTTGCATTCCACCTTTTTACTTGTGCAATTATGCAATGGTCTTAAGTTCCATTTTTTTCAAACCAATAGTGGAAGCAACCATGCTATGCTTTCTTTAGAGATGGCACCAATCTTCTCTTTACAGTATGTAACAACTTTTTCCAGATACTCAAATTTATGGCTGCTCAGCATTTCCTTGACAGTTGAAACATATGGCGTACCAGTTGGCAATGACCTTCCTGAATTGGAATGGTAGAATGAGGTGTAGGCCAGACCATCTTCTGGCCTACACCTCAACATTGCTTAACCTTCATTGGTTAACAACAGCATATCCAACCAAAATTAAAGGAAAACCACATGAAGATCTAAAGACTTTCAAACATCTTTTATTAAAACTGTGAAAAATTGGAGTTGCCCAATTGTGCTTAATTGTTGAGCATGATTGCCTGTCAGAACATATCTTCTTTCTCTATCCCTTATGTCTCTTAGGAGTTAGGTTTCTTCAGCCACTTTCTAAGCTCTCCTATATCTTCTACCATTTCTTGCAGTTCTCTTATCGACTTCCCATGTATTGTTTCCATTCTAATCTTGGTCTTTCCTTACTTGTTCCTCCTTCTGACCTTGCTTTATATACTCTCATCAATCCATCCTGTCATTCTTCAAATGCCCAAACCATCTCAACTGCTTTCTTTCTATTGTATTAATTATATTTTACTGATTTAAACCTCTCTTATTATTCAATTTCTTACTTGATCTCTTCTAGTCTTTCCAACATTTTTCTTAAAACTGCCATGTGTGGCCGAGATTGTTAAGGTGTGGATTCATGAGCTGGAGGTCTGGTTCGAATCCCGTTGGGACCGTCCTCCCTGACTGAGGGTTTTTCCAGGTTTTTCTCAGTCATAAATTGAAAATGCCGGGGAGGTACCCTAAATTTAGGCCTGAAACGTTTCCTTCCTTAAAAATCCTTTCCCAATATATAATTTCATCTCATATATCATCAGTGTTCACCACCTGTGGTGCCTCAGTAGTAAAAATGGGCATTAAAATCTTAAATATATCATGTGAACTGCTTCCATTATGTAAGATGTTTACCTAGAGAGGTCCAGCTTTCTTTCCCATACAGAAAAATTGCTTCATCACCTCTTCAGGAGGAAATGAGTCAAGGACAGCCATGCCCATTGTGTAAAGGACACGATACTATTCCAAACAAAAAACATTTACTGAAATGCACCCATGCAAGCTCTATATTGGGAAGCTAGGGAAAAAATTATATCAGCATCCCTATTGACCAGTACCTACCTACCTTCACTGTCGATTGTCATTTGGTAAGCGCTGGATCACAGACTGTGACTTTGGTTTCGGTCATATTGGTAAATTCAGCTTTGTCCACTGTGAAGATAAGATATTGTGGATATGCTGGAAGCTGATAGTGATGAACCATTTCCTTATCATCACTATACTCTTGCTGCATTTTGTTCTTATATGATTTTTTTTATGGATGCTCTTTAACATCCTCTTTTGGTCATCCCATTCTAATCAGTGCATGAAACAGCTGACAAATTTTGCTCAGAGGCCTCTTTTTTCAGGCTTGAGGTTCTTTATTGTGCTATAGATGTACAACATGGAACCCATGGCTTTACTTCCTGTCTGAAAGAAGCCATACTTAGGATTTTTACGCCCAAAAAAAGCCATCAGTCCTGACTGGGATTGAACCCACAATCTTGGGTTTAGGAGGCAGGTATGGTTACCACTACGCTACCAGGAGTGATGTTCTCATACGAGGACAACAATGCAGTTAAATGGAGTAGACAATTGTAGGTATTCAAGTTTCACATTACAATAGCTTGTAAACTACTTGCACTAGAATTTTGCAAAAAAAAACACTGGCATTCTAATTTGCTCTAGTTTTATTTTCTTGATGGCAATAGGCATTGTTCCATTTGAAAAAATGTAACTTTTTTCAAGAAATACACATTATAATAATTATTAACATCTGTGCATGGACTGCAATTATGAGTCCCTGTCTAAGCATCATTTCTGTAAAAGCAGTATATCTAAAGCACTTCCATTTCAGATTTGCAGTGCAAGTTTTAGGAGATTCATTCTGTATGTGACAACACAGTGGATATCTCATTTTTTTTTTTTAATGGTGTTTAACACCCATTTTTACTACTGTGGCACCACAGGCAGTGAACAACGGTGATACATGAAATGAAATATTGAGAAAGGATTTTTTTAAGGAAGGAAACGCTCCAGGTCTGTTGGTGAACAGATTAAAATTGCAGTACTGTTTAACGGTTCTCACTATTTAAGATGTATTGTTCAACAACAATAATAATAATCCCAAATGTTCCTAAGAAGGGCAAAGGCCCCCTACAAGAGTTAGCTCTTATTCACTAGTACAATGAGCTAATTCACATTAAAATTGTGTACAGTAGTATTACCCTGTATGTTACGCTTTTGTTCATCAGATTTCACTCGTTTCGAAGTTGCCATAAGATGGTTTTCCATGTATATTCCTGCTTCTTGCTATTCTGGAACATTGTCAACCCGTCTATGTTGCATAGAAGTCTTCCCATCTCTGCCTTGACCTGCCTCTGTGTCATTTGCCTAAGTGCATGTCCCACATGGTGGTCTTATACATCCATCTGTTGTCCTTCATCCTCCCTATGCAGCCTCCCAATTTGTACTTCAGCCTGTTGGCTCTTTCTGCAATGTCTCTTCTTGTAATTTGGGCTAATGCTTCATTAGAGATTTTGTCCCTTATTGTTATTCCTAATATCCTGCGTTGCATTTCTCTTTGGCTTATTTGGAGCGTACATAATCCTGGTTATTTTTGTATTCCCCACTAGATATCTAAGATTTCTAATCAGAATTAAATGGTAAGGAAATGAGGTTCCTGTAAATGAGAGATAAACAAAAGAAAATAATTCTAACTACAACTGACAATATAGTAATCATTTATTCCATTTTCTTCGGCTGTAAACATAAAAAATATCTTACAAAAAAGTATTTTCATAATATGTGAAGGGTTGCTTTAAATTAATCATATATATTGCTAGACAACCTGAACATAAATACTGCACTAGACAAGTTAGCAACCAATCCACATACACATGTGTTACTAGCCTGAACAGTGCTTTGACAAAAGGAATGCATAAGAAGAAATTGACAGATGCTTAAAACTGCATCACAGACATGTTAAAACTTCCTTGTACTATTTAGAAAAAACTACATTTTAAAAGAAAATCTATAAAGCAATGACTTATAACTTCTAATGCACTTTCTCAGAAAGTACAATTTTTGATTCTACTCCATGCCTTAGTCTGAAACACCAAGTCGTTTATGAAATCATTATTTGGGTCCATGAGCTGGCGATTATATGACATCACCAGTTGCTATTTCAAGACATGTCAAGCCATTCTGGAGCTGGGTTTTTCAAAATGGACTACAGACATATGCAGTGAATAAACATATTGTTTAGACACATACAGCAATGATTTTATAAAGGTCTTGATAAAATGCACAACAGAATTATGCAACACTTTTCTTTCATAAAGAATAAGACTGATGAATGCAAGCTAAATAACGTTTTTGTGCATTTCTGAAATGTCACCAACTTAAAATGATATAAATAATTGATTCTGTTACATATAATCACTAGCAAAAGTTTTTTGAATATGATATTATTTTTAAAAAAATAAACACTACCTCTCAAAATTAGCTGCAAGCATACAAAAATACAAGATACTAAAAAAAATACAGGCATTTATCATGATAGGAATCATTCTTTCCTTCTTGATCTTTCTTTTGTAAACACATCTCATACTTAATATCATACTAAGTAAGAAATTACACAGATTTTGTTTAAAGACAATCTTGTGCACAATTTTTGGAAAGAGAGAACCAGACAAAGTGATAAATGGTGCACAAGAGTACAATACTCACATAGTACAACAATGCCTATCTAAGGCACTTGTGCTAAGAATCCATATTTGAGATGTGTAATTCAACAACATGTAATATAAAAATGCTTTTCATATTGAGATTTTCCCCAAAAGATTTTGAAAACATCTGTAGGTGCTAAGGTTACATAATGTATAATATGTGAAATGCAACCAAGACTGTAGACCTGTATTTAGCTAACAGTACATGTCAACTAATATTAATGCTATAGATCATGAAAATGTTTGATCTGCAAATGAGATACAAAACTTAAACATCATATTGGGAATGCAATCTTGTAGTTTGTGTTAATATCAACAACTTGGCAATAACGAGATTCAAGTAGGAGATGGTTTGCTAGCTGCTATCTCTTTTCTTTTCCTTTACTATATATATAAGTATATACATAAATCACACAGTATGACAAAGCAGCATGCAGCAAGCAAGCTTCAGATGAACTCATTGTCACTTCATATAAATACTGCATAATGGACCACCAGAGTTGCTGGCTAGTAAATAAAAATTTACCCTTTCACATTAATCTATACAAATCTTATATACAGCATTTTTCCTTTTCTGTTTAAACAAAAATTTTGGACGACAACAGTGATAAATCACAATCATTATGAAAATCATGCTCTTTTTTTTTTTTTTTAAAATTTCATGTTAAGAAGTCCATTTCATCTAAGACAATGTTAACAAGCAATTACAGTCAAGGCTTAAAACAATATTTTAAAGCAGCCAACAATATCGAACACATCTTGATGTAAATAGGAAACATTAGCATGATATATAGCATTCATGTGTGTATTTTCTTAATAACACTTTCTCTGCACATTCACACAACATTCATTTCCCCCCCTCATATACGGGTTATTATATCTCACTGTACAATAACAAGAAAAATTATATTCTATAATAGAGCAAGGGGCAGTGCAGGATGTGAGGCTTACAAAAATTCATTTGTTATATATTTGCTCTAACATTTTAACTACAAACTCTACACTAATAACTACTTTTCTACTGTGCTCTTAAAAGTGTGGAGTGTGAGAGACAAACATTTTTACAATTAAAAGCTTTTTTTTATTCTTTCGTTAACATCACCCATAGGTGTAGACAGAAAAAGTAGAAATAAATTTTGAAATATATACCGATCACAAAGCCATCCACCATGTTTTCCAGCTTAATAAAAGCACCACTATTTTTCTTCCACAGTTGCGAAATGATGCCGCAACAAGGAAATGATAAAAATAAATGAAAGAAAAATCACATTAACATATATGTACACACAGTCCATCTAATAAGAGACTTAAACCTTTCTTTTCCATTTATATTTGGTCCTGTCTTTTTCCCTGTAAACTATGAAGTGTAAGTATGATATTTATTGAACTTTGAAATATGCATCAACTTTAAGACTGCCACATGGCAAGGAACAATGTTAACTTCATCTCTTTAATTGGAGGAGATTGAGGGGAGAAGAAACTGCTATTTTACAGTTGTCGCTGAAATTTCTGGTCAAACTTTGGAAATGCAGTCTGCTTCTATAAATAAGGTTCACAATGAGGTAGGTGTGAAATTTTTTTCTCTAAGAATTCAGTTTTAGATAAATCTTCAATATGTGCATCCCACAAGTAAAACTTTTAACCTTACCTAGAATAACAGATGATAGTGAATATGAACAATATTAGGAGATGATGCAAATCCATTAAAAGCTCATATCCCAATCATTCTGCCCAAAAAGGTACATAAATTTTTGTAGCTGAAATTGGAGCAAACAGGAGAAAATGGCAACATAATCTGCTGACATCATGGCTGTACTAATGACAAGAAATGACTAAATAAACAAAACAACAGCCATGGTCATTAAGATTCAAATGTTGCCTGTAAACACAGCCTATGAGATGCTATATGAACAATCAATATATGCTTTCTGATTGTGCGATAAAATGCATAGAAGCAGAGGTTAAGGTTATAGAGGAATAAGGCAAATTTCTTTAGCCAAATTTAGCCTAATCTAACATAAGTAAATATTTATTATAGGGATTCTCCTGAAACTTAAACACTTAATCTAGGGGTTAAATTTAAGAGTATGATTGCAAGCATACTGGTGTGATCCATACAAATTTTAAAATGTAACCCCTAGGTTAGGTTTAAATTGAATTATATTAGCGGACATAACAATAGTTGGCTTCCAATTGTCTATTTGCTGGAAATGGTAAAATTGTATAACAGTTGGCAGCTCTGAAAAATAAATGAGCAACCACTAAAAGTGATGCACAGAGGCTCTGGTGGAAAAAAATAGAAGACATGAATGCAAGCATGCCGGTATGAACTTTTGGTGTATTAATTAGGCATTCTCTACATCATGTATGACACATAGACTCAAACTGTTCATATCATGCTCTCCTGTTTAAATAATATCTCTAACCACTCTCTTTTTATATTGCATAAATTAAAACTGCTGGAATATATGGAAGGGAAGTTAAAAGTGGGTTGCATATAATGAAGTTTCAATCATTACATAATGCTTTGCAATTTTTCTTCTCCTCCGACAAAACATATAATGAATTTTATTTTACATCTTCCTTTAACTCTGGAATGAGATCACTGAATCTCTATGAACTGCTGAGGACTAGCAAATTCGACAGAGCTTTTAAAACTAGATTAGCAAACTTACTTGATTCCCAGTGATTTAAAATTTATAAATTTACAAGTCAATTTACTTTCTTTCATCCTTTGAAGAAGCAGAATGCCTCCAAAATTTACCCAAGCATTTATGACAACTCTTAGAAAGCAATCATATTTAAGTATCAGTGTAAAATTTACAGGTAAACAAAATTAACTAAAAAAGTTATAAAATGCTATTTGAATTAATATTTTGCAACAACCTGTTTCAATACAGCTATATTAATTCAAAGCAATTAAACGAGATTCAACAGTACAGTTAAAGGTTTCAACAAACTTTGTAATTCATTCTTTAACTCCTGCAGACCATCCAAATGTTCATAAAAGTCTTTTTATACAGAGAGCCATGCAACAAATTAACAAGGCAATCTATAAAAGCCTGAATATTTCAAGAGCTTTGAAAGTTAAAATTATCTCCTTGAGAATCTTCATCTGGAAATTGATCACCAGTTTCAGGATTGAAGATCATGAAGGATGTTACTTTACTGTCTATGGCTACATGTTACATTTTGCGTCCGCAACAAGGACTCAGTCAGTTTACATCTAAAATTAAATGCTCTGAGCTTTTCCTGCACTTTTCAGCTTATACCAGAACATGTAACTGTGGAATATAGCCACTTAAGCTGGAAGCAAAGATCTTATTTAGGTTAAGGATGAACAGCATGAAGTTTTCATATAGATGAAGCAAAACTATTTTGTTTGTTGCATGACACTCCAGTATATAGTGCAACTTCTTTTCAGGAAGTATCTCTGATCTAGGAAACTCCAATTATCAACTCACTTAGCTGATTGGCAGACAAGACTGTTACTACACATATGTGGCAATAGCTGATGGTAACTGTTGCTCTTCTGGCCTTCGTTTGTTTCCAGGACCATATTGTCCGATAAACGAACCATCTTCTGTGAATTTACCTACAAAGTTCAAACAAAAAACAATGATGCATATATTATTGGCATTGTTTTACTACATCTACTACCTACTGTTATTTGAAAACATACCTATTACACTAGAGTGGCAAAACCTCCAGATCCCGTCTCCCCTTGTTTCCTCTGTTGGCGGCCATATTGGCCAATAAATGATCCGTCTTCATTCATTCCTTCTGTATACATGAAAATAAAACAAGCAAAATAAAAGAAACTGTGATTTAAAAAATAAATAATTAAATAAAGATTAAAAAAAAGAACAAAACAAAATTTGTGCAATGTAAATCAAGATGCATTTTGAAACTTTCTTATAGGTATGCCACATAAGTTTTAAACTTACTAACTCACTAAAATAACAGGAGAGTGGGTGGAGATATCGTTACAATATGATGCAAACACTATGAAGTTCACCCTGACCAATTCATACTTACAAATAAATGGTGAGTGCAGGTTGTCAAGCCATAATGAGGACATTGGCGAGGCCAGTATTTAGGATTCACCAAGGTTAGGTTAGGTTAGGGTCTGTATATGTGAATTGATTGGGAATTCCATTTTTGATGATTGCCTTGTTAAATTTATTTGGTTTTATATTCTAGAATCTAGTGTACAACCAACAAAGTGATTTATATAGCACTAACACATATTTCAAAATGAATGATGATTATACCATTGATCACAACGGATTATACCTGAAAAGTAGAGCATTTTTGGGAGATTATTAACTTCTATAGAAAATGTTGAAAATGTCCTCCCTTCTGATAAGGAATACATCAACACATCATTCCACATTACTGGCCGCTCGATGTAGAACTGTGTTTCAATACCATTAATCTCCTGTGTAATTTTGTGCTTCAGATTGTTCAATGCTGGGGGCACACAAATTAAACTTTATTTTTTAAGTAACCCCATTGGAAGAAGTTTGATATTGTCAAATCAGGAGATCTCGGTGGCCACAGATTCTTGGAGATTATCCAGTTGTCGAAGAAACTTTCAATTATTTGTTTGTTTTTTTTTGTCAGTCCTGGTGGTCTAGTGGTAGCCATATTTGCCTCATAAACCCAAGATTGCGGGTTCAATCCAGCGAGGGTTGATGGATCTTTTCAGGCATAAAAATCGTAAGTATGGCTTCCTTCAAAGGGAAGTAAAGCCGTGGATCCCATGTTGTAGATTTCCGGCAAGAAAAAGTACCTCAATTGTGAAAGAAGAGGCCTCTGAGCAAAATTTATTGGCAGTTTGATGCCCTGAATTGAAAGGGATGCTGATGACCTGAGATGTTAAAAAGTGTCCGTAAATAAAACAAATCATCAACCTGTTGTTTTAGGTAAGTTTAAAACTTTTGCTTGTGATGCATACTAATAAGGAAGTTTATCAAATCTCCAAACAATACAACAAGAATTAACCTCAGTTACTGAAGACAAACATGTTACATGCCACATAATGAAAACATGCAAAATTATAATAGTAATACAATTATGCTTACCTGTTGCAACAGCAAATGCACAACAAAACAAGTTAAACACTCCTTTTTTTGATAAAGATTACTCAGTTTCAGAATAATTTTCTGTTATAAAATTGGCAGGGGGTTTAATACCATTATCTACAATTCCTTAAATGATCATTTGAAATACCCATAAAGGTTTCATCCATATTGTGTCATTGAGAGCACCTACTTGGACAACAGTAATAGGTTTTCATTTATAATAGAGCTTGCTCATTTATACAGCATGAGAACATCTTATTAGATATTTTGACTGCTAATTCAGCATGATTTCTCCCAAACTCTGGATTAAATATAAATGAAAGCACACTTGCCATTCTAACAAGGGAAGTAATCAATTACCTTACATGCCAAAACCTATCTTGAAATTTCACTTGCAAAAGCGAGTTAAGCGGTTACTGTATTTCAGAGGATCAATCTCGTAAGATAGCAGATATAATAGTTGTAAAAAGACAACTGCTAACAACTGTAATTATTAACCCAACCTGAGAGAACAGGTTTTCATGGCCTGAGCCATAGATGTAACTACATCTTCTGGGCTGTTGTGCCATGTTCTGCTGGAGATAAGAAGCCAAGAACTGCACCACCTAGAACTATTATTACAGTCCAATGACTATTCAATTCAGGAGGTAAAAAGCACTTGCTGCCCAGCAAAACCAAAACCTGCTATCCAAAAATCACACCAATTTTACTTAAGGGCAAACAAAGTTTTTCTACCTTATTTAAAAAATGTCACACATCGTATTAAACATATACTGCAACGTCATACAGTCAAGATGGTCTTTAAGCTACTAAGCAGTTAAGCAATCTATACCCTCTGTCAAAAGTCCTTCGGAACCTTTGTGTTGACAGGTGTTTACCGTATCCCCTGCTCTTGCAGTATGGTTTACTCAGTGCTACACAATGCAGTATTAGCAGCACACTCTAAGAACACAAAAGGAACTTTTATTTAGGTCAAACAGATAAGTGTGCAGTAGCAGAACATGCCATCGAAGCAGAAGGGGAACATATAAAATTTCAGGACACTAGCATCCTTTCACCTATTGCACACTACCATGCAAGACTACAACGAGAAGTCATTGAAATTTACAAATATCCCAAAAATTTTGACAAGAAAAATGAGGCTCTCAAACTAAACAGCAACTGGTATCCAGCAATTAAAAACAAAACAGAACACACAACACATGAAAACATGGGAGCCTATCACAAGAGCGCAGCAGCACAGGATAGGCAAGCACCAGCCGACTGACCATCACCCATCCCAGACCAACCAGCGCAGAGCATTGGCAGTATAAATATAGCAACTGTGACAGCCAACACTTTAGATGCAGTGATACCTTTTTCAAGGAGATTTCGTCCATGCTACTGAAGATGTCTGCCGTAGTTGCAAACAAAACGTCTGGAATTCTCATCTCTAGCAGACCATGGCACACCAGCACCAAAGAAAATTATATTTACATCTATTAACACCACAGTATGCATGAAAAGGGACAACTCAAGCCCAACAGACACGATATGTGTATGTGTATAAAAACTTGCATTAACTTCTTTAGTAATAAGTATGAGAGTCACACTAAAAGTTTTGAGAATGGCCAAGGAATTGTGACAAGCAAGTGCAAGTTATCCTAAGTTTAGATAGAAACATGTGAGTGTGATATAACAAATTATTTATGAAGAAATCACAGACATTTCACTAGTTTTGTTCCACTTATTTCCACAGATTTCAAAGGCTGTTGCCTTCATTATAAGTAGAGTTCCACTGTCAGCTTCCCAGCTTGGTATTAAGATGTCGCTCGGTGGATTTTATGAACTTAGTGATGAGGTTACTGCTGTTTGGAAGATTGAAATTACCTAAATTTTCCTTTAAGATCATTGTATGACTGAGTTGAACTACACCTCCACTTACTTGTTTACAATATGTAGTACTAGTTTCACAAAACCTTTTTCACTCATCAGCTACCCATCGACTGCTGGATAATTCGTTATGCTATGGGAATGTGTATTCTGCTCTGGTGGAGGTATGTTCAACTTAAAAGTTTATGTTTTCATCCCTGGAAGTGTTGAAGTTCATTAAAATGTCTCTGATTTGTAAATGTGCATTTTCTTCTATGTTACTAATTCTGTAGATCCTTATACTGATTTTAATAATCTTGCTTTATTTACTATGTCATAGTTTTCTGTCCAGAAATGAGAAACTACTGCTGATTTCTCCATTTGCTTGTATTTTATGTTCCTGAAATGTTCTTTTAACAGTGTGCCTATGTTTCTCTGTTTTTTCCATTGTAGATTTTATAACTTATTTTGTGAATATCCAGTTTTTTTTCTCCTGTGGAATACTTCTTTAATATTGTCTATAAGGAGATTTTTAATATTAAATCTGTTTACAGGTGCTAAATTGATATCACAATCTTTTAGAATTCCACTTGAGGGATAAAAATACTATCACTAGATAGTACTCTACAAAATGCCTGCCCCAAGTCTTCAATGTACAGAGAACAAGAGTCCTAAGATTGGCCTGTGTGGAATCCTGTTGCACCATGACAATGTCTCTGCCTACACTACATTTGAAAAAAACTCGATCTCTACAGGAATCAGATGTTTTCCCCATCCTCCCTACAGGCCAGATTAGGCTCCATGCAACTTTTTTCTCTTCCTTAAAATAAATGATTTTATTTTAGGGAATAAAAACGACTTCAATTACCTGAAGCTAATGTGGCTGCATATGAAGAATGTATTTGCAATGTATTCAAAGAAGCATGGCATTCAGCATTTACAATATAGTTTGAATGGATGAGATAAATATAGAATGTAATGGATAATATTTTGAAAAGATGCAACGTTTAGATTTTATTGCTTTCATTCTTAAAACTTTCAGAGAAACCCTTCATATAACATTCTTGTGTTCAACTGGTCAGTAGAGGACTTAGTTTTTGGTGCATTATTATTATTATTATTATTATTTGTTTTAGTTGAAGATGTTCTTAAACCTCTCAGGTCATCAGCATCCCATTCAATTCAGGGTGTGGATCAGTTGATAAATTTTGCTCAGAGGCCTCCTTTCAGGCTTGAGGTTCTTTTACATGCTGTAAGTAGAGGTCTGTGCAAATTCCTTATTTCTTAACAACATAACGCTCAATTGACAGCTTTTGCTTTTCAAATGTTCATATTTTCACTGTTTTTAGAAGTATTTTTCTATGGTTTTGTGACTTTTAATCCCTTTCAATATTTTTGCATTTCAGGGTAACTTTTTAAAATAGCAAATTTACCATCGGTTCCCAGAGGTGGTCAATTAACTACTTCCTTACCCAGGTTTATGTGGTTTATTGCGTAATTGTAATTATCAACACTGCACAACAAAAAAGTTTAAAACTCATTGTAGCACAGTGCACGAGTCATTGTTTATCAGCTCTTGTATCCGGGTCTAAAATTTTGCCTAGCTTTACATTTTCACATAGCTTTCATTGGCTACTGTCACCATCACTCATGGCTGATTATAGGGACAAAGGAACATCTACGGCTGCTAAAAGCAAAACATGTCCAATAGTGTTATGTAAGAAAAACAAAATCAAAGACAGTTATTTGACATGTAAAAATGTTGTATGTGGTTCTTGTATAATCAAAAACTCAGTAAATACAAATATTTCTGAGAATATAACAAGTTATATAATAAATAATTTGATATATGATGCTATATTTCACTGTGAAAATTCCAAACTATTTAAAAAATTTCTGAGAATGTTTCAATATAATACCTCTCTGTGCCGATATACCCATATTTGCATAACTTATGTATTTTTTTGTACAAATAATACATAGCATAAAGCAAACCCAATTCCTATTATAAAATGTTTTTTATTTGCGAGAAAACATGAGCTTATACTTGAAATAAGAAATAAATAACCTTTTTTTTATTACTAAAAATTATTTAGCTGGAGATTATCTATAAAAGATGAACAAAAGAATGAACAAACACATCATTGAATTACCAACAAATTAAAGGGCCTGTGGACATAAAGCACTAAATATAAGTGATATATGAGCAAAAACAATGAACATAAAAATATGTGAAACCTGAAGCTCAATTAAAGCTGAATTTGAACTGATTTGCAGCTCAGAAGCCATATTGTTCCCTCTACATCACTACAGTTGTCTGGTAAGTA
Source organism: Metallyticus violacea (assembly GCA_030762175.1). Lineage (NCBI taxonomy): Eukaryota > Metazoa > Arthropoda > Insecta > Mantodea > Metallyticidae > Metallyticus > Metallyticus violacea. The sequence goes on from CM060836.1 coordinate 19,548,058, forward strand.
AGAAATTTCATCAGGCTGAATCAGAAGAGCACTTAAATATGTGATGCTGAGCAGAAACCAAGTACATACAAACTCACGCTGGAAGTTAAATACAAACTTCATGCGACCTGGCTTGCAATTTAGAAGCAAAATCGTTTTCTCTATAACATCACAGTAGGCTAGAAGGCAATTAGGAAAAATTTCCATAGTTTTCAGTTTGAAAAATGAATAAAAATGCATAAAAAAGTAGTAGGGCGTTTCAGGAAGTACTTGAAGCTTGGGCGTTTTAGTATTAAGGAATTTTCAATATCTTTTTTTGAAATCCAAAAGATCATCACTCAAATTCTAAAAGCCTCATTACAGGCTGTTTATGTTCACCTATATTTTTTTGAAACTTTTATTAAACCCTTACTCTGCCAAGATCAGTGCAATACAAAACACTTTATATGTTAAAATGCCAAGAACCAATATAATCCAATTCATCCAGACCAGTTTTCTAGCACAGTTAATTTAAGTTTTCAGTAACAGATGTTGCAAATATATATTTGTACTTAATCCATGGTATCTAAATGCAATGAGCTGGCTAGTGTAGTGCCACTGATCGATATTGCAATATTTATCTCTTTCCTTAATAGTCATGTGAGCATGATGACATAACTTTCAAGTTTAATTTCATTCTCAACATATGTTTTTCAACTTTCAAGACTTCTCTCCAGTGAGACATGAAAAAAACTATTATAAGAACCTGCCTTAATGAGAGTGTTAAAATGCTGAAACAAATAATGTTTTCATTGTTTTAGATTCTTAGAAAATTAAAACGTATTATTCTATTATCATCTCACTGGAAAAATGCCATACCCTGACTCTATTAATATAAACGAATTTGTGCAATGATTGTGCGATGTTTCAACAACAATGACACTTCATTGTTTTTCTAGCAAGAATAAAACCTCATCGTTTTTTCTCTTCCAAATGTACATCGGATGAATAAATGTGTTCATTATTGTTATAATATGCTAATAATAAAAAAGGAGCCAGTACAATGCCTAATATACATATTTTATGTAGCCACAATTAGATTTGAACTAATAAACAAATTAAAATGTAAAATGGAACTTGCACAGTGAATAATTGATACCATTATATGATTCAGTTGAACTACACATCTTAATGCTTCACTTACTTGTCATAATGTATGGAACCAGTTTCGAGAACATTTAGTTCTCATCTCCAGTAGTGTCGAAGTTCATTAGACTGTCTTTGTATTTGTAGATGTAGATTTTCTCCCAGGTTGCTAGTTCTGTCAGTCCTTGTACTGATTTGAATAATTTTGCTTTATTTATTGTCATTTTTTTTGTTTATTTAACGACGCTCTTTAACATCTCAGGCCATCAGCGTCCCATTCTATTTGGGTGTGAAATGGCTGACAAATTTTGCTCAGAGGCCTCTTCTTTCAGGCTTGAGGTTCTTTATCGTGCCGTAAATGTACGACACGCGACCCACGGCTTTACTTCCCTTCCGAAGGAAGCCATATTTAAGATTTTTACGCTAGAAAAAATCCATCGATCCTGGCCGGGTTCGAACCCGCGACCTTGGGTTTAGAAGGCAAGTATGGTTGTTATGTTGTAATTTTGTGTCCAAAAATGATATGCTACTATTGATTTCTCTATCTGCTTGTACTTTATGTACCTGAAATGTTCCTTTAACCGTATGCCTATGTTTCTCTTTGTTTTTCCAATGTAGTTTTTTTCACATTCTGCATGATTTATTTTGTAAATACCTGATTTAGCAACCAGCAACCTGAGAGAAAATCTACATCTACAAATACAAAGACAGTCTAATGAACTTCGACACTACCGGAGATGAAAACATAAACTACAAGTTTATTACACCACCACCAGAGCAGAATACACGTTCCCACAGCTCAACGAATGATCCAACAGTTGAAGATGAGTATTAAATGTTCTTGAAACCGGTTCCATACATTATGACAAGTAAGTGAAGCATTAAGAGTGTGTAGTTCAACTGAATCATACAATGAGATCAATTATAATAAACAAATGTTTCCAAAAGGGGGTTTCAAAGTTTTAAAATTGGTTTTATCTGTAATGGTAAAAACTGACATTCATCATTTTTCTCCCCATGTCTTTAAATGCTATAAGCTAAAACTTCTCTCAATTTCCTCAAAGCAACTAAAATTTTGAACAAAAAAGAAATGAAGAAGACTTACTTCTTCAAGTAAGTCAAACTACAAATCTCACTATGATATTGTAACTAAAAGAGAACAGCTCTCTAATATTCTGATTACCTCATTTCTAAACCAAGTATAATATTACCTACTATTAACTACAATTTGTTAGTATTACTGACTCTGGATTTCTTTCTTGTAGATTATGACATGGCGTTACTAACCTGTATCACCATCTCCATACTCTGCCATAGAATCTGTATCACTTTCTGGGGCTGCTTTGGGATCACTACTCAGTGAACCTTGACCATGAGATTTATTGTCAAGTCTGAAACCAACATTATGCATTTGTGATAAATTTATCACTGGGAAAATATACATTGTTCTGTTCAATCCTTATGCACCAGTATGAGGGTCATAAGAGGTAAAACATAAGTGCTTGAGATCTTTATCGGATTCTATATATCCTAAAGATTTTAATAATCACCTTGATACAGATACTTTATCCCTAACAGGTGACTTTAAATCTATGAATAGTTATAAAGCTATCTAGCATTTGCCTTCTCAGGCTAAAGAAAAACTCTGGAAAAAACCTTACCCAGACATCTTGACTGTGACCAGGAATCTAACCCAAAACCTCCAGATTAGTAGTTATAAATGCTACCATTAGAGAATGAAGGCGGTCAATGTAGCATTTAATGATTTTTTTTTATAGTTTATAATTCTGACATATACATATTGTCTGATTAAAATAAATATTAATTTATTTATTAGTAACGATTATAATGCTTAGTTAAAAAAGTTCATTTTCATTGCCTGCCGCTTGGCTACTCCAAGAATGTACATAATAAGAAAGAAAGACAATGCATCAACAAATAATCATTCACTTCTCCAGATGGACAGAAAACAAAGAAAGTATATGATTTTGGGCAGGTCAATTGACAAAGGATGCATTACATTACATTAATCTGGTTGGTTGGTTGCTAGTGGCCATTGGGGATGCTGATATTTATAATTTTTTTCCTAGCTTCCCAATAAAGAGTTTTCAAATTATTTTTCATTTGTTTGTGGCTATCAAATTGGCTGCATTTCAGTAGAAGTTCATTTTTAAGATAGTATTAATGTCATTAAACAATGGACATTAATTTCCATTAATTTCATCCTCATGAGATGTTCTGACAGACAATCATGCCTGACAATTAAGCAGAATTTGGCAACTCCAACTTTTCTTGGTTTCAATAAAAGATGTTTGAAAGTTTAGATCTTCAAATTTTATATTTATTTAACTTGGTAAAAGTTAAGACCATGGGGCCTTTTCTTTTACTCTACCAGGTTGATTGATTAGTGTTTAATGCCTATTTTTACTACTGAGGCATACAGGCAGCGGACACTGATGGAAATTATAAATTAGGACAGGATATGTTTTTTTTTTTAAAAGGAAGCATTCCAGGCCTAAGTTTAGGGTACCTCCCAGACATTTGCCATTTATGAGGAATGAGGAATACCTGGAAAAACTTCAATCAGGAAGGATGGTCTTGGTGAAATATGAACCTTAGACCTGCCACTCATGAGTCCATGCCTTAACGACCTCAGTCACCCATGGCAGTACTCAACCAGGAAAAAATAGAAAGGACAATATATGTACCTATATAAAATAACATAAAAAGGCCAAATTGTGTATGTATGTGTGTGTGTGTGTGTGTGTGTGTGTGTGTGTGTGTGTGTGTGAGAGAGAGAGAGAGAGAGAGAGAATATTAACATGTTTTTAATATAGTTCTAAAGTTGATATAGAAAGTGTTATAATTTCACTTTTTCTTCAACAATTTTTCTAAAGTACAAGTGAAGAAGAAGGAGGAGGAGGAGGAGGAGGAGGAGGAGGAGGAGGAGGAGGAGGAGGAGGAGGAGGAGGAGGAGGAGGGAGAGACTAATTATGGTGATTCTAGAGTTAAGATGACCATTTAATCTACATTTAAATTGCTTTATTGTCCAACAATCCCTGACTTCAGGAGGGAGTGAGTTTCAGATTCTGGGAATTGTCAGGCTGAATGAGAGTGAGTAGAAATGTGTTTGGTGATGAGGTATAGACAGTAGAACCATATTCCAGATTCAAGGTACGGACAGGTCCACAAAGCGAGAGGCAACTTATTAAGGGGTGAAGGTATTGAGGATTGTGAACATGATAATAAGGGAAGATAATAAGGGAATAGAGAGCCCTATGTGCTTTTAAAGGTAGCCATGACAGTTGATTGCATAGAGGTGTCACATGATCAAATTTATGAGTGTTGAAGACAAAATGAACCCAGGCATTATGAACACATTGTAATCTTTCAATCTATCCAGTATTGAGATTAGAGTACAACACACCTCAATAATCAAAGTGAGGTATAACAAGTACTTGGACGAGACTCTTTTTGAGATTGAGGAGAAGATCTTTGGCTACATGTTTTCATATGTGAATCAAAGAAAGTATTTTTATTGCATATGCTGGTTACCTGGCTGAGCTTTTCTAGAATGGAGTCTACATAAACATCTAGGTTTTTTGCATTGCTGATATAATTAAATCACATTGATATATATCATTATGGGTAGCACATGGATGGTTTGAGTTTATTTTACAAAGTATAAATAACATAACGTAAAACGATTTTCCTTTAAGTTTCTGTTGGATATTTTGTTGTTCTTGTTCAGTTATTAATTTTTATGAATTTCAATTTAGAAGGAAGTTTTAGTTCGAAAGATGGTTTTAATTTTATGGTGACTCCTTTTTTTGCTAAAGTATCAGCAATCTCGTTTCCCTTTAACACACAGCACTAATTATAACTAATTACTGCAATTAAAATTTCTTACAAAAAAAAATTCTAGTAACATCAATATTTGTTATGAGCTTTTACATTTATCAATAAACAAAACCCACATATAGCTTTTTCAATGCCAGTACAAACAGCATTTAGTATTTCCTCTTTAGGCTGGACAGATTTTAGTTAACTGCACTATTAGAACTACTCTTTCTGTGACTTTCACATAAAATCATGTGTTGGCAAGAATTTCAAACATGAATAGGACATGAAAAATTAAAGAGATCAAAGCTGAGGCTCAAACCATGTATTTTTGGTTTACCATGCTGATGGTCCAGCCATTTGAGCTACTGTGCCCTAAGTCTTGAAAATTCTCTTTTAAATAATCCTGTATAGAGTACAAAAGAATTTCTTAATAGTTATTAGTTTTGCACCTGTTTGTTAGCTTGTAATGCAGACTGTTGATTTTATTTTGTTAACTATGACAATGCTTGAAACTTGTATGAAGTCTATGGGCAATAAACATTATTATTATTAAATATAACATTTAATTTCATGTTGGAACCAATACAGTGAAGCAACTATTATGTTCTTAATTGTTATTATTATTATTGTTATTAAATGGGGTAGAAGTTTCCAGTCAGCATTTAAACAACAGAGAAGTTCTGTTTAAAGTCTATTACCAATTTTGCAATTTTCATATTAGTTCTTACACTAATAGACATTAATATCTTGGCAAAAGGTAGCAAAAATATTACCAAGTAAAAAATGCACTTACGGTTGAGAATATTCGTGGAATCCTGGTTCTTCAGGATAGTCGGTGCGTCCATGAGCTGCTTCACGTTCATGCACAGCATATTTTCCACCGCGATTTCTCTTGATGATACAAACAATTATCAATACTAAAAGAAGGAATGCTATGGCCAGCATCATTCCAATGAACCAACCAGCTGTTGCTACATTTTCTTTTGGCTTGATGATGATGCTATCTGCTCAAAAAAATAAGTCTCTTACAATTTTCAATGGCATACAAATGATGAAACTACAATGACCAATTTTAAGTGTATTATGGAACATTTCACCCTTAAAAAACAGCACAGGTTTAATGAATTGCATATGTATTGTTGAAAACAGTACCAGTTACATCGCTGTATGTATCTGATTATTACTTGCTTACAGGCATGCTATTGCAACATAATCTCCCTTAAGATGAACAGATTAATCCAGTGATGCTCCATACCAATATTCCCTCTCTGAAGTTATTTGTCAAAAGATATGTACCACAGCTGCAATTGCCTCTAGATTAAAAAAAAAAAACCCACAAAAACACTGACCAGGGAGGAAGTGTTTGAGCTCTGGGAACAGATAGGATGGAGGCAAACTTAAGCTAAATTTAGGCTATATGGTGGATGCTCGAACACTTTGATCTCTAATTTTTTTCCATAGCTAAAACACTTTTGTGAGTAATGCAATGAAAACGGTTTTTTAAGATGCATTAGTAAACAAAACAATTCTGCATTAGAAAAGGTTTAGAAAATACGTGTTAATAAGTGCCTATGCCTATGTTCACTGCTGCTTAAAATGTCACAAGAAGGTACTAAATATGAGTTTTCCATACATAAACAAGAATTGTTGCCTAGTCAAAATAGGAAAATTATGTATAACAAACACAAATATTTAAAAAAAATAAATCTTGTACCTTACTAAGGAGTAAGTGTCACTTTTTAAAAACTCAATAATTGGTCACTGAGGCCTGCTCTGATGTATGTATATATATATTTTTTTTTTTTTTAATTTTATTCAAGTACTATTCAAACAAATTTCTGACATGATCAAGTACAAAAGGAACAAATACATTACTATGTTTACAAAATACAAACGATATTTAAAAGTCATCAAGTTTAGACAAACATATTCAATCAGAAAATATTTTAATCCACTTTTTATCTTATACTTAACCTACATTATACTATTAATAAGTCTAACGTCCATCAATACGAGTCCTCATTACACACACTCCCCAGGTTATCTGCATAATGGAAAAAAAATCTTGTATTTCCCTTGTTACCACTATTTTATCAATCATATTCAATTATACCATCTTTCTTAACTATTCTAGTACATTTTTCCCTTACTTTTCCTAAGTATTCCCCTATCATTTTATTTCTCTCTGTCCCCATATCAGTCAACATTCTACATGCTATACTTTCTTTTTGTAATTTATTCCATTTTACCTCCCATACACCCTCCATCTCTTTACCCCTTCACACCATAATAAACAATGAAATATTCCTTCAGGCTCTCTACACATAACACACCCTTCCCTATTTTCTTCTCTGAGACCCCTTAAAAACAATGCTCCTGCTCACATCCAGGCCAGTCCTTCCCTCACAAATTTATCACAACAATCCATATATTTCTCTCTCCTCTATTCATTTTTAATTATTGTGTACAATTTTAATGAACCATTATCTCTAAAACTGACCCAAATCTCTTGCCTATCTATATCTTCAATTCTTTGCCTTATTTCCTTGCAAAACCGTTGTCTACTTTTATCTCTAAATTCCCAAAGTTCCCCCATTCCAATTTCTTCCAATATTTCCCCCACTTTTCACATCCAGTTGCTCCTTTCACTGAAGCTTTAGGCAATCCCAATACCTTTCTCCAAAACAGCCTATGAATTAAACCAATTTTCAACCATTCTTTAGAAGTTTTTCATATTTCTACTCCATATAACATTTTTGATTACACTACTATTTGAGACAATTTCTCCAACCAATTTATTGACATATTTGGAATTTTCTTCAAACATATTCCAATTGCTCTCATGGTTACTTTACCTTTATTAATAATATTCTTCCCTTGTGATTCCCACCCTCCACAACTTGGCCTTATCCCTAAATAATTGAACTCTTTAACCACTTCCAATAGGTCCCCATTCAAGAAACCATTTCTCATTCCTTCTTAGTAAACCCCCTTTGTCAAAGAAACCATTTCTCATCTCTTCTTAGTATACCCCCTTACTTAAACAAACATCGCCTGTGGTGCCTCTGTAGCAAAAACGGGCGTTAAACACTATTCATTCATTTCTTAAACATTACTACGAGGGTTGTTCTGAAACTAATGCCTCCAATTTTTTTGTGTTGACTTTGGATGTCCAAGTCAGACATTGTTGGTGTAGTGCTAATGCTTGAACCTTCTTCTTTCATTTGCAGGTGGTTCAGTTGTTCTGCGGTAGTTAGTGCCAGCAGAGGAGCGTTCCAAAATTGAGTCTGATATGGACGCACGTATAAAACAGATATGTGTGATTGAATTTCTCACACTGAGAAATTGCGCCGATTTAAATTCATTGACGCTTGCTAAAGGTACAGCCGACATTCAAGTTTGCACACAATTCTTTGGTCATTATCCGCCAATCAGCACAGATGAGTTGATCGAGATGCTCTTCATCCTGAGGGGTAACAGCTGTGCAGAGTCAACCAAGTCGTGACTTGTCATGCACACTCTTTTCACCACCATTAAAATGCCATACCTATCGTCTCACATTGCTCACATCTAGTGTATCGTCTCCATACACCTTTAGCAAGTGTCGATGGATTTCAATTGGTGCAATTTCTTCAGTAGTGAGGAATTCGATCATACATCTCTGTTTTATACGCGTGCCCATATCAGACTCCATTTTGGAACACTCCTCTGCTGGCGCCAACTACTGCAGAACAACTGAACCACCTGCAAATGAAAGAGGAAGGTTCAAGCATTAGCATTACATTAACGACATCTGGCTGGAACATCCAAAGTCAACACAAAAAAATAGAAGGCATTAGTTTCGGAACAACCCTCGTATTTTTGATTTCTTAACTTTTACTCTTAATCCATATTTGTTCCATAATATCAACAATAAATAAATTAAAAAAAACTGGACTCACTTACAGCGTTGTCCCAAACCTACTTTTAATTCCACTTCCTGTTCACTTAACACAAAACTTAACTCCATCATACAGCTTTTGAACCTCTGCAATGAACTCTTCACTTACTTCATCTCATTTTATGCACAATACATCTCCTCTTATAGTATCAAATGCCTTTTCAAAATCCACAAAGAGCATATTCACTCTACTTCTTTTATTTCTAAGGTGTTTATTTACTATAATTTGAATTATCATTATGTTATCAAAAGGGCTTCCACCTTTTCTAAATCCTGCCTAAAATCACACAACTTCCCTTCTACTTCTAACCATTCCTGCAACCTATGAGCCAATGTGCCTGTATAAATTTGACTTAAAACTGATAAACTGATTCTTCTATAATTTTTTGGATTATTCAAATTACCTTTTTCTTTCTGCAATAGTACCACCATACTTAATCTCCAATTTTCAGGCATTACCTTGCTGTTTTTAACCTTACTAAACACTTTTGTCAATATGCCCAAACCACCACAACTTATAGAAGGCTGCCTTCATATGCCATTAAGTTTTGCATTTAGCTTAATCTGCATTCCATAAAACTTTCGTTTGGTTGCATGGCTAGCTTAATGGGGATTTGCTTCCCTGCACTGCCCAGATCTATTTCCTCCTACACTTCCCTCCTCTCCATGTGCCGGCTAATCAGTTGATGCAAGTCATTGTGCTGCACAAAAGTTGAAACATTGGGAGACCATGTATTTGAGTATTAATTGTATTAGAGTTGTTATAATGCCAAAAAGTCTATATACTTTAGCATGCTGGTATTTATAAGGATTGTGAAAAAATGTATGCAGGGAAGACAATGAGAAATATAGGTATTAAGTTAAACGAACATTGTAAAAACATCTGTTACAAACAAATAGATAAATCAGCTGTGGCAGCACATTTTTGGAATGAAAAACAGGCAGCATCAAGTTATTAAAAGCTATTCACCAACCAAAAGAACTAAACATGTGGAAAAGGTAAATATTGTACTTACAAGGCTGTTGACAATGGACCTAAAATTAGGTATTCATTTTTTGCACTAAACTCCATTTACTTACAAAAAACAAGATGCATTTTGGGAGAATCTCCCCCATCTTCAATTGCTCACTGAACCGCCATTACTCGAAACGATGGCTAAACACCTGAATGTTCCTGCATTGGCATCTGTTGACTGCAGTATGAAATTGCTGAGTTCATTCATAGGAGGAAACTTGAAGCTCATTAGGCTTTCTCTATTTTTTAATATGACATTTTTTTTACAAAGTCAATAACTCTTGTGAAGATGTTTCAGCAGTTTAATTTCATGGTTTTTGGTCCAAAAGTGACTGCTACTGGTGATTTATCCACTTACTTAAGCCGAATATTCCTAAAGTGTTCTTTCTTCCAAATTTCTAAATTTCTCTTTGTTTTCCCTATGTAGCTCTGCTAACAATCTGCGCATTTTACTATATAAATTCCTGATTTCTGTTCTATTGGTATGGAGTCTTTTACTGTGCAACCTAATAAATTCTTGATATTATATTTGTTCTTTAGGGCTAAGATTATTCCATGTTCTTTGAAAATGTTCTTGAAATTGTTCTAGTAAATTGGACGGTAAATGAAACTTTTGTATTTGTATCCTTCTTTTGTGTTTTTCAGTGTTAAAACTTTCCTTATCTCTTATTGCCTTTTAGAATAATTGATAATTTTTATTACTGTGTCTTTGTTGAAACCATTAGTTATAGCTGTCTTTATTATTTGTTGGTAATCTATGTTGTAATCTGCTTCTGTGAGTGGAATATTCATCAATCTGTGTGCCAAACTGTGAAACACTGTGCATTTATATGGAATGAGTTATAACTGTCATTTTTTATGTAATTTTCTGTGTATGTTTCTTTTCTGTAAATTCAAACATTCAAACAATATCCATTTCTTTTAATTTTTAAATATAGAAATGGTAGCCACTCATTTCTCACTTCTTCTATGGTAAACTGTAAGATTTATGTTCAAATTAAAAAGTTTCAGGGCATCTATTGAGTGTTTCTTTGATATTATTGCAAAAATGTCATTCACATACCTATACCATGACTTGAAAATTAAAGGGAAGGCTTTCATGATATGAATTTCAAATGAACTCATGAATAAATCTGCTAGGAAAGGTGACAAAGGGTTTCCCATATTTAGGCCTGAAACTTGTTGATAATATCTTTTGTTGAAGCTGAAGAAATTTTGTTGAATGCAAATATTAGTAAGTTTCAATAAGTCTTGTATTTCCTGTTTTTAAATTTATTGATGTTAATCTTTTCTTTAACATAAGCATAAGTTCCTCTTTCATTTTTCATTTATTACTGCAAAGACATCATCTACATGAAGGGTTTTCAAATAATGTTGGTACATGAGCTACTGCCGTTGGTACACAAACATTTATTTAAAAATAATAAATATTTCCCAGTTCTACATAACTAAATGTAAATAATAGATTTTACACTATTGTAAAAAACTTTTCTGATACTGTACAAAAATAATTTGGAAGTTCAATTTTGATCCTATGATAATGACAGAGCACAACTTGAATATATTTGATCAAACAACAACGGAATACATTATGTCATTTGTTTAGTTATGAGATGCATTTACAGTTAAAAAAACAGTTACAATGTTATTGTTGTTAAATGCAAGTTTTTATTTGTTAAATTCTGAGATTTAAATATTGTCTATGCCAGATCCAGAAGTAAACCACAATGTGGATAAGAGGTTAATTAAAATACTGTGCTGGAAATCCTCAAAGGGAGAAATGAGTGTAAGCAGAGTAAGTAATTTAACTCTGCCAAAAGTCACTACTTCTAATGCTAAGCATCCAACAGAGGAATCATTGTACAAGCACAAAAAAGTCCTATACACAAGCAGTACATTAGTACAATATAAGCTAGAAATGTTAATTGGAACTTATACTGTATAGCTAATCATATAATTAAGATATATGTATGATTTGAGTCTAACTACACTCTCTTATTGCTGCACTTATTTGTTTATAATATGTACTACTAGTTTCACAAACAAAGGGTGAAAACAAGTGAAGCAATAATAGTATGTAGTATGACTCAATCATACAATATCTTAATTATACAATGTAAGCTATTTATAATATGCTTTCACATATATTGGAGATGGAAAGAAAACCATCCCAATATGGCAGTGTGTGATTTGTCATGAAACGCTTTCAAAATCATTCGATGAAACCTTTCCTTTTGAAACGTCATTTTGACACCAACCCTGGTAAAACACAAACCATTGGAATATTTTCACAGAAAACTATCAGATTTGTCATCAAGGAGGGAGGGGGAAAAAAATTAACCTTATTTGCAGGATCTAACATGAAAGCTCTGGAGGGATTTTATGTAAGAGTAGCTAAGGCCGGAAACACTCACATGATCAAAGTGTCATTAATATTACCAGAGCTATAGATATGGTTAAAATAATGTTGGGGGACAAAGCAGCAAAGCAACATGAAGTGATTCCATTATCCAATGAAACCATATCCTGAACCATATCTTTCTCATCATCAATTAGGCAAAATTCAACTGTTGGATACTTCGTTAAGGTGTGGGAATGTATATTCTGCTCTGGTGGTGGGGTGATAAACTTGTAGTTTATGTTGACACTGCCAGGGATGAAAAAATAAATACAAGTTTATCACACCACCACCAGAGCAGAATACACATTCTCACAGCTTAAAGAATTATCCGACAGTTAAATTTTAGCCTAGCTGATGAAGAGAGAGAAATGTTCTTGAAACCAGTTCTATAATATTATGACAAGTGAAGCATTAAGCATGTGTAGTTCAATTTAATCATACAATAATATCAATTGTGTTGGTGTTTGTTCTGATGGAACATATGCTATGGTTGGGAAACACAGTGGCATTGTTGTAAAGATTAAAGAAGTAGCCCCAGAAGCAAAATTTGTACATTGTAGCATTCATCGCAAGGTTTTAGCCACAAGAATAATGCCTGTTGCTTAAAGACAATTTTAAATGAAAGTGTGAAAGTTATCAACTTCATTAAGTCTAGAGCCATGAATTCATGATTATTTTCCATTTTGTGTAATGAAGTGCATGCTGAACATGATTCTCTTTTACTTCATACTGAAGTTATGAGGCTGTTAAGGGGAAATGTAAATATATTGAGCTGTCTGTTTGAACTTCATTCAGAAGTGCAACTTTCCTCTACAACTCATCCTCAGACTTCAATAATTTCACTGATGTATGGCTTGCCCAGTTGATTTACTTGGCAGATGTGTTTTACTGCCTTAACCAGCTGAACAAGAGTTTGTAGGGTGCTCCTACTTCCACATTCTTGATAGAGGATAAAATTACGATTATCCAGAAAAAATTACATCTTCATTGTTGGATGCTTTAAGTTAAAATGAAATTCTTTGGGAACTCGCGATTAATGTTAAGGAGCATCTTGGGAGTATCATCTCAGATTTTAATGTAAACTTCCCTGAAAACCTGGATTCAGAAGTAGTTTTGAATAGTGGGAATTTTCAAAATGAAATATAGTATAATATAACAAATTATTATTGAGGGAATCGCTCAAATTTCACTAACTTTGTTCCATTATTTGGACATGTTTCAAAGGTTGTTGCCCTCATCTTCAGCATGGTTCCACTGTCTGCTTTCCAGCTTGGTATTAAGATATCGCTCTGTGGATTTTACGAACTTAGTGATGAGGTTTGGGAGATCAAAATTAAGCTAATTTTCCTTGTTTTTGTTTATGAATATATTTTCCCACACTATTAATTCTGGAATATTTGGTGTGCCCATGGGTGGAAGGTATTTGGAGTACCATAAAATCATAGATATAGTGCAGAAAAATGGCTAGACAATAGATCTGGTCAACAAGAAAATAGAAAAATTAAAAAAACAAATAAAAGATTTCACCACATTAAAAGGCTACAAAGGAAAGAGCACACCAAAAATTCCAGAAGATTTTTAAAGAGGTAAACATTATTTTGGCTCCAGTAAACAAATGTAGTTTAAAAAATCTCCTAAAAACCAACAATAAAGACAGAATTCTGCCAGGAAAACAATCAGGCATTTATGAAATCAGTTGCAAAAACTGGAATATGAAATACATATGCAAAATAAAAAGAAACATTACCATTAGATTTAAGGAACACATGAGAAATGTAAAATATAAACACACAGAAAAATCAGCAATAGCAAACCATTTCTGCAAAAGAACCACAAATTCCAAAAGGAATCAGAACTGTTAAAAGCTCTTCGAATATCCATTAACAGGGTTTTCCTACACAGAATTAACAGTGTAGAAAAATATATTCATAAACAAAATCAAGGAAAATTGGGTTAATTTTGATCTCCCAAACCTCATCACTAAGTTCGTAAAATCCAGGGATATCTTAATAACAAGTTGGAAAGCAGACAGTAGAACCATAATGAAGATGAAAGCAACAGCCTTTGAAACATGTCCAAGTAAGTGGAACAAAAGTAGTGAAATTTGAGTGATGCCCTCAATAATAATTTGTTATATTATTGAATTCAGAATTTTGGATTATAGACTTATTTTCATTGCTGATCCCTTACCAGCAAACTTTACTCCTTCCAAGAAAAACAAATAGATCAAGCTATCATGTGACAGAAGTCTTAGATAAATGATCAAGAAAATGGATTTAACAGACTTCTGGCTGGCAAGAAAAAATGAATATCTAATGATCTCAGAAAAAGCTGTAAAATATTTCTTGGTGTTTGCGACTACTTAATTTTATGAACATGGATTTTCTTCTCTAATTTATATATATATAGAAAAAAAAACAAGTACAGAAATGATTTGAATGTTGATCCTAACTTGAGATTAAAAACATTTTATAAATTCTGAAAATTTCACTGGTTGCCACCCACATCTGAAAAGTTGCAGATGAGATGCTTCTGTTATTTCCATCTGAGATATAGTGACTTTCATTTTCCACAGTTTCTCATTCTGTGAAGCTTTTGTGTCACTCATACACTAGTGTCTTAGAATTAGTGTATGATTGACACTATCCCCAAACTGTCACCTTAATCTTTCCAAAATTTTGAATAGTTTTATGCCCTCCCATGCCATTATGCATTATGCTTGATGCACTTTTTATTTGGAGATAATGCTACTGACAAACAAAATGGTTTTCCCCTCGCATTCCTGAAACTTTCATGAATAATGTCTCAAAAGATGTGTCTTACTCCATTTTATTCACAAGTCCAAATCAAAATTTTACTTTATATCTGATTTACCCTCATATTTACACACACAGATAAAAATTATTTTATTTTATAATGGAAAAAATAATTCAACAAATTAGTTTAATTACACTCACCAGCTAATTAAGCACATATTAATGGCTTCAGTATATTAGTTCTACAAAGAAATTAATTTTAAATTTAAATTAGTTCTCCTTTATTTTCTATTAATTTTATTTCCACCACCTAAGCAGTTTACCATATTATTTATACATTTTTTAATATGAAAAACTCTCTAGTTGATGATTTAGCACTTCTATGATACTATTGCTCACCTACTGCAGACATTTCTATTTCCTCAGGTTCACTTTCTGCCATGTAATCTCCATCAACAGCCACAACTTTGAATTCATATATTTCACCAGGCATCAAGCCCCTTACTATGGTGTAATCTTCAACCAGCTGTGGGCTTGTGTTTTCATAAGCTGTTTGTCCCTTTTGTCTGAAAAATATTATTTATTACAAAGAGCTGCTATTTACACATTTCAACTAATCAATTTCCTAAGAAATGCATTTTTAAACAAATATGCATGTTTATACAAGCAAGTATTCAACATTTCCTGAACTGGTGCTATCATCTGATTAATAGGAACTTTAGGGCTACTGGCCGCCACCACTCCAAAAGCAATCTTATATCTTTTAGACATCTACGTATTCAATGCCTACACTGTTCATTACAAACTGACAGGGAAGAAAAAGAAAATCTACTTCAGCCTAATGTCGCACAACTTGAGTATGCTGAAATGCCTGAATTCAAAGCAGCCCTGCCAGCTCTATGGCTTTGTGTTTGCAAGCCAAAAGTTGTACTTATTTTCCCATGCATATATAAAAAGAGAAATATAACTAAAAAATGTGTGATACACTACAGCAGGGGTGAAAATGTGAAAGTGCACAACAGTAGAAAAAATTGTAAGGTTGCTCTCCATTTGCTAGATTATCATACTAAACCATCGAACTAAATAAGTACTATAGAATTATACCATGTGAGATCGGTGATGTTTCATCCCTCAGCATGAGGTTTTTCCTATGAGCAATGCCCCCACTTGATTGCTGCTTCGTAGGGAGGATAGCAAGTCTGCTTGCTTACTTGTTAACCTTGCTGATTCTTGCAGTTGTAGCACAGCTGTTTCTGGTTATGTGTTATGTTGTTCGTTTCTTAATTCAACAATATACATAGAGTGGATTATGCTTTGTGTGTTTATAATGGACTATGTGTCTTTATGTACAATTAATATGTGTTAACTCAGTGGTGAAAGAATCATAAGACTATAATTTTTTCAAGCATGCAGTTGATACTGTCAACTATGTGAATACCATACTAATTCTGTTTTTACAGAGAATTAAGTGACAGTAGAGCATAATTATGCAATTTTTCAATAAGACACTGCATCTGCTCACACTGCGAATAATTCCATGACAGCAATTCACAATGTGTTTCTACAAGACAGAGTTATTAGTTGGGACTTGTGACCCCCTCGGTCCCCTGATTATCATCTCTAGGGTAAATTAAAAAATGTCATGTACAAGACCAACCTGCACACCAAACAAGAACTCAAAGATTACATTCATCAGTAAATTGTCTGGATTTCTCAAAATTAACTGCAGCAAATGATGAATAATTTCCTAAAGAGATGCCAAAAATGTGTGGAGAATAAAGGCAGGCAATATCAACACCTCATCTGATAAGTATTGAGCCTCTTAAATAGATATGTGTATTGGTTTATGGTTGGTTTGTTTTATAGCTTTGCCCTCCCACTAAATACCAAGAATCTACTGGCTAACCAGCTAATGAGCGGCATGCTCGCCCATAGGCAAAACACTCCAGGGGAAAAGAAAACTGATTGCATGATATAAGGCTTGGAAAAATCCATAGAGTTCTTGCTTTATATGAAAAATTTGTGTAAAATATCTTTAATAGGTTATTTTTATGAACACTTGTACATGCTTTCCAAAATCCAGCACCATTTAAAACTGACTTCTGTAACCTTGGAAGGGTAGTTAAATATGATGAGAATGGGTTAATGGTTTAAAATTTATTTATTAAATTTTTATACTGCAATGCTACAAAAGTCACCAGTAAGATGTAATGTAGACCATCACGTAGTCCAGCAAAAGCATTTGTACTTCCCATGTGATAAACCTGGGCACGATTCCTTGTTGGGTTAGTTTCTTAAGGTTTTTTATGGGATTTTCCATAGTGGAGGCCAGGAAATTTGGGCCACAAAGTCCCCTGAACTCATTTGGCCAAGTTATCATCTACTGAAAGATCTTCGGAATCACAATGTTTATATGTATATAAAACTATCTCTTAAGACAGCAAAAGCTAAAACTCTGAAGAAAATAAATACTAAATAAATATATGAATTTGCAAAGTACTGTAAGCTGGTTATGTTATCATTAAATGTAAAATACTACTTACATAAAACAAAAACCACTCTACTTTAAAAATGTAGTTAATTGACGGATAAAAAAAGTGCACCTCTAATGAAATTCAGATTTTTCCTGGACAGAAGAACAATGCAATATGTAACAAATACTTTTTATGAGGCATTTCAGTTGCTCTTTAATGCTGATTTTCCCTCATGGCTTTCAAACTAATGGGTACATTTCAGCAAGTTGGACACACCTTGACATATGAGAGACATTGTTACTATTTAGCCCATGAAGACTGCTTGTTTGTTCATATCCTTTACAGCATGTGACACATATGACTGTTCCATTTGGGATCATCTATGTCATCCTGCCTTTGTGTTAAAAGCAATGCAGTATGAACCAGTACACAATGGAACTATATGTGTTTATTGTTTACATATAGTGGAAAAATAAAGGGGTTCAAAAATAACTTCTTGTGCAATTTGGGATTTGACAAAGCGCAACATTCAATATCTGGTGAAGAAACTGGAAATCAGAGGAATATTGTTGGATGTTAATGAATGGCCTCCAAAATTGTTATAAAAGATGGTGCATATGGTGAAAACAGACTGCATTTCTTCCTCAAAAACTGTTTAAGGAGATGGGAATTTTTCTACCAGAAAATGTTGCTCCTAAAAAAGCAAAGCTCCATGCATATCACATTATCGATGTGCAATAATTGAAATCTCCCAAAAGATTTAGTCACTTCATCAGTTACAGTAATTTGTCAATACATATACAGAAATATTGGAATGCACATTATTATTTGTTCAGGCATGATTTCATTGTTGTACACATTAGTTCCTAGAAAACTTGTTATTTGGGCCTGACAGAATCCTCACATACCTCTTCTTAAGAAAAAAATTTAAATGTGATGTGCTTTGTCATGGAACCATTGCATTAACCGATTTTCTTTCACACTATAGTAGATACCTTAGTCAAAACAGAAGTATTCCAGATTTCTATGAATCAGGTGGAAGAGGAGGACTCCATACTGGATTTGCAAGTGTAAAGTTGAAAGACCCCACAAATAGTATCTGTGGAGGTGTATCAAAATAACTACAAAAATGCATTTCACGAATTTTCATTCCAGATTTTCCTTCTCCATTGTCCTAGGATAGTGACCAACAAAATTCTTGTCATCACACTTTTCCTAGCTGAAGAGGAAAACTGAAGACGAAACAGAAATAACACAAAAATAATAAATAATACAAGTTTGTATTATCCTTTTGTAAAAGACTTGGAGCAAAATATAAACTTTATTATTTGTTATATTTGAGTTATCTCTGTTTGTGCTTCAGTTCGCCTCTTCAGCTAGTAAAAGTGTGATGGCAAGAATTTTGTCAATCACTTTTCCAGGACAGAGTGGAGAAGGAAAATCTTGAATGAAAATTCCTGAAATCTAATTCTGTAGTTATTTCCATACTGGATATTTTAAGCAGGATGATGCCATCTGCCATATCTCAATGAGAGCATGGCTGAAATTGTTTTGTTCTTTGAAGATCACAGTTCTACAATAGTGACCACTCAGTTTGCTGATCTTATTACACCTTTCCTATATTGCAAGCTGAAAGGGAAAGTGTACCACCAGAAGCTACACTCTGGAAAACATTTGACAGGAAACTGAGGCTGTCATTCCTGATGTTGGTAACATCTGTAACATGGAGGGACAAGTGCAAGTATGCTTTGATATTAAAGGCAGCCACTTTCAGCTCTTGCTATCAGATTGCATTTCTCATAAATCAAGATATGTCCATATTAAACATAGGTTATAGGGGAAAATCAGGAGTCAAGGGCACATTAAACATACTCTAGTATAGAGACAGCTAAAATTTTGGACTGGTACATCAATCTAATAAAAATTTTATACAAATAAGAAAAGCAGAAATCCTGAGAGTTTATCATGAAATAACAGCAATGTAAGTAGTATACCATTTTGTGAAATGATGCCTATAATTTGAATATGGTAACACACAATTGACTGATGTCAATGATGTAAATTTTACAAACTATGGTTGGATATCAAGAAACATTTCAACCCAACTTTTGCTCTCAAAATTCTTGCAATACAATTGGAACTACCACAATTAAACAAATCAATTAATTCTTTAAATGTTGTGAACAATCCTAAACACTCATGCAGTTTCACTAACTTACTATTTTACTGGAACATGTTTTGCACCGTTTTCTCTGCACCATCAGTTACTTGTTGATTGACAGAAGGATTGCCATAATTTTTGG
Organism: Metallyticus violacea; assembly: GCA_030762175.1. Lineage (NCBI taxonomy): Eukaryota > Metazoa > Arthropoda > Insecta > Mantodea > Metallyticidae > Metallyticus > Metallyticus violacea. The sequence continues at coordinate 19,567,894 of CM060836.1, forward strand.
AGAACATACTGTTTAGCCTGGTGGACATCTGATGAACTTGATATCTGTATTTTCTTTTCCCCAAGTTAGTCCAAAACCAAACGAAATAGCTTATTTATCATTAGTTTGGCCCTTAATGAAGTATGGAGCAGCTTGTGGGGATCCATTCTGGATATAAAATCCAGCAGAAAAATTCATAAAGGTAAAGAAGAACATGGGGACGAAAATGTTATAAGTATAAGGTTAGGAGTCACGTACAAAGAGATGTAAAAAAGCAAGGATAATGCCATTATACAAAGCTTATATAGAACAAAAAGTATGGAGGGATGTCACAACTAGGTTAGAAAAACCAATGTACTATGTTAGGAACGGTCATAGTCTTAAAATCAACCATTGGCAACAGAGAATTAAATTAAATTAAAGTAAGGTAAATTCTTTTTCATAAATAAATCATATATACTGGAATGAATTCAGCTGTCTTTGAGAATTGTCCTTTTCTGACAAGGTTTAAAAATGCATGGAGGGATGTCACAACTAGGTTAGAAAAACCAATGTAATAGGTTAGGAACGATCACAGTTTTAAAATCAACTGTAGGCAACAGAGAATGGATGTAAGGTAAATTCTCTTTTGTAAATAAAACCATATATATTGGAATGAATCCAGTTGTTTTTGAGGGTAGTCCTTTTCTGACAAAGTTTTAAAGTAACCTAGAATTGTATGTGTAGAAATATTTCATTGATATAAGTAGATATGAATATAATTAGCATTTAAATTTTAAGTTCTTCCCAGATTACTTGAAATACTATTTATTTCTTAATGTATATAACTAACTAGTTTCCCGTTGTTTATAATACTATTCTAGCTGATAAGTGTTTAGACCTAAATATGCTAAATTATTTATCTCTTCTGAGTCGGATATTTAGAACACTCTTTATGGTTTCATCTACATGAGATTTACTCATGACATATGTTTCATGAAACTTTTGTCCACATCATCAGCTGTTAAAAGACAGTTTGATCATTCATAGAAGCTAGGTAGGTATCTGGGTTGATTCTAGTGGTCTAGCAATACACTTAAATAAAGTGCTGTCTGCTTCCAGGATGTTTAAGTATAAGTTTATCACTAGACCACCAGAGTCAACCTGGATACCTACCTACCCACCCAGCGTCCATGAATGATCCAACAATTGTTTAACAGCTGATGATGTGAATGAAAAGTTCCATGAAACACATGTCCCAAGTACATCTCATGTAAGTGAAACAATAAAGTGTCTAAATAGCTTATTCATAAAATTTATTAATGGATGTTTCATTGTGTTTGATTCTAAATTAATATTCAAAAAATATGTGCAGTCATACCAAAGGAAACAATATACAAAATAAAACATAGCAACCCAAAAATAGCTAAGATATATGGTTTACCTAAAATTCACAAGACTGGAAATGGTTTGCATCCCATCATTAACAACATCAATACTCCGTCTTACTATTTAGCAAAATGGTTAGCTAATAGACTCAAGACATTACCAAAATTTCAAAGCAGGAGTATAAACAATTCATATCAGTTAATAGAAAAAATTGAAGACATAAAATTGCATCCCTCTGACACTCTTATATCTTTCGACGTAGAATCTCTGTTTCCATACCAAAAGAAACATACCTGCATACCATATCAAAAGAAAAACTCCTGATTTATCTACATGATTGGCTTAAAACAAGTGGAATTAAGGATACACACATAGAATACATCAAACTCACAGAAATTTGCATAAACCAAGCCTTTTTTTTACTTTCAAATTAAAATTTTATAAACAAGAAGCAGGACTTACAATGGGCAGCCCCTTATCTCCATTTCTAGCTAACCTCTTCATGAGTAGATTTGAAACACACATCAACACAGCTATTCCATACTTATTTAAGGTATGGTACAGATATGTAGACGATATATTTGCCATAGTTAACAAAAAACTCATTGATGATGCCTTAAAACTTTTGAATATACAAGATATAAACATATCATTTACATACGAAATAGAACCAGATAACATGTTGCCATTCCTAGATATTAAACTAATGAAATGCCAAGAAAATCTTGAATTTGGAATATACAGAAAGAATACACACGTAGATAATCACATCAATGCTGACAGTTTTAACCCCACAGCGCACAAACATGCAGTTATTAACAGTTTAACACACCGGCTAGTTAACCTACAAATTAGCAAAGAATATATACTACATATACTACATTAATGTGTTCAGTTGAACACAACTGAACACACCAAAGAACAAATATAATATAAAAAAATTTAGTACATTGCACAATGAAAGATACCATCCCTACAGAGCAAAAATCAGGAATATATGAGATTAAATGTGCATATTGTGAGCAGAGCTACATTGGAAAAACGAAAAGAAATTTAGAAATTCGAAGAAAAGAACATTTTAGGAACATTAGATTGAAACAGATAGACAAATCAGCAATAGAAGCTCATTTTTGGAACAAAAATCATGAAATAAAACCAGAAATTAAATTACTGAAATAACTTCACAACCCAATAGAACTATCCACATGGGAGAGAATTTTCATTTTAAAAAATAAGAACTTAATGAATTTTGATTTTCCGCCGCTGGATGAACTCGGCAAGTTTCTACTAGAACCATAAGATACCACCACAGGAGCGAACGGGCGTCCATCCCCTGTTTCGAACAACGGCATTCTGTCAACAACAGCCGATGATGGGAGGAACCTCTCCCGAAACTAGTCCAAAGTTTTAAATAAGTGGAGTTAGTGTAAACAACTGAACACATTAATGTAGTATATATTATCACTCCATTGTCTACAGCTTCGTAAGTACAATTTTTACTTTTTACTTAATGAAGAATATTTTAATGAATCAAACAAATAGAAGAAACAGCAGTTAAAAATGGTTTTAATAAAGAACAAGTACACAAAAAGGTGCAGAAATTCAAGAGACAAAAACATATCAAAGAAACCACAACACTTTCAGCAAGAAAAGATAAGCTAATTTTTAAAAAGTTCGCATATCATCCATGGGCTACAAAAAAATTCCAGAATATTCTTATAGATTTTAATACCAGGTTGGCACAGATTAATATTAAAAACTTATTATAGATAATGTTAATGACAGTATTATTCCACAAGAGGAAAAAGCAGAAAATAAATTGTGCAGAATGTGAAAAAATCTACATTGAAAAAACAAAGAGAAACATAGGCACACGATTAAAGGAACATTTCAGGAATATAAAGTATAAACAAATAGAGAAATCAGCTGTAGCATATCATTTTTGGACACAAAATTACGACATAATAAATAATGCAAAATTATTAAAATCAGTACAAGGACCTACGGAACTAGCAACCTGGAAAAAAATGTACATCTGCAAATACAAAGACAGTCTAATGAACTTCGACAATGCTGGAGATGAAAACATAAACTACAAGTTTATCACACTGCCACCAGAGCAAAATACACATTCCCATAGCTCAACGAATGATCCGACAGTTGAACTTTAGCCTGGCTGAAGATGGACACTAAATGTTCTCGAAACTGGTGCCACACATTTATGAAAAGTAAGTGAAGCTTTAAGAGTGTGTAGTTCAACTGAATCATACAATGATATCAATTAATATTTAAATGCTGAATTATATTTGATAATGCTAATAATTTTATAAATGTATTTAATTAAGTTAATAAAATTAAGCTGATATGTATTTAATTCATTTGACGTATTTAATTAAATGTGTAATTAACTAGATTTACATATTTTTAGTTAGATTAAATGCATTTAATTAAGTTAATCTAAAATTGAGTTGACATGTATTTAATTAACTGACATGTTTTTAGTTAGATGGAATATACTGTATTTATGTGGATCTAATGCTCACCCTTTTGTCCAAATGTAGTATTCAAAATTGTGGTATACATTAGATTTGATGGTCTATTAGATCGAAGTACAAATCCGTTCTGTAATTTACTGGTAACTTTATTCAAATTTGTTTATTAATAATGTATTTCTGCAATTTTCACTTTGTTAATTTATTGTTGGCCTATTATTGCATAAAGCATTTGAACAGTAAGTAGTCACAAAATGGAGGGCAAGCACAGAACATCTTATGATACTACTTTCAAGAGAAAAGAAGTTCCTTATGTTGGGAGGGGGGGGGGGGAATGGAAACAGATAGGTAGGAAGAGAGTTGCAATGTAGCTGAGAGCAACATTTACTTGTTTCGGCAACAAAAACTGGTATTATTTGCAACTAAAGCTAGTTGGAAGAAAATCACTGGTCCTCACAAAGAAAGACATCCTGACATTGAAGAAAAAGTTTTGGAATTTGTGCATAAAGGAGGAAGAATGAGGAACCTGAAACAACTTTTTCTTCTATGACCTATGCCAACTGACCTGGCAACATGACAAGTGATGGATTTTGTCTTACATGTTCCAAGATGTAACAAAAGTACAAAAGTCTATGTTCTGATTGTTTTATGAAGTGGATGGGCTTATCTGTAAGATGCCATTCAACAATATGCCAAAATCTTTTTTTTATGATTTTAAGTTTCAAATTTAAGGTTCACATTATATTTGTGTAAATACAGTATTTGATTAAGTTAACTGGCATGTAAATACGTGTAAAATTAATGACATTATTTAAATTATATTGATTTATTTAATTCTAATTTAATACATTTAATTAACTGTTTTTTTTTTTTTTTTTTTTTTTTTTTTTTTAACATTTTTATTATTCTTCACTGATATCAGGTGTAAGTTCAATCTCAGTTAAATAAATACATACATTATTGAAGTCCATTTGGCCTATTTTTTCCCCCATATGTTCAGTTCTGCATGTCCTCCTACTGTCTTTAAGAGCTCTACCTTTTCTCCAATTTCACGACTGTTTGTCCAAAAATGAGCTGCCATAGGAGATTTCTCTATATGCTTATGCTTTGTTCCTGCTATGCTCTTTCTGTTGTGCAATACAACAGGCACACAAAATATAAGCAAACAGAGAAATCTCCTGTGGCAACTCATTTTGGACAGAGAATAATAAAACAGAAGAATATATACAACTGTTAAAGGCAGTAGAACATAACAGAAGGGAAAAAATTTACATCCACAAATACAAAAATTGGCTAATGAACTTTGATATTCAGGGGGAGGATAATACAAATTTCAATTTCATCACATGTTCAACAGAGTCAAATTGTAAGTCTTCCAAAGATTATGACAATACTTCAGACAGTTGACAAAGAGCTGAGGATGCAGATAAAAACCTGCAGAACATGTTCTACTAAAATAATAATTAATGAAGATGCACGAATGTTCAGTTCTATTCATCACAACATATTAAGAATCAATAGCTAAATTGTTTTCAATGTGCAATTTACAAAAAATGCATTATTTTCATTCTTATCATTTGGATTACATAAGACATAAAAAGCATCCAGACTTTGCCATTAAAGATGGTCCGATAATTATATATCCTTTCACATTTCTTAACCATGTCAAAATGAAAATACTACATTTTCACACTTACTTGTATTTCACAAAGAAATGAGAGCCCGGTTTTCCTTCAATGTTTGGCAGCCATGTGACTTTGATTTTTGCAAATCCGCCATCTGCAGGCAATTTCGTCCACATGAACTTGGGTGTATCTGGAGGGATAGGAGCTGCCATTCTTGTTCTCTGCTCAATGAAATAGGGTTCCCCCTCACCAGCATTGGTTGTTGCTTTTATATGCAGTCTATATTTGGTCCCTGGTTCCAGACCTGCTAGTTTGGCACGTGTCTGATTTGGATCTGTAATGTGAGGCTCTCTTTCTAGTACTGGCCCCACCATTGTGCCTTTAACGGTTTGATAGTAAATATTATATCCTTTGAGAATTCCATTTGGCTGCTCCGGTCGCTTCCAAACAAGATACAATGCTGATGAGCCCAGTGGGAAGGCTTCAAAGAACTGTACAGTGCCTGGGACTGAAAAAAACAAAAAGAACTTTTTAAATGCATTTGAAGTTTTTTTAATAACAGTATAGTTCATTCAGTTATTATAAATATTAATTTCATTTAATTAGAAAAAGTATTTTACGATTTATTAATTCATCAATTTAAGTATTAAGCCATTTCAAGTAATTTATCAGCAAACAATGACTTGTCCCTCTAAATGTTTTTATGAAAAGTATTACAAAATTATCTCTTTTTCACTATATATATCCCATAAATATGCAATGGTATAAGAATTTAATATGAAAATATATGACCATCTGAAATTCCATATACTTAAAGTGTTCCACTGTCCTTTTTCTTACAGAGCAAACACCATCATTTTTATTTTTGACTTACATAGTTTATGGCTAATGCCAGTCCTGGATATTGATGAGCCACTTGAATTTAGCTATACTTACCACCTATAAAACTGCCATCCAGCATGATACTATGGAATTACTTGGACATGAAATGGTCGATAATTTTGTCCAGGACCTCTTTTTTCAGGTACGGAGTTCTGTAATGTATTGTAAATCTACAACATGGGACACACAGCTTTAAGTCCCTCCCAGAGGACTTGTGCTCGAGATTTTGACATTAATCAACTTTGGCTTGGTTTGAATCTGCAAACCATGGGTCAAGAGAAGAGCGCATTACTCCTTGACCTCCAAGGTAGATTTTCAGGGCAGTCCTGTAAAACTATTTTCCTAATGTGCTATAATAAACAAAATAGCAAGAATGTTGCAAATCATCTATGCACCATCCATCATTCAGATCATTAGCACCAAAGATCTAGAGTATTTTCTGTGCCACTGCAGTTTCATTAATCAGGAGTTTAAATTCACTTAGCATACAGTTTCATACACTATTGAAAAAAAATTATTGCATCACCTAAAGATTTTGTATATTTTTACTTTTGCCTTATGTGAACAATGGCTTCACTATTTTAGTTTGTTTTATCTATAAGTAATTATGCATTATTGTGCACAAAGAACTTCTAAGCATTTCCTAATACTGAGATACTACTGTCTTTATTATTGGTTTTAATGTAGTAGTCAGTGATGTGTGTTTAATAACAGCTGCAAAGGAACTGAATTAACCCCTCGCAAAAAAAGTGCAATTGATTCATTAGCTTCTCAGGTCCTTTCTACTGGATATACTGCATCAAAGATAGAATTTAACCAGTTCATTGTGTCAACATTATCTTCACCGAATTGAGAACTGCTGGAAAATGACAGCCAAGGCTGTAACAAAGAAAAAAACCAAGAAATAAGAAAGACCTGGTTGAAGCCATCCATAGGGTCGGGTTGTGAGATCAGCCTGACCAAGCAAAAAATTGATATACTTTCAATGCCCGGAAGTGATGCCGTAATAAAAGCTCAGGGAGGCAACACAAAGTATTGATTTAGCACTTTTACGATGAGAACTTATTTTATGTGTGTAAAAGACTCAAAAATTGAACCTATCAGCTAAGTGTTAACTCTTGGCAACAATTCACTCCTGCCTTAACTTTATTTGTTCCACATTTAACTGGTGCCAATGCTTAAAATCTAAGCATCATGGGGAAAAAAGAAAAAAAAAGAAGAAGAAAAAAAAAACCACATAGCTTTTTTGGTCAATTGTATAGATCTGGAACATATTTTATTTTATCCATTCATAATATATTAACACTAAAACAGGGGTGGCCAACATTGAGCCAAAATTAAGGTTTGCTACTTGCATCATTTCCTTTCCAAGTGGAGGATAGCTTCGCTGCTGTACTATGTGGGCATATTATAAATCAGATTTGACTTGGTGTGACCACCCCATGATGTTATAAATTGCCATTAAAAACTAAGACTTATAATTACCTCCTTCGGGTGTTTCAAAGTTGACTGTCTCGCTAGGTGGCCCATTGTATCTGCTATTATATACAAGAACTCGAGCATAATTTTTGCTGTGTGGTATGAACTTGGTAACCAACGCTCTAGTGGCTTCCCCTTTGACATCAATTTCACGCATACCTTCTTCACCATCCTTATCTGTCCAGGTCTGGATCTGTAATTACAATATCTTAAGCATACAAGGAGAGTCATCAAGTTGTATTACTTATAATAATTTCTAAACTATTTTAAAATTAAACAATGCCTATTTTAAAGCAGCATATCTTCAAAACAGGTATAAAATAATTAAGAAATATATGAATGAGAAATACAATATTTTAAATAAGCTACATTAGTAAAATATGCCTAGACATGAATATTAATCATTTTTATAACTATGAGTATATTTGAAACGTTTGTGACTTGATAAAAGGACAGTACCTTAATCAATTCAATCATGTATTGTCTTGTCCTTGCTTCATCCTTTAAAGTAATGTCAGTTAATTTGTTAGTCAGTAGTGTGTATTTAAGCGAATGTTTCACAAAGCTACAGCTATAAGAGGTAATCTTTTAAGATGGACAAATGTAGACTTTGAGCAGTCATTAATCATTTTTGAAAAAAGGAATGATTCCAACTGAAATAAATATTTATGAGGTTAGGTTCATAAGTTTCTGGCAACGCTATAAGGACTATTGCTTTCACAAAATTTTTATCTGGTGTCATATCTTATCTGTTAACCAAATAATTGCAGCTGTAACTTCTGCTCCACAGTGTTTAGTAGTTCAGATATAGGTGCATAAAGAAGGTAATGTGTAGAAGATTGTGACATGTTCAAAATGGAGTATCAAGTGGTTATTAAGTTCTTTACAAAAGGAGCACTTACTCCAAATGGAATTAAACAGTGATTGGACGGTGTATATGAGGAAGCATCCTCCTCATATTCTACTATAAAAGAATGGGCCAAACTTTTTTCAATTGGTAGAGAAAGCATTGAAGGTCAGCTATTTGAGGTGCTCACACCTGAAAAAAAATTGCTCTTGTGGAAGGAGAAATTATGGAAGACTGGTAGCTCATAGTTACAATAATAACAGCAAGGTTGGGCCTTTCCAAAACAACAGTCCTTCAAATTATTCATGAACATTTAAACATGAATAAGGTTAGTGTAAAATGGGTGCCTAGGGTTCTTTCCTCAGTCCAAAATTAGCAAGTCATCTGTTGTCAGGCATTTTTTGGAGCTCTGCCATGGCAACAAGAGAGAAGTTCTGCAAACCAATGTTACAGGAGATGAAACTATGGCACTCTACTATGTTTCCTTGTCCAAAAGAGAATCAAGGGAGTGGGGCGTACACCTGGTAAAGCATTGCCTCTAAAAGCCAAGGTCATTCAGTCAACCAAAAAGATCTTGGCCACAATCTTTTGGGACTGTGAAGGAATACTCTTCATTGACTTCAAGGAGAGGAACCCACAGTAAATTGGAAGTGCACAGACTATGTGCTTCCATCAAAGAGAAAAGGCGAGGAAAGCTGAATGATGGTGTGCACTTTTTTCACAACAGTGGGCCTGTGCACACAGCTCTTGCTCCAAAGGGAGCTGTGAAGAAATGTGGCTTCAGACAGATTGACCATCCACCCTACAGCCCAGATTTAGCTCCCAATGACTATTTCCTTTTCTCAAAACTCAAAAAGGGCCATCAAGGAAGGAAATTTAAATGTAATGAAGAAGTGATGGATGCTGTTTATGACCATTTTGCAGACAAAACGTCTATTTCTGGTGGGGGAGGGGATTGCAATGTTAATTCAAAGATGTGAAAAGTGTATTGCAATAAAGGGTAACTATATTGAAAAGTGAAATATACTTTTTGTCTTTATCATACCTAGAAAATGGTTAGGTGGGAAACTTATATGATACTACCCTCATATGTACTCTACTTTATAATATTCTTCCCCATTTTTTTCCATAAAAAGTAAGCTGCACTGCTCAAAAATTGGCTAGAATAACTTTTAAAGATGACCTGTGCATGGACGACTTTCCATGGCCACAAAAGAAGAAATGACAATATCCACAATACGATGTTACAAGATCATAGAGTGAAAAATCTGTTAGAATAACGTTATGGGCCTCCTAAATTACATCTTAATGAAGGATGTAAAATGTATATGAAAGGTGGGATCAACCTGTTTACTCGGTAACAAAAGCATGTCTCAAATGTTATAGCAGAGGGCATTTTGAGAGCTAGTGGTTTGTGAGATTTAAACCAATTGAGTTTGCTAAAAGGCAGCCTTGAGCTCTAATAAAATTGTGAACATTTTCTAAAGCTAGGTCTCGGTGGATCTTGTGAACTGGTGCTGAATCCCGTGCCTATTTTTGAACCAATTTGTTCAAAATTTGTACACACCGGAAATTGTCATTATGCCCTGAAGAAATGCAGATTAGTGACAACATCATACATCACAGTCTTGCTGGTGGCTGGATCCTTGGGACCCTCCTTCGGGCTTAATGGGAAGTTGAAACATAATCTTTCAGTTAGATGATTGAATTGTGCAGTCTGGTATGCTGTGCATGGACTTTACTTGATCGAGGCTAAACCTTTGTAGTCTTCCAGTTTGCTTGATTTTGAATTTTGATGTGTTTTTTAACTTAATCTGTCATTTTATTGCTTTCTTGTCCTGTGCTTTAGATGATTTAGGTAGTTTGGTTCCCTTCTTGGCTAGGATATCTGCTATTTCATTCCCTATTATTCTGCAATGTGAGGAGATCCACTGGAATACTATGGTTTTCTGAAGGCTGTTCAGTGATCTGGCAATTCTTTTGATTTCTTGTGCGGTAGTTGTTTAGTTTTGATCGGAGTTTGCTGCTACTGTTTGAATTGCTACTTTGCAATCTACTAAAATACCGCTCTTTGGAAGGGGATTATTCTAAATAAGAGTTGTTTCAGTTCATGGAGTACTGCAGAATAGCTTGAGTTATCTCCTCCAGTTGAAGTGTAGTGTGAAAACAGGGTTGAATATATTCCAGCTCCTGTTTCTCCTTTATTGATCATGGCAGTCCATTGTTTAGACTGCTGTTTCATTTCTGGTTTATAGTAATGCATCCACATTTCATCCATAATTACATACTGCGGTAAAATTTTGATTGAATTCTTCTTAAAACATTCCTGTGAAAGATGCCTGTGGCTTCTGCTCTCACATCCTTCATTCATCTGACAGCCAAAATAATATCATGGACTTTATCAATGATTTCTGGCCTAATAGCTGATTTTGGATTTTCAGGACATAGACTATCTTTGATGCTTGTTTTGTCAAGTTGAATAGTTTCATAAGAAGGACAATCATCACCCCAATGTAAGCAATATCATTTCAAAAATTTCTTTTGCTGTTTTCCCATCTAGAAAAAAGAATTGAATCACACCACAAATTTTAATCTTATCCATTTTTTTACTGTCACTTGAAACACCAGTGTTTAAGCAACTGTTAAACTATGAATTAACATCAGAATGACTTGTCACCATGAATATTGAAACATAGAAAGCACAATCTCTTCTATTTAAAATATTTATAAACTTTTATAATGGCTCCATTCCAATCAGCCTGAGTTATCTTTATGCCATAAAGAGTGTTTCCAATATTTTAACTCAGACTGATCTTATCCCATGGGAATGATGCTATAAAGAGTTTTTAAATACTTTAATTAGAACAGATTTTATGCATGTTTCACTGTGTTTGATTCCTGAATGTACTAAAAACTGGAATAAAAAGCAAACTTTATGACTACCACAGTTGTAACAAAATGTGACACTGTGGATTACTCTCTTTCTTTACCCTTTCCGCTCAGTTTCGCTTTGTAGGGTGGCTTTGCAGAGTAGACACAAATGTCATTGGCTACTGCTGTATGCCTGTAACATTTTCAGTTTCAAAACAAAAGGCAGTCATTGTTAGGCAGTTAACATGTTCAATTACAAATTCCACCCATAATGGGAAAATCAATATTTTGTTACCTATTATGAAGGAAAAGCAGGTTGTGTAATATATTTAAAAAAAATTGTGTGCTACATCTAAATATAATATTCAAAGGACTACAGCAAAATCACTGGTTTGGCTCGGGGAAGAAGATTCAAAGAATTAAAGGTAAAATATCTTAAGGGAAACTTCTTCTAGTCCCAATATTGCACCCAACAACTTATTGCATGCAAGCGTTAGAATTGCAAAACAAAAAGCCGATGGGACTAAGCCATTTTCTGAAGGGAAATTTGTTAAACAATGTATAACAATAGTAGTCATGGATGTTTGCCCTTGCATGCTAGAATCAATTAAAAACCTAAGCCTTGGAAGAGGAACAATAACTTCCAAAATATCAGAAATGACTTCAGACATCGAAGAACAAATGAAAATAAACAACTTAATATGATATTCTTTAGCCGTAGATGACTGTACAGATCTTACAGATGTTACTAAATTAGTTGTTTTCTTTACAGAGATACTGAGTTCAATATTCTGAAAGAATTTCTGGACCTCTTTCCCCTTAAAAATATAACATGTGAAGAAAATATTTTTGAGGCAGTATATATGATAGCTTATAAGTATGTTTACCATGGGAAAAATTGTCAGTCGCAACAGATGGTACCACCTCTATGATTGGTAATATTAATGGTTTCATGGTTTAATGGGAAGATTAAAGTGTCATTTAGCTGAAATTGAAATTTCTAACAACGTTAAAATGATACACTGTATCATACAAAGAGAAACTTTGTGTACAAAGTGTGCAACGTTGGACAATGTCATGTCAATAGTAGTAAAAACAGTAAATTTGATTAAAGCTCACTCTCTACGACATATATAATTTAAAGAACCCTTTATCAGATGATGGGTCAGATTATTCAGATTTAACTTACTTTTGCCAAATTAAATGGTTATACAGAGGATGTATGTTTAATATCCATACAGAAGTAGATTTTTTTTTAAAGAAGCAAGGTATTGTTATCCCACAGTTAATTCAACAAATCATGGATTATGCTTTTGTAACAGATCTATGTGATCATATGAATCAACTTAATACCATCTTAAAAGGGAAAGATTGCTCCATAATCAACATAGTAGTTGCTATTTATGCCTTTACGACCAAACTGAACCTATGGGTGCAGCAGAGAATGCAGATTTATATCACTTTCCTCTTTTGAAATTGGTTTCAAATGTTGCATTTCACATAACAGACAATATCAACAGGTTCTGGAAAACCTGTATTCTGAATATTGTTGTTTGTTGTTGTTTAAGGAGCGCACAACAGCTAAGGTCATTAGCGGTATTCTGAATATGAAGACATATTTCATATATAAGGGGAATGGAATTATTAATATTAAATAATTCTTTTTTTGTAAATGTAGAAGAAGTGCCATCGTATTTACAATTGGAGATTATAGATCTGCAGCAAGATATACTTTTGATTGCGCTAAATCTGGGCTGGAACTGTACAAAATAATTAACCACGATATTTATCCTACTTTAAAACACCTGAGTGGGCACATGGCTACAATGTTTGGAGGAACCTACAGGTGTGAACAGTTTTTCTCAGCTATGAATACCAAAAACAAACAAAGATCCAGGATTAGCGACATGAATTTGGCCTCTACATTACATTTAACCAGATCTGGTATAGAGCCTAGCATTGATAAGTTAGTCATTAAGAAGAATTGCAAATTGAGTTAAATTAGCAAATAATTAATACCTATAAAGCATATTTATCATAATGAAATTTAATAAGTAATGTTCCTATAAAATGTGTATAATTAATATTTTAACTATTCCCCACTAAATCCTTCCAGCACTCTTTCTTACCTGAATACATATTATGTCACCAGTGAAGGGTAACAACAGGGATAAATGTAACCAACCAGTTTCCTCTCTATGACACCACTGACCTATACAGATGCTGCTGTTGCTCTCTATTAATAGGCAAACCAAATTATTTATCAAACCAACCTTGTAAAGCTATTTCAGGCATAGTTACATCATCAAATAAAAACTATTTTGCATAAAGTGCACCTTCACACCATATGCATTAAAGAACATATTCAATTAAAAAGAGAGTTTAGTCCCAAATCAATATGACAAATGTTGCCTCTAAAAAAATAGTGATGTGCAAAAAATAAACATTTTGCTTTACCTTATACTTGCTTTCTTTTAAACTTACATAAATTTATGGTAATATGCTGCAACATTTTAAAAAATATAAAATAAGTGTTAAAATTTCAATCTTAATAACATAATTTTCAATTAATTGATATCATTGTATGATTCAGTTGAACTACACACTGTCAAAGCTTCACTTACTTTTCATAAATGTATGGAACCAGTTTCGAGAACATTTATGAAAAGTAAGTGAAGCTTTGAGAGTGTGTAGTTCAACTGAATCATACAATGATATCAATTAATATGATTGGCTTCACTGTGCAAGTTCCGATTTACATTTAAATAACTTTCAATGTTTCTATCTCCATTGGTTTAGTACACACGTAATGTTCTTATTAGTTCATGGGAGTAATAAGAACTGGAAATGCAAGATAAGTCAAATAAATGAGGTTGGTGAAAAGAGGACTATCAGGGTCATTACAAAAGTTTTGAGATACAGGAAAGTGAAAGTTGACCCACTTAAATAGATTCATCTTGGGGAGACTCCATGTCAGCTGTGAGTCAGCTGATATCAGGCAGTGAGTGTAACCTAATCACATTTCAGCAGCATGGGGGGAAAGAAGAAGAAGAAGAAGAAGAAGAAGAAGAAGAAGAAGAAGAAGAAGAAGAAGAAGAAGAAGAAGAAGAAGAAGAAGAAGAAGAAGAAGAAGAAGTACAACAACAACAACCACCCAGGTGTGGCAGTTCTAGTTGCTACAATGAAGCTGGAGAGAGAGAGAGAGAGAGAGAGAGAGAGAGAGAGAGAGAGAGAGAGAGAGAGAGAGCACTTTCATGCAATGGTTCTCTATGATTTTTAAATTGGCTTAAGTAAGCTCCTAAGTGCCTTGAACACTTGAAATAGGCTTTTGGGGATTTTGCCCATTCTTGTGCCACAATTTTTTGATGGTTTCAGGAATTTAAAAGGTGCAGGACATCCTTGAAAGATGTGCAGAGGAGTGGCCTTGGGTAGCCGCAACTGCAGTTATTGAGGAAAACACTGTGGTTGAAAAACTAGTCTGTGAAAACAATCACTTGACATTTAAACATATTGAAATGAATTTTCAAATTGGATTGCCATCTGTGTCAAAATTCCTTTCATCTTTGAGTCAGTACAGCTTCCTCCCCATGTATACCCCACAATTTGACAGATGCAAAAAAACTTCACTCATGTTAAATCGTATGAGAAAATCACTGACAAAGTTTGACAGAGGGAACCCTAGGAGAGTGGCTAATATCACCAATAGTGACATAGCTTGGAACCATTTCCTGAGTTCACAGAGGCAAAAATGCCGACCCATCCACCTTACAGTTCTGACCTGGCTCTGTATGATTATTTCATGTATCCAATAGTTGAAAATTACAATTATGAAGGTTTTTCAGCCCTGAAGAAGCTGTCCCAGTCTACGAAACAGAACTTGCAGCCCATGAAGAAATTGAGTGTAAAGACTGTTTCCAAAAGTGTTTTGCAAGAATGGGGAAGTGTATGTATATCTTGAAAAGTTTCAACAGTCGGAATGATTTTCCTAGTGATAGTTTGGGTATGCCTCCAACTTTTGGCAGTGACCCTAGTATCTAATCCAGAATGCTTCAACACTTTAAAAGCTAATTCACAAAATGAAGAAAAGATTGCCATAATTAGCATACTATATAGTTAGTATGTTTTAACCATATCTCGTATCCTAATAATATAGTAATACCTTATATCCTTTGAAATGGCCTCTGACTGTATCTGGAGGAACTGGATTCCATGTTAACAGAGCACTGGTGCTCCCTGTAACCTGAACCAAAGTGAAATTCGTAGGGGCTTGAGTTGGAACTGAAACAAATAGTAAATCCTATTAATGCACATTTAACTGAACAGTGACTTAGGATCCATCATAAAACATCCTTCAGGAATATATAAGAATAAGGGAGCAGACAATGATGTTTAAGCATAATTAAAATAAACAATATGAAGGATTTCAATATTAATTCAACTTGGAATCTAACATAGTGAAAAATGTATTTATAATCTCTTCTGAATCGAAATATTTAGAATATTCCTTATGGTTTCACTTAAGGAGATTACCACTATGGGTGCCCGAGGTTGTTATGGCGTGGATTCGTGAGCATGAAGTCTGGGGTGAATCCTGCCAGGACCGTCCTCCCTGACTGAGGTTTTTTCCAGGTTTTTCTCAGTCCTCATAAATAGCAAATACTGGGGAGGTACCCTAAACTTAGGCCTGGAATATTTCCTTCCTTAAAAAAAAAAAAAAACAACTTAAGGAGAAGTTGGGTACGTAGTTATTTGGATTGATTCTGGAGGTTTTATGATTAATTTGAATAAAGAGTTGTCTGCTTCTGGGATGTTGAAATTCATTAAGATTTGTTCATGCTTCTGTATATAAATCCTTTTGCACATGTTTAATTGTTTTTGTTGTTGAACAGCTTTTAATAACTTGATGCTTTTTTTATTTCACTGTCTTCATTCCAAAAATGTGCTACCACAGCAGATTTATCTATTTGTTTGTTACAGATGTTTCTCCAATGTTCCTTCAACTTAATGCCTATATTTGTCTTTGTTTTTCCTATGTAAATTTTTTTCACAAATTACAATCAATCTGGTAAATGCCAGATTTTTTTCTCTTTGGGCCTGGAATCTGTTGTTTAATTTCAATAAATTTTTAACACTATCGGTTTTAAAGTGCGAAGATGATGTACTGCTTGAAAATTTTTTGAAATTTCTTATTGGCTGACTGGTGGTATTGAACTTTTTTCAACATTTTTTCCCCTGCTAAATCATTCAAAGTTGTGATTCATTTAATTCTTATTTATTTCTGGAATTTTTTAATTTTTTTGTTTACCATTTTTCCTGAACCCATTTGATTTAGCGGCTTACATGTAGATATTCATTCTTGTATTCTTCTTTGTTCAGGCTTTGATATAATTGTCTATATGGTGTCCTTTCTGTAGATGGCAAATTCAAGTTTATTATTACATTTTATTACCTTCAGATCTAAAAATGGTAATGTATTATCTATTTTTCGTTTTGGAAGTGAATTTAACTGATGGCTCTTGCAGGTTTAAGTTTTAATATATAGCAGATATAGAGCTGGCAAAAGAGAATTTAAACATAAAAGGCAAAAATTTAATTACAAGAACTTCGAAAAAATATTACAGGAAATTAAAAATAATAACTTTAGCAAAAGATTTTATCTAAAACTAACAAAAGCTCTGAATAATAAAAACATGATTTACACAAAGGCTATTAAAGGTAACAAAATCATTATTTTAGATGAAGATTACAAGCAAAGGATGCAAGATTTATTAATAAGTGAGGAATTTGTTGAAGTTACATTGAATAAATGCATTAAATACATAGAAGAAGCCTTGAAAAATAGTTCTCTGATTCCAAAAACAGAACAATATAAAATTAAGTTCCACAACCCATCTTTATCCAGGTTATATGGCCTTTTGAAGATCAACAAACCTAGAAGTATGAAGCCAATTATTAACAACATATATACTTTGATCTAACATTTAGCAAGTTGGTTATCAATAGTTTCATTCACTACCTAAATGTGATAGCTTATATTAAAAAAAAAAACTGCATGGATCTGATCAAAATTAAACATAAAAATTATTACCAAACAACACACTGGTTTCTTTTGATATTAAGGCCCTATTTCTCAGCATACCACAGAATAAATTATTAGTTTTTTTAAGAAAATGGTTACAATCACCCAACCTAACAGAAGAACACACTAAAGAATACATCGAATTCACTAAGTTGTGCTTAAATCAAGTATTTTTCTATTTTTGAGGCCAAAATCTTTTAATAGAAAGCAGAAATAGTAATGGGCAGTCCATTATCACCTTTCCTAGCCGACTTCATTCATGAGCATTTTGAGATGCACATCACTAAGGCTTTCTCCCACATTTTTAAGGTTTGGCACACATATGTAGATAATGCATTTGCCATTATAAAAAACAAAAAAACACGTGGAAGGTGTTCTTAAAACTTTTAAACCTGCACCAGCCTACAATTAATTAATTGTCAAAACAAAAACAGATAACATGTTTCCTACATTAATGTGTCAAGTTGTTAACACTAACTCCACTTACTTTTTTAAAACTTTGGACTAGTTTCGGGAGAGGTTCCTCCCATAATTGGCTGCTGTTGACTGAATACCATTGTTCGAAACGGGTATGGATGCCTGTTTGCTCCTGTGGTGGTATCTTATGGTTCTAGTAGAAACTTGCCGAGTTCATCCAGCAGCGGAAAATCAAAATTCATTAAGTTGTTCTTATTTTTTAAAATGAAAATTCTCTCCCATGTGGATAGCTCTATTGGGTTGTGAAGTTGTTTCAGTAATTTAATTTCTGGTTTTATTTCATGATTTTTGTTCCAAAAATGAGCTGCTATTGCTGATTTGTCTATCTGTTTAAATCTAATGTTCCTAAAGTGTTCTTTTCTTCGAATTTCTAAATTTCTTTTCATTTTCCCAATGTAGCTCTGCTCACAATCTGCACATTTAATCTCATATATTCCTGATTTTTGCTCTGTAGGGATGGTATCTTTCATTGTGCAATGTACTAAATTTTTTATATTATATTTGTTCTTTGGGGCTAACATAATTCCATGTTCTTTGAATATCTTCTTAAATTTGTTGTGGTATTTTGGGTGGTATGTAAAACTTTTGCATTTATATCTTTCTTCTGTGTTCTTAAGTGTGGAAACTTCCTTAATCGATTTGGTTTTTATTACTGAGTCTGTGTTGAAACCGTTGGTTATCACCGTCTTCATTATGTGTTGGTGTTCCATTTTGTAC
Source organism: Metallyticus violacea (assembly GCA_030762175.1). Lineage (NCBI taxonomy): Eukaryota > Metazoa > Arthropoda > Insecta > Mantodea > Metallyticidae > Metallyticus > Metallyticus violacea. Next base: position 19,586,710 of record CM060836.1, read on the forward strand.
TCGGTTTCAGTCAATGGGATGTTGATTAGTCTGTGTGCTAAACTGTGAAACACTGCATATTTATGTGGGATGGGGTTATAACTATAATTTTTTATGTAATTTTCTGTGTGTGTTTGTTTCCTGTGAATTCCAAAGCTAAGGCTGTTTGCATTTCTTATTATTTTTAAATCTAGGAATGGGAGACATCCATTTCTCTCTTCTTCTATGGTAGACTGTATAGATTTGTTTTGTAAGTTAAGGAGTTTCAATTCATCTATAGAATGTTTTTTTGGTATTATTGCAAATATGTCATCCACATATCTATGCCATGTCTTGGAGATCAACGGTAACGCTTTGGTGATATGTACTTTGAAGAACTCATGAAAAGATCTGCCAGAAATGGAGACAAAGGGTTTCCCATACCTAGGCCAGAAACTTGTTGGTAATATTTTTTATTGAAACTGAAGAAGTTTTGTTGGATGCAAATATCGGTTAGTTTCAGCAAATCTTCTACTTCTTCTGGTTTTAAGTTAATAGATGTTAACCATTTTTTTAAAATTTGCATCAAATTTTCTATTGGAATGCTAGGAAATAAGGCTTTCACGTTGAATGACACCATTATATAACCAGTTTTTATTTTGCTATGTTTAAGTTTTTCAACTAGCTCAAATGAATTTTTAATGTTTAAGCTTTGGAATTTTTTAAACGAATTGAAAATGTTGATCAGTTTTTTTGCTAGTTGGTATGTGGGTGAGTTTATGTTATTAATTATTGGTCTCATGCTGTGAGTCCAATAATAGCAAAATAAAAACTGGCGATCCATCCCCTGTTTCGAAAAACGGTATTCATGCAACAGCAGCTGATGATGGGAGGAACCTCTCCCGAAACTAGTCCAAAGTTTTAAATAAAGTAAGTGGAGTTAGTGTTAACAACCTGACACATTAATGCAGGATATATTACCACTCCATTGTCTACAGCTTCGTAAGTAGATTTTTTGCTTAAAGATAACATGTTAGCATTTTCAGATTTGAAGATGATAAAATGCAATAAAAAACTTGAATTGGGTCTTACAGAAAGGACACAATTCATACAATTATATCAAAGGCCATGGTTTCAATCCATGATTGCATAAAGCAGCAGCATTCACAGCATGACATATTTACTAATAAATATACCACTGAACAAAGAAGAATACAAGAATAATTAGCTACACATAATAGAAGCAGCTAAATCTAATGGGTTCAACAAACATATGATTAACAAAAAAAATTTAAAAAATCCAGGAACAAAAAAGAATAAACAAATCATACTGAGTTATTTATCCAAGGGAAAAAAACATTTAAAAATTTCACTTAACACCGTTCAGCCAATAAGAAATTTCAGAAAAATTTCAAGCTTTACAATATCATCTTAGCACCTCAAAACCGATAGTGTTAAAAATTTATTAAAATTAAACAAAATTTCTCATTTTTCTTTTAGACACCATTTTCAAATGATACTGCCATACTTATTGAGAAATATGGTTTAGAAACACAAATACTGAAAGAAGCATACATTTGGTTTAAGGAAAATAATGTGAATAAAGAAAAAAACATTTGTAATGTATTTTCACACTTCACAAAAACATAAATTATGAAGCAAAAAAAGTAAAATTTGAAAATAAAATTATCACAAATGTTAATAACCCAACCTTTGTTCAGATCTGGTTACAACCCAATTTAAAATAGGACATGCATAATGAGAAGTTAGTAAATAAATTTCAAACTATCTGCTTTACCTTTCAAGTCTGAGTGATATAGGTATAAAAACAGCTCATGATGTTTATTGTGCTTATGCTCATTCATTCTTAAAGTATAGTATACTACTCTGGGGGAACTTCCTTTACATGAAAGATTATTCATCATGCAAAAGAGACTTATGAAAATATTGATAGAAACCAGACCGTTAAATTCATGCAGACCATCTTTAAGAAATTACAAATTTTGCCCCTTCCCTGTATATACACCTAAGAATCTCTCTTGTTTATCAAAAGACATTAATTGCGAACACTCTTCTTTTGACAAATGAAAACATAATTATGGCACCAGAAAAAAATGGGATATTCATGTAAAAAGAGCAAACACTAAAATATATTACAATAGTGACTTACATATGGGAGTTTTTTTTGATTTATTTTATTTAAGGATGCTCTTTAACATCTCAGGTCATTAGCGTCCCATTCAATTCCGGGTATGATATAGCCGACAAATTTTGCTCAGAGGTCTCTTCTTTCAGGCTTGGGGTTCTTTTTCGTGCCGTAAATGTACTATAAGGGACCTACGGCTTTACTTCCCTTCCAAAGGAAGCCATACTTAGAATTTTTACGCCCGAAAAAATCCATTGATTCTGGCTGGGTTTGAACCTGTGACCTTGGATTCAGAAGGCAAGTATGGTTACCATTACACCACCAGGACCGACATATAAGAGAGTAAAAATATACAATCAACTACCTTCTAAAATTAAAAAATTGACAAATTAACCTTCTTGAAATCTGCAGTAGCAATATGTTTACTTGGCCACTGTTTTTGATTCAATTTAAGAATATTTGGAACAATTTAGATAGCGCAATTGCCACTGATATTTTAGTAATTACTTGAAATAATCTTATTATAGTATTTCAGATTGTACAAGGGGAGAAATATTTATTATTTAATTTAAAATTAATTTTGTGTCAAAACTAATACAGTGAATTAATTAGTTAGTTAAAAACACAAGTAAAATATGGGAGGTTATAAAATCAACATACCAGAAATATACCAGTGCACCCAATATACCCCAGGGAGAATGGTTAGATTATGTTACAAAACTTTATGAAATATCGGGGTATATGGGAGCTAGGAGTATTATAGGAATTAATAATAATTTTGTAGAAATATTGGATAGTGAAATAAAAAACAAGGTAATAATAAAACAGGTCAAACTGTTGAAAATAAACAAAGCAACTGGAATAGATGGTATACCAACAGAATTTCTAAAGGAATGGTGCAATAATAGGGATAGAGTGGGAGTACTGACAAATATATTTATTGAATAAAAACGAAAAGATATATACCACAGAATTGGAGAAAAGCAATTATACACCCAATATACAAAGGTAAAGGCAGCATAGATAAACCCAATAGTTCAGTGGTGTGGCTTTATTACCTAATATGGGAAAAAATTTTATTGGTATTTTGACAAGTAGATTACAAAAATGGACAGCATACTATGTGAATACCAAATGGGATTTCTTAAAGGAAGAAGAACAACGGACAATATATTTATTTTGAAAACTTTAATAGATAAATATTTAAAAAAACAAGAGAGGGAAACTATACTTGACTTTTGTAGATTTGGAAAAAGCCTTCGATAAAATTGAATTGCAATCATTATGGTATAAAATTGCAAATAAAGGGGTCAATGGATATATGATAGAAATTCTAAAAGCTTTATATAAGGAAAATAATTTTTGTAAGATATGAGGAAGGGTTAATAACCACAGAAGTAAGACAAGAAAATGTGTTAAGACAAGGATGTAAGGTAATTTCAGTTCGGTTTAATTTATATATTGCAAAATATAAAGGAAAACAATTTTATGTCAGTTATAAACAACATCCAAATTCCAGGTTTACTATTTGCAGACGATTTAGTAGTTGGCTTGATTACAGTAATTTGCCTAAAAACAGCCCTGCAAGAAATACATAAATATTGCTCAGAATGGAGTCTTAAGGTGAACTAAGATAAAACATTCTAATATGCAAGAAAGGAGGGAAGTTGAGTAAATATGAAAATTGGAAGAATGGAAATAAGGATTATATGTAGTACATAAGTACATGATTGCATTTATTTAGGAATAAAAATGGATGGAGGGGGAAAATGGGAAAAACAAAAAAGATTAGTATAGCAAAAGGGAAAGAAGCTATGTTGATTATAAAAAGATATCTTATCTTTTAAGATATAAAAGATATCTTATAAGAAAGAATATATAATACAATGGTCGAAAACACGAATGCTCTATGGTATAAAAATTTGGGGAATGAAAAATTCTTGGAAAACTGTGGATAAAATACACCTTTTATTTTGCAAAGAAATTCTCGGCCTACCAACTGCGGCTGTAAAAGAAGTTGCCCAAATAGAAATGGGAAGAGCTACAAGAAAAGGTTTAATTATGGAGAGAGTTTTAAAATACTGGCATAGGATTCTAAACATAAATGAAGATAATCTAGTAAAGCAATGTTTGATATATCAAGAATCATTGTTAACTAAGGGGTGATTTAGCAGTTTAAAAAATATTTTAGAGAGCAATGGATTACGGTATATACGGAGGAAAAGAGATACAAATGTTAGAGGTTTTTGGAAATAGGTGAGATGACATTTTGAAGATATACAGATATAAAAACTATTTAGTAATTTAACTGGGAAGACATCACTGGAATTTTATGTTAAGATGAAATGGGCATGGGAAAAGGAAATTTAAATAGATAAAACAAATGAGGAAAGAGAGAGTATAGCAAGGGCAAGAGCAGGGATGTGGAAGTTAAAAGTGAAAGAGGAAGCTTTACACAGGGGGAATGCCCATTATGTGGAGGGAAAAAGACTTAGAACATATAGTGTTTGATTGTAAGGAAACTGTAAACTGGAGAAATGAGCTCATTAGCTAAAATTTAAAAGGGATAATAGAATAACAAAGAGAACATTCATAAAAGAGTGTGGGTCAGTATTTATTTAAAGTTAAACAGAAGGAAATGTACAGTGAAAGAGAGAAGAAGAAAATTCACACAAATAAGAGTATATAGTTGACAAGATAATGGTATAGGCACAGTAAGTTAGGTATCATTTTGGTACCTGGGGTCAGGTCAGAGCCGGGTCCCTTGGAATTCCAGTATGTTGTACTGATGAACTGTGAACTGGGGTCTGATGCAAGTGAATAATTGGTATTCTGTTTATTTGGAATTTAGATTAACACATTAGTATATCGTGAATTATTGTAAAAATTGTAATTGTGAGGGGTACATCTAAAATGGCTTGGGCCAGGTAGATGAAGGTCCCTTGTAGTTTGTATTTTCTTAGTATGTGTATGGCATATGTCATGCTCCAGCCACCATTATTGAACATGACAAATTTGGAGGCATTACTATCAAGTCTCAAACAGAGCTTGTTGTTGTCCCAAAGCACATGAAAGCTGGTGTTTACATTAATTACATCCTTCACCATGTCATACACTTTGCTTATAGTGTGGACCCTAATTTTCTTTTAATGCACGATAATGCTAAATCTCATACAATATGTCATTAAATCGCGGACTCGTGAGCGGGAGGTCTGGGTTTGAATATACCAGGACCGTCCTCCCTGACTGAGGTTTTTTTCAGATTTTCCTCAGTCCTCATAAATCGCAAATGCCGGGGAGGTACCCTAAACTTAGGCCTGGAACAATTCCTTCCTTAAAAATAAATCCTTTCCCAATATATCATTTCATCTCATGTATCATCACTGTCCATTGCCTGTGGTGCCTCTGTAGCAAAAACGGGCATTAAACACTATTCATTCATTCATTCATACAGCATGGAATATCAAAAATGTCCTGCAGGAATGCTAAATTAGGTTGATGGACTAGCCGCCATGCTGTCCTGACCTTAATCTGATTTAGCATCTGTGGGATAAGCTCAAAAAACTCGTTTGCGAGCATCCTACTGTGTCACAGAACCTGGGAGAACTTGCAAATGCACTCAATGAAGAAGGGAGAGAATCCCACAAATCTTTATTCGGAGGTTGGTGTGAGGATGCCATGTAGCTTTTATGGAGTCATCACAGCTCATGGAGGACACACTAGGTACTGAGTGTTGATATAACCATGGAAACATTAATTACTAAACAATGCAATTCTGTATTTACAATTAGTTTTCCGCATCAATCAAAAATATGTTTGTATTTCTAATCCTGTGAAATAAAAATTTGTTAGAATGCCTATTCTAATTTTATACAATTCTTCAAGCTATAATTACAAACTGTCAAAAATTAAATAATTATTTTGGGACAGATTTAAAAATTTGTTCCTCTAATTTTTTTGAGCAGTGTATTATCATTATTGTTCTTCTTGTTGTAAGAACTTTTGTTATTGGTTGTGTACCTGGATATTAATGATTCTTATGACATATCCCCTATTTTTGCATTATAAAGCACTAAATGATTTAAAGGAACAGGTGCCCATTTTGATGACCAGTCTGGCAGGTCGCCTCATCTTGCTGAAATGCTTGCTTGTGCACATCATGATTGTTCAACACACAAAATGTGTCCAAATCTCCCTGAAAACATTAAATAACTTGCTCCTTGTGTACTTCTGATGTGACAATTCTGTATACATGTGTATCCTCAATGAAGTGCAAACCAATGTTGCCTTCGCAAGACTCATGACCAACTGTTACTTTCTTAAAATGTAACGGTCTCTGTGCATATCCATCTGGTTCTGGTTTTTCCCAAATGAGAACAATCATTCAGCTTATGGAATATCATGTATATAATTTTCTTCTCTTAGAATTATTTTGCATACTATCTTCAGTTACCTTTTTTGGTCCATCCTTTATTTTACATACATTCATTAACAATAAGAAAAATCCAATCAGAAAAGAAAAATACATAAAAATTAAATAAACCAAATATATAAGCAAGGCTATATCATAGATCAAAGGAAACAGTATCTTTTGCATAAACCAAAGAACTGCTAGAGTAATAAAAAGCTATCAAAATAACAACTACTGCTTACCATCTTCTCCTGAATATCCTATAACTTCTTTAGGTGCTACATTAGCTTCTCCCTTTTCATTAATTGCAACAACTTTTATCCTGTAGCGCTGAAAGGTCAGTTGGTTGTTAATCACCAGCTCAGATTTTTCCCAGTCTGTTATATCCTCAAACTCCCATTGTTCTCCAGCTATATCTCGTTTCCAGTAAACACGGTACATGAAGCGTGGAGCATTGTGCTCTATTTCTGGCATTGGCTGTTAATCAGAAAAATAGAGTGATTCTTATATTGGAAATTTATATATGATTAAAAAAAGTATTAGAGTAAAGCTACAGTTTAATTACTGCATGGAATTACAGACAAAATATATTTGGTATTGGGTGTGGGAAATATAAAAGTGATGCTGAAAATTCTGAAGATTGTGATTTACAGAAACTGTAAATTGAGTCTAATTCTTTTCATATGTGATTAACAAAATAGTTTGAATTTAAAATTAATTTTGCATCTGAACTAATACAGTGAAGCAATTCACTTATTCTTAATTAGCCAGTGAGCCCATTAAATACTCTTATGCTCCACTTACCATTGAATTAAACAGAACATGTTGCATAGGCTTTTGCCAGCAGTCGAATCACATCTGATGATGCGAGCAAAAGCTCGTGAAACATAATTCAACGGTATGAGGAGCATAAGAGTATTAAATTGATTCATTAGCTAATTAAGAATAGATCATTTGTGGTTTTTAATAAACACATTTTATTTGAATTTTATATTTCCATTGTTATTTTATGTCTGCTAAATTAGCAGATATATACATGAGTTTCCTAGAAACAAAATTGGTAGAGGTGTTCCCACATATATACAAATGTTGGTGTTGGTATGTAGATGATGTCTTTGCAATAGTAGATGAAAAATGTAAAGATAACGCAATAAAACTACTAAACCTACAAGACAGCAACATAAAATTCACAATGGAAATGCAGAACAACAAGGTTCTTCTTTTCCTGGATATAAAAATTATAAAAAATGATAACATACTGGAATTTGGCATATTCAGGAAGGATACCCACACAGACAATTATATAAAATGCAACAGCCACAATCAATATAAACTCGCAATAATCAATAGCTGCACATTCAGATTAACAAACCTACCAGTAAATGAGACAGAATACAAATTAAGAGTACCAAAAATTCATGGATATAGCACAGAAAAATGGCTACTGAAAAGATCTGGTCAAGAAAATAATAGAAAAATTCAAAAAAAAAAAAAAAAAAAAAAAAAAAAAAAAAAAAACAAATAAAAGAAATCATCATACTGAAAGGTACAAAAGAGAGCAGATATATAAAAAATTTACATTCCATCCATGGGCACACCAAAAATTTCATAGATTTTTAAAGATGCCATGGCTCCAGTGAATAAATGCAATTTGAAAAACCTCCAAAAAACGAACACAAAGGACAAAATTCCACCAGGAAAACAATAAGGCATTTACGAAATTAGTTGCAAAGACTGCAATAATAAATATATAGGTAAAACAAAAAAACAAATATATATGGTTTAGGGAACACACGAGAAATGTAAAATATAAACATACAGAAAAATCAGCAGTAGCATACCATTTCTGGCAAAAAAAAAACCCTCTTAAGAGCTCTTCAAAACCCATAGAATTATCGGTGTGGGAAATTACATTCTTGAATGAAAACAAAGAAAATTTAAAACTTAAAATCAGTTGAACTTTAGCCTGACTGAAGATGGGAACTAAATGTTCTTGAAAATTTATGAAAAGTAAGTGAAGCTTTAAGAGTGTGTAGTTCAACTGAATCATACAATCGTATCAAATGAAGAAAATTTAGTTAATTTTGATCTTCCAAACAACAGCAACCTCATCAAAATGTTTATAAAATCCAAAGAACGAATCTTAATAACAAGCTGGAAAGCTGACAGTGAAACCATGCTGACGATGAAGGAAACTTGCCTTTGAAACATGTCAAGAAAGTGGAATAAAACTATTGAAATTTGAGTGATTTCCTCATAAATAATTTGAAAATAATGTTTTTGTTTGTAGGAGTATGAAGTTCATTAACCTATCCTTGTGTTTACGTATGTAGATTTTTCTCTCATTAGCTCTGAGGGTCTCTGTGCTGACTTTAACAGATTTATTTCTTTACTCATTTACTGGACTACAGTTATCTTATAGAGTTTTAATTTTGAAAGTTCAGTAGCATACCAAACCAAGATTTGCAAAATTCTTGATTTCTGTGCAAGTTTACTCAAAAGATTTCTTTGGAGTTCATTTTAACTTTTCTCTGATATTATCAATTTTTTTCTATATAAAAACACAGCATTTTAATTTTGGTTTCTTGTCAAGAACAGATCCCATTTCCCTATATCTATTCACAAGATTACAACCGTTTCTTTGTAAGGCGCATAATCCATCTATCCATCCATCTACTTGCCCATCTGTCCATTCATTCATCCATCATTTATAAATCTCTATCTCACTTCTCTACACAAGTTTGTTATCACACAGCAATCATACTTGAAGATTCTGTGTGCTAAAGTATACAGACTTTTTGGCATTATAACAGCACTAACATGCACTGAAACACATGACCTCGCAATGTTCAACACCTGTACAGCACAAAGAATTGGCAGCAGCACAAGGAGAGGCAGAAAGTAGAGGTGGGAACAGAACCGATTAGAAAAGGGCAGGCAAATCCCTGATAGGCCAGTCAAGCATCCAAATAAATGCTCTGTAATTGTTTGCATTTAGTTTTCCTGATATGTTCTTTCTGATGCTTGTCTATATTTTTCTTCATATCATAAAAATGAACAGAAACATGGGCATGCATTTTAAAGGACACATCAGGAACGCTTAACAAAGAAATAGAAACATTTGCAGTGTTATCTCATTTTGGCACAGAAAACAAAGCTATTAAAGTCAGCATTGGGACCCACAGAGCTAACAACATGGGAGAAAAATCTAAATACAAGGATAGGCTAATGAACTTCATATACTCCTGTAGATATTTTCAAGTTTATCACAGCAAAGAGCACTTTAAGAATCTTCCAGCAGTCAAAGGTAGCTGAGACTGCAGACGATAATCTGCAAAACATATACCACATAAAAACAAGTAAGCAAAGGTAAAAGAGTCTTTAGATTTGACTTAATCATATAAATTATATGATTTGCTTCACTGTGTACATTCCGAATTACATTTAAAGTAGTAAGAAAATTTTAGCATATTGCACCAAGTAATAGGGATAAGATGGTTGGACAGGATTTTTATGTTGCTTTAGCCAATCAAGATGGGCATATGGAATAGACATTTGGGGTGTAGAGGAAATGCAATGAAATGTATCAGCTTAAGAAACATAATAAATGCCTTTGTATGTAAATTTTAATTCATCTGTCTTCTAACACACTCTTCTGCTTCACTTACTTTTAAATATGGTGGGACTGGTTTCGACATGAATTTTGACATTATAGGAGAATGTAATACCAATTTCCAGTTTATAAAGAAAAACCACCACCAGGACAGAGCTACAGGTCCTCATAGATGTTAGTTTCTCACACCAGTCATCAAGTTGGTTGAAGATGGAGAGGAAGTCTCTTTGAAACCGGTCCCACCGTATTTAAAAGCAAGTGAACCATAAGAGTGTGTTAGATGACAGATTAATTAAAATTTACATTTAACAAGCTTCACTGTGCGAGTTCCAACAGAATTTTTTAAAAAATGTCTCATTTTTCGAAAGTTCTTAAATGAAAAATAAATAAATGCTTTACTTACCGTCCAGGTAATGACCAAGTTGTTTGGATCTGTACCTCTTCCTTCCACATTGTCTGGATTTTTATAAGGCACATCAGGTTGGGTAGTACAAACACTTGAGTGCATTGATGGTAGAGAAGGTCCAATCTTATTCCATGCAATTACACGGAATGTGTAATTTGCCCAGGGGCTCATTGCAACCTACAATACAAAATAATAATAACAAAGCACAACAAATTAAGATGAAAAAGAAATTTTAAAAGCATATTTGTAGCTAAGAATAATCTACTCTTACACACAGTTAACAGTAAACTCCAGAATAAACACTTTACAAAATATGTTTTATAAGACACTAATATAAAAAGCAGACAAATGGGAAAATAATAATTTCTTAAGTTTTGAGGAAGGAGATATTTATTTCAGAAATAAAGGCTCTATTTTATGCCAGGAAAAAAAATAGGGTGGAAAAAATTAGAGCTTTCACACACATATACCAGATATTCTACAGCATTTTCTAAGCTGATTTTGAATTTTGACATTGAAATAATACTGAACAATTGATACAGCAGCAGTAGTACATAAACAAAGACAAAATTTATCTTATAGTGATTTCCTTTAATTCCGAAGTGGAACATAGGGCCGAAACAAATTCATGCCATCGGATTCTATTTCTTGACAACTTTGAAAGCAATGAACAAAATTTGGAAATAGCTTTCTTTCCAAATTTTGTTCATTGCTTTCAATACCAATTCAATTGTTCTTCTGCAAGTTATCCTCAGTCTTCCAATTCTACTTCTGCCTTGTGGATTCCAATCTATTGTCTGTCTGGTTATATTTTCAGATTCTTTTTTGAATATATGTACAATCTATGTCCACTTCAGTTTCCTTATTTCAAGGTCAGTTGGGATATGATTTGTAATCTTCTAAAGTTTGGCATTGCTAATAGTTTTTTTATATATTTGAGGCAGCGATTAACAAATGTCTAAATTTATTTGTTGGGTGGTATCCCATGTTTCACAACTGTATAGTAATATACAGATAATACATATGATTTTAAAATTCCCATTTTTGTGTTTTTCTGAACATTTTCTGAATTCACGCCATTCTTAATTGTAGGAAAGCTCACTTTGCTGCATTTATTTTACTTTGTACATCTTGTTCTACTCCTCAGGGGATATTATGCATCCCAAATACTGGAAATATTCAAATCATTTAATTTTGTTGTCATCTATGTATAATTTATCCTTTTATTTTCTTCCTCTCCACTTTAATCTGATTTCTTTGGGATTTAGAGCATTAATTTTCATCCACTATCCTGAGCTTCTATTTTTAGTCCAACAATTTCATTTCTATATAACCGCCATGGGTGTCGGAGGTCATTAAGGCATGGACTCGTGAGCTGGAGGTCTGGGGTTTGATTCCCACCAGGGCAATCCTCCCTGACTGAGGTTTTCCTCATTCCTTATAAATCGGAAATGTCGGACAGGTACCTTAGGCCTGGAAAGCTTCCTTCTTTCTCTCTCTCACACTCATGCACACACACACAAATTGTTTTATATATATATATATATTTGTAACTTTGTGCAATTATACACAGATAATCAGCAAAATTGAAATCTTCCAGTATGAAACAGACTCTAATGTATATCTCTTTTCCTATTCATAGCTTTCTTCATCATATTATGTAAAACTAAAACTCACCCCAGGCTATAGCAACAAATGAGAAGAGGAAGAATTTAAAACAGTACTGGTGAAAGTATACATCCTTTTTTAACCCCACTATTTATGTAGGAATCTGATAAGTTTACCATTATATTCCACTTTACAAGAGGAGTTTTTATATATTTCTTGTATAATGCTGATAATATTCTCTGAAATTACAAGTACCTCATAGTCTCCCATATTTTGTTCTAGATCAACAAAGACCAAATATAATGAATTTTGGTAGTTATAAAACTGTTAAATTATCCTTATTGCATTAATTTGATCTAAGCATGATTGCCCCTTTCTAAAACATGCTTGTTCTCTTTTCAGTTTCTTGTCAAATTGTTCTTTAATTCTATAAAAAATTATTCTAGATAGAATTTTATTTAAAAATTCTAATTCCAATTCTTGCACTCTTAAGATGTTTCCTCTCTTTGATATTTTAATCAGGTCCTCTTTTCGAGTCATCTGGTAATGTCTCTTGATTCCCATAAGTTGTTCAAAAATTGGGTATAGAATATATGCTCTAAGTTCCAGATCAACTTTTAATGCTTCTGCAATAATATTATCTATACCTGGGGTTTCCCCCTTTTTTTCATTTCTTCAATAGCTTTTATTACGTTGGCTTTTGTAGCTGTATGGACTGATATAGTTCCAGAAGTACTTGCTTGTTGTCGAATATTATGGACTTCTTCTACCACCTGTTCTGTATTATTTAACATTTCTTTGAAATATTTTTTCCATCTTTCTATTTGTTTATCTTCATTTTTAAATAAAATGCCTCTTTTATCATTAACTGGTCTATTTCTATTTATTTTCTTTTCTGATATTAGTTTTGTAATTGCATATAATTCTTTGTTTTCTTTCGTTAATAGTTTTTTGTGTCCATCTACTAAAGGATCAATAAATTCCCTTTCATCTTGTCTTAATTGTTTCCTTACTTCTTTATTTTTAACAAAGTATTCAGCTTTTGTGCATATCCTTTTGTTTTACTAAAATTTATTTTCATTTTTAGTTTTTTTCTTTCGATTCTTCTGAAATCCATTTTTTTATTTGATTCTTTGCAACATAGTATACTAGAACAGGCTTCATGAATTACTTGTTTTATTTTATTATAGTTCTCATTTACATTTGTTGTTTCTATTCCTTCCAGAATTTGGTATCAATTTTTCAAGATAGATCTTGAAAAATTCAATCTTTATTGATTAGTTTCTGGATATCATATCATTTCTTATTATAGATTTGTCTATAAATTGATGCCAATGCCTATCTGGTCACCAATAATTCTAAGGCTATGAAGTATATAAGATATGAAATGAAGCAAAATTGCAACATGATGTAATCTTAAAATCAAACAAAACTTATCTGGAATTATTAGTGGTAATAATGCAGGTAGCCCAACACCTCCATATCTAATACTCTATAGGCAACCTTATCAGTTGTTACACTTTTACAGCTTATGTGAAACTTTGGCACTATTATCACACAATTTAGAGTTCATTTTCAATAGAGGAATATCTGTCAGTTTTTGATTCTTCCATTTATGCACATTGCCCTGGATTTTGTTCTGACATCATGTGCCTTTTTAACTTCGGTCACTGGTAAAAAGTTTTGATACTCAGTTAGGTAGACTTTCTTCAATTGCAGATGAACTTTGGAAAAACTATTCACCATTGAATTTGTCATCTGCAATTTCCCACCAATATCAACCTGAGTGACAGATGATTTTCAGGTTCATTGCACTCCTGAATACTCCTACCACCTCTTCACTCTGACACAAAATGGAGCAAATCTTCCCTTAATGCTATCTCATGTTTTAATTCAGAAGCCTTTGTGGCAGATATTTGATTACTGCTGAGTTCTTGCATCTGTATTTTCTTGGACTACATACTTTAATTCCACAAAATACACATCAAAAGACATTTAGTAATGAAAATTCACAACCCTGTACCAAAGTATATCTAAATTATTTTCATATTGGATCATTCACTCTAGATCAGGTTCAGGACTGTTATACATCCCCAAAAAAAGGTAAAGGAATGAGGGAAAATGCTTACTGTGTATGTCATATCTGTAGCAGGAACAGAGTCATATGCTATTTCCCATGTGTCTGGCGTGAAGCTGGTATTAAACTGGATTGTATATCGGAGGATAGGTGCTCTGTTGTCTCCCATTGGTTGCCACTGGATTGATGCATCATGTTTGTTACAAACTATATTTGCCAGTTGAGGAGCATTTGGCACATCTACAAAAGAATTAAATGTTCTATTCTTAATGGTACTTTCTTCCAAAAACCTGGTATATTATTTACCATTCCCTTCCATATGCCTCCTATTTTAATTTTTTCTAATCTTTATTGAATTTGCAAAATACAAATTATTATGTAACTTTATTTTCTCTTATGCAACAAAGCAAACTTTTAAAACATTACCTTCAGTTGGTTACTTTAACTTAAACATATTTTAACACACTGAAAATGAATGATGCAAATTTATGTATTTGCGATTGAATCATGGAGGATAGAGAACATAAATGTGCTTATTTAGCATGTGCTTGATTTCTATTCACTATATGTTTCTTGTTTGCATAAAAAATATCATGTTGCAATGTAGATATGCTCTGGAATGTTTATTCAAGTGTTGTAAACATGACTGGTTATAACTAGGTAAAAAAATAATAAAGAAAAATATGTAAATTTGAACAAAAGTACCTACTTTTTGAAGAACTCTTAATGAGCATTATTTGAAAATATAAAAATATATTGGGTTTTCTATTTAAAATAAAAAATAAGAGAGTTGGAGTTACTTCCGGTTAAACTGAAAGTAGAAAAAAATTGGTAATATTATTTTTGAGCCCTTAGTATACGACTATCCCCACAGAGAGTTTCATGTCACTGAACCACATGTTTCCGAAGTATTTTAGATGGTGCGGGAGTTTTAACTAACCCTGCATGTCTATTTCACATGCAGTTTAAAGATTAATGTTAAAAATAAAAATAAAGGATCTTGAATTTATCTTAGATCATTCAAGAGCCTTGAATTTTTTAAAAACTCATAAAATCTTAGTCTAGGGATGGGGAAATGATGTACAAAGCAGCAGTTAGAAAGTGTTAACATTGGCTGATAAAACAGTATTTTTATTAATTTGAATGTTTAAGCAGTCTAAGAGCTTGTTAATTTTTAAAATCTGTTGATGAAACTGACCTTAAACATGCTTCCTTTATTAAAAACTTTGCATTGGATGAAGTTTATTCATTCTTAAACCTGTATTTATCTTCTTATTCCTTCGATTCACTTGATGACAATATGCAACTGATAATATAATACAACAAATTCATAATTACCTTGAACTATGAGAGTGGCCTGAGCTGTAGCCTCGTCTAATTCAGTCCTTGCCACGCAAGTGTACACTCCGGAGTCCAGCTCTGTTGTCTTGCTTACTGTCAAGGAATAATCTGATGAGCGTACAAAACGGGGTTCAGCTTCAAAATCTATTGGCTGGCCATTATTTAACCAATCTACTTTTAGGGTCAAGGAAGCATCACTGACTGCATTACACCTGAAAGTTGCACTGCTGCCTGCTGCCACCTCATAATCTTCTGGTTCATCTGTAATCCTTGTATGTTCTGCAATGTTCAAAATTAAAGTATTAGACCAATTATTGAAAATTAGACAATATTAATTAAAATACAAAAGAGGAAGTATAGAATAATTAACCTCCAATAGTTCTAGGTTTAGTCTGATTAAGTGCTGAACCATTTGCCAGTTTATTGTGAAGGAGCATGTATCTGTTCAGATGTTCACTAAATGTGCCATCTATACTTCCTACTTCAACATGATAGCTATCATTACATACTGAACTTGCTCATATAATTGGATGGCCTGAATAAATTGTTTGGTTGTGAAACCAAGGCTGGATAGGTAAGATTGTTGGTTTTTTTTTCTGGGTGTACTGATTTTCCTAGATGTTTATTCTCCCATTTTTTTTACATTACATAACATATCCATTGAATTCCAGTGTGTGCTTGAAAATAAACAACATTATATTCTCTGCTATCTATATCAGAACTCCAATCACTTGATTGATTACCAAGTTGAAACATAACAATATTAAAATGCACATTTAGAGCTTATTTTGAATAAAAGAGATTATCTACTGTACATTTTTATTAAGTGCAGAATTTTAAGTGAATAATGCTTCTTTTAATTCATAATACAAAGTTTTCTTTGAACCTTTTCACCTAACACTAATAATGTCCAATACAACTGCTTTATGTTCAGTACAATATATTCTTTTTCCTTTTATTTACTTTAAGTTAAAATGTTCTTGAATGAAACATCTGAACATTTTTGTTATGCCACTCATTATCTTGCTATACTTTTTAATTTTTCAATTTACTGCAGGTATGTTATACACAGTGTATCAGAAAAAACTATTCCTAATTTTCTGATGTGATAAGAGGACATGAAAGTAACATTTTTTCTTAACGAATGAGTGCCAAAAATGCATTTTGAAATTATAGTACTATGAATGAAAGAATGAATGAATCTCAACTTGAAAAGTTATTTTATTTACTTTCTATGGTAATACAGTAACTTTTTTTTTTTTATCTAATACCAGATATTAACAAAATGGTATTGACAAAATATAGGAACTGTTCAAAATTGTAAATGCCATTGCTGACACACAAAGAATATCACTGAATGATTGATCATTGAACCCTTCGAAATATCTGTGGTTGGTTACAAAGATCATCAAAAGCAAGAATAATTCTAGCTACTAGTTCTTTTGCTGTGTTGATGGGATGTTTCATAAACAATTGATTTAATATGATTCGAAATGCAAAAATCAACTGGAGCCTATCTGGGGTACATTCCAGCTAAGCAACTGTATCTGCCCTCCCTGTCCAACAATTCTGAAAACGTACATTTAAATAATTTTGAAAAAGCTGAAATGTACAGATGCATTGTCATGCTGAAAGATCACATTTTTCTGAACATTAATCAGGTCATCTTCAAGTAGCTCAGGAAGTATTTGTGCATGAAAAATAGCTTAAACATGTTCGTTCAATCATTGCAGGGTAGCATATGGCACTACTAGAAAGTTATCAACAAATCCAAACCAAATATTTACATAAAATTCCACTGATTGCGGAAATTCTCCACAGCTTTAGGACTAGTGTCACTTCAAATGTGATTGTTGTGTGTATTAAAAAGCCATCTCTTGGAAAATGTGCTTCATCTGTCCATAATTTTTGTCTGGGAAAATCAAGCTCATTGTTAATGGTGAGTAAATACCATTCAGCAAATTGTTGTCTGTTAGGAAAATCACCTGAGATTAATGTTTGTACTTTTTGAATATGAAATGGATGCTTTTCATACTCACTTAAGACTCTCCATACAGATATGTTACTGGTATTCATCCAGTGCTAGTTCTTGGATTATTTTCAAACCTTATCTTCAAAGCATAATTTTCTTACAGTTTGATTCACTCCTGAATTTACTTTCTTTAACTTGGACTGGGCCACTATCTTGAAGAAGTTGATCCAGTGTTGAAAATGTTGTACAGGAAGGAATATGATGCTGAGGATGTTGCTCCTAATAGATTTGCTTTGCAAATTAGTGTTGCCATAAGCTGCTCCAAATGTCTTATGCATGTCTGCAAATTCAATAATTGTGTACTGATGCATTTTAATACCATGAAGTTAAAAAACAGATCCCACAAAAGATATGTTGAAACTACAACAACAAAGTAACTTTATAACTTAAATGTAAATTGGAACTTGCACAGTGAAGCTAATCACATTAATTGATATCATTGTATGATTCAGTTGAACTACACACTCTTAAAGCTTCACTTACTTTTCATACATGTATGGAACCGGTTTTGAGAACATTTAGTTCCCATCTTCAATCAGCTTTAAGAGTGTGTAGTTCAACTGAATCTTACAATGATATCAATTAATAAAGTAACTTCAGTTGTTTCTTATTTCCATGGTACCAAGATAAGCTGAAACATATAATTTCAATTGTTTATGGCAAAAAGAAAAGCTGAAACATAAATGCAGCCATGATAGGAGTAAATTCAAGAAGAACATGTAAACCACTTTTAAAAAATCAGGTATTCTTCCTCTTCCTTTTATTTAAATATTCAAAAAAATAATGTTTATCCGTAAAACCATAGATAATACAGATTCACCCTTCATTAAGAATGAAGCAGTTCATCAATACAATACAAGACAAAGGTCAAACATTCATATATTTAAGCATGATACCTCCTTATACCAAAGAAGCATATTGCACTCTGGCATAAAGATATAAAGGAAAAACCGCCATGGGTGGCCGAGGTCGTTAAGGCACAGACTTGTGACGGGAGGTCCTGGGGTTCGAATCCCATCAGGACCGTCCTCCCTGATTGGGTCTTCATAACTTACAAATGCCGGGGGGAGGTACCTAAACTTAGGCCTGGAATGCTTCCTTCCTTTAAAAAAAAATCCTTTCACAATATATAATTTCATTTCCGGTATTATCAGTGTCCACCGCCTGTGATGCCTCAGTAGTAAAAACGGGCGTTAAACACTAATAAAAAAAATAAAGGAAATACAACAAGATAAAAGTTTCAAACTATCACTAAAGGCACATCTAATGAACTACTACTTCTACTCCATTCAAGATTTCATTGTAAATAATGATAAATAACTATTTCATAACTGCACTATGTCCTACAAGTGAGAGTGAAAATAAATTTCATCTAAGTACTTAGCTTGATATTATTGTATACATCTAATAGTATCATGTCTTTTACTTTTGATATTCTTGTATATAATTCAGTATTTTATTAAAACGTGTCCAATATCAATTGTACTACTACATACTAAAGCGATCAACTGGATCAATAAACTACTAGCCATTAGGTGAGTGATGAGTTGTCTTTTATATTGAAAATGAAGCATTTAAAGGATACTACTTCATTACAAAAAATATTATTTTCATGTCCTCTTATCACATAAGAAAATTACGAATCTGATACATTCTTTATAAATTATTATAGACCACATACTAACCTTTAACAGTTAAACTGCCTTTAGCCTCAGTGCGTCCAAATTTATTTTCTGCATAGCACGTATATTCACCATGATCAACAAAAGCCACATTCCTGGAAAAGTAAATACGAAATAAATACACAAATAAATAAAGAAGCAACTAATTAAAAAAAAAGCTATATTCCACACGTTCAGTAACAATTTTGTACATATCAGAAGAGAGACTTTCGGACAATTTATGTGCATGAGTTTTTTGAATGATGAGATAAAGCTTTTGTTTAGTCATCTCCCTTAAATGAGGACAGATGGTCAACTTGATCTCTCTACATCTACATAGATTTTTTCATATTATGTAAGCAAGACAGAGAATAGACATGAGGTTGAAGGAAAATTTGAGAAACATTTGATACAAACAAATAGATAAACCAGCTTTGGCAGCACATTTTTGGAATGAAAACCATGAAATAGAAATAGGGATCACATTATTAAAAACTGTTCAACAACAAAAAGAACTAAACATATGGGAAAGGATTTATATAAAAAAAACATGAGCAATACCTTATGAACTTCCACATCCCAGAAGCAGACCAGTTTATTCAAGTTTATCACAAGACTACCAGAGCCAACCCAGATACCTTCCTAATCAACTCCTATGAATGATCCAACAGTTGTTTTACAGCTGATGAATTGAACAATTGTTCCATGAAACATGTCCTGAGTAAATCTCATGTAAGTGAAACCATAAAGATGTTGTAAATTAAAATGTAAATTGGAACTTGCACAGTGAGGCTAATCAATTAATTGATATCATTGTATGATTCAGTTGAACTACTCACTCTTAAAGCTTCACTTACTTTTCATAAATGTGTGGAACCGGTTTCGAGAACATTTAGTTCCCATCTTCAGCCAGGCTAAAGTTCAACTGTGGATCATTCGTTGAGCTGTGGGAATTTGTATTCTGCTCTGGTGGCAGTGTGATAAACTTGTAGTTTATGTTTTCATCTCCGGCAGTGTCGAAGTTCATTAGACTATCTTTGTATTTGTAGATGTAGATTTTTTCCCAGGCTGCTAGTTCCGTAGATCCTTTTACTGATTTTAATAATTTTACTTTATTTATTATGTCGTGATTTTGTGTCCAAAAATGATATGCTACTGCTGATTTCTCTATTTGTTTGTACTTTATATTCCTAAAATGTTCCTTTAACCGTATGCCTATATTTCTCTTTGTTTTTCCAATGTAGATTTTTTCACATTCTGCACAATTTATTTTCTGCTTTTTTCTCTTGTGGAATAATACTGTCATTAACATTATCTATTAGTAAGTTTTTAACATTAATCTGTGCCAACCTGGTATTAAAATCTATAAGAATATTCTGAAATTTTTTGTAGCCCATGGATGATATGTGAACTTTTTAAAAATTAGTTTATCTTTTCTTGCTGAAAGTGTTGTGGTTTCTTTGATATGTTTTTGTCTCTTGAATTTCTGCACCTTTTTGTGTACTAGTTCTTTTTTAAAACTATTTTTAACTGCTGTTTCTTCTATTTATTTGTATTCATTAAAATATTCTTTGCTAATTTGTAGGTTAACTAGCCTGTGTGTTAAACTGTTAATAACTGCATTATCAGCTTTGATGTGATTATCTGCATGTGTATTCTTTCTGTATATTCTGTATATTCCAAATTCAAGATTTTCTTGACATTTCATTAGTTTAATGGCAACATGTCATCTGTATCTATTTCATATGTAAATGATATGTTTATATCTTGTATATTTAAAAGTTTTAAGGCATCATCAATGAGTTTTTTGTTAACTATGGCAAATATATCGTCTACATATCTGTACCATACCTTAAATAAGTATGGAAAAGCTGTGTTGATGTGTGTTTCAAATCTATTCATGAAGAGGTTAGCTAGAAATGGAGATAAGGGCTGCCCATTGTAAGTCCTGCTTCTTGTTTATAAAATTTTCCTTTAAAAGTAAAAAGGCTTGGTTTGTGCAAATTTCTGTGAGTATGATGTATTCTTCTGTGTGTTTATCCTTAATTCCACTTGATTTAAGTCAATCATGTAGATAAATCAGGAGTTTTTCTTTTGGTATGCTTGGAAACAGAGATTCTACTTCAAAAGATATAAGATTGTCAGAGAGATGTAATTTTATATCCTTAATTTTTTCTATTAACTGATATGAATTGTTTATACTCCTGCTTTGAAATTTTGGTAATGTCTTGAATCTATTAGCTAACCATTTTGCTAAATAGTAAGACGGAGTATTGATGTTATGATGGGACGCATACCATTTCCAATCTTGCAAATTTTGGGTAACCATATATCTTAGCTATTTTTGGGTTGTTTTGTTTTATTTTGTATATTGTTTCCTTTGGGATGACTGTACATGTTTTCAGAACCTCATTGATGGAATTAATTCACCCTTTCAATGGATCTGACTGGATCTGAACATATTCTTTTTTATTTAACAAATTCTGCATTCTATTATTATAATCTTCTTTATCTAATATTACTATTCTGTTTCCTTTGTCTGCTTTTGTATAAATACATCCTTATCATTTAAGGATTTTATTGTGTTCTTGTATGTCTTGTATACTGTTGTATTCTTTTTAACCATGCCTTTGAAAACCTTTTCTGATTTAATTCCAATTATTTTTTTTCTTTGTTCTTTAATCCTTCAATGGATACTTCCAAATCTACCAAATCATCTTCTATTTTAGTGGTATATTGTACACAAGTTTTTAAGCCTTTATTTAGAAATGCTAATTCTTCTTTTTTGAAATTTTCATTAGATAGATTTTCTACATAATTGTTTAGGTTTTGGAGTTTTCTTTGATTTATGATAAAATAAAGATTACTAAATTTTCTTTTTTGATTGCTGACTTTTTTTGTTTACTAGAAATTGTATATGTTCTAAGGCTGTTGTAATTAAATTATACCACATTATGCAACCTAACCTCTTTGAAATCTGTGTTTTCCATATAGTTTAAGATCAATATTTGTCATTTTTGTATAATGTTTTGGCTTTTCTATTAACTTTTCTTTTGACTTAACTCAGCCATTCATCCTAGATACACCACTTCCAATTCCTCTAATTCTAACAAGCAACAAGCACTTTCTACCTTATATAAAAGACATAACAGTATGCATCTCTAAAATCTTAAAGAAGGGCATAAAACCAGATTTATACCAACCATAAAATTAGGATGTATGGTATGTCCTGCTAAAGATCCTATAGATCTCCTTAACATCACTGGAGTTTACAAAATTCTCTGCAAATGTAGGAAAGTGTGTACTGGTATGACTGGAAGATCAGTTAAAAAATGAATCTAAGAACACAGATGCTCTTTACGTCATAATCAGCCAGATTGATTTGCCATGGCAGAACATGCCCTGAATGAATGCCATGGGATATATTTTGGCAAGATAAAAGTGATTGCTAAAACAAAAGATTATTTTAATTTAGTTAGAAGGGAGAGTGTTGAAATACAACAGTATCCTTACAATATAAATAGATATAGTAGTTTTTGCCTGAGCAATACATGGAAACCTATTCTTCATAACAAACAGATCCCCTTTTCCCTCCCATCTACATCAACATTGATCATTGAATGTCTGGCTAGACCTGACATGAAACACTACTGATTGCACTGATAGGCAGCGAAAGCTCTGTTTTAGTTTTTAAAACAAACATTAAGGCACAAATTAATTTTTTTTTATTTTAATTTTAACATTATGAACACCGGTCGTGAAAGCTTAAGATATATTATAGCAATATATTGGAAAGCACGAGGTTAATTATAAAGTCTATGACATACGTTCTATGTAGCTTGCCACTTTCTTTTTAATAATTGCTATAATTAATAAATGAATATTTATGTGCCAATAATTGCACCAGGACTTGGTAACTGTTCATGGTGATTAAGTGTGTTCATATGATACTATTGCAAGCTGGATTCGATCAACTGAAGACTGGCTAGAGACTTTGAAAAACAGCCCTGGCTCTGACCGGCCTTGGGAAGCTGTGAACAAGAGAACAATTCAAAGAGTGAGGAACTTTGTGGAGGAAAATTCTCTCTCTCTCTCTCTCTCTCTCTCTCTCTCTCTCTCACACACACACACACACACACACACACACTTATTATTACTTTTGAAATGCTGTGTGGAAGTGTATAACAGTGTTGGCAACATTTACAGTTTACTACATGAATATTTAAAGCTGAGAAAAATCTGTACAAAACTGGGTTCCATATTCCCTAACCAATGAAGAGAAGAAAGGAATGTGCAAGGAAACTGCTGAGCATGTTTCCACCAAATGGTCCTAAACATTTGACAGATACATACACTGGTTATGAAAAGTTGGTTTTATCACTATGACATCCCAAATAAATAATAAAATAGTCAAATTTCATTGACTTCCTCATAAATAATTTGTTATCTGATACTATTTCACTGTGAAAATCCCAAACTATTCAAATTTATCCCAAATAAAGTTCAGAACTGCACATGTGTAAATGAGAATGACCCAAGACCAGCTGTTCTTCAATAAGATTTTTATTCTCGGAAGTAAATGTTCACGGTTTTCTTCAACTAAAGGACCATTGGTAGTTGATTGTATGCAACAAGAAATGACAATGAATGGACAATACTATGGCACTTATATTAATGGTCATTTGATCAACGACATCTGAAGACAGGAACTTCAAAGCTGTTGCTTTTGCACGACAATGCATCTCCTCACAGAACAACTGCAAATTTGGGTCACCATAGTCCAGTTGCTTGATCATCCCTGACCTTGCACCAGGCAACTTCTGATTGTTTCCACAATTGAAATCTTGCAATTCTGGAAAATCTTTTAAACCAGAGCAGGACATTGCTTAAGCTATAAATTCAGCTCTGTTGACAATTACTCATTCAAGTAATATAGTGCTTTTTACAAATGGTTGCACCGTCTACAACTGTTTGTGGAGAGATATGAAGAGTATTTTGAAGGAGTGTGAGGATAAGTTTGAGAATTAATTTCTTAGCTTGTACTTTAAGATGGCACTTGCAAACTTTTTGAATGCCCTTGTATGTTGTTCCATACTCTAATGAGGTGACTTTGCATGCTTCCTCTTCTAACTGAAAAATTCTGTTATCGAACACAGTGATCATGAGTTGAAAATAAAAGATCCTTCATGGCATTAACAAACTTATTTCATGTGATTGACACGTATTAGTAACTGCTATCTGCAAATAGTTGCTCCAAACTCCCAAATTTTGGTTTTGTGATACAACATAAGTGCCAGCAAAGATCACCATGGTATATAGGCTTAGGAGAATTACGTGGAACAAGTGATTATAATTTTGACACTATGTACAAACAGAAGCACAGAAAATACATCAGTTTCAATCTTTTTAAATGGGTCTCATATTATTATTTTATTCTTATTTGCATACAATGATAATGATGGAGATTGTGCTTTAACTCTGGAGATATCTTTTGATTTTATGGGGAAATTTTTACAAATAAATCGTTAATTACAGATTTGTTCACAACGAACTGTTTGGTATAATTACATGTTTTATTACTTAATTGCTAATAGATAATTCTCTTTTTTATCTTTGATTTTTATGATTTTCTGTACATTTATTTTAATTTGTTATTTCTCCATTGCATCCTCAAAAGTTATGCCTAAACATTTCATTGTATGGGGGGCAGAAAGTAAATAGGTATTAATTAATGGCTGTAGACAATGAAATCATAATGGAAATAACATATAATTTCATAAAATAGGATTTGAGTTTTCGTGCCTCAGAAGTATAGATCGTGACTGTGAGAAGATGGCTGAATGTCTTCTGTTATGGAGCAAGAGCAGATTGCAATATGTTGTGAAGTGTGGAGTTCCATTTATCTTGTTCAGAAATGGTAAAGTATGGTGAAGGGAAGGAATGCTAAAATCCATTCATAGACAATAAGGAACTGTAATTCGAAGCTAATGACTACTACAGGTTCAGTTAAGGATGCAAGAGGAAGTAATTCATCCTTGTCCCATACTGAGGGCAACATTGCAGTTGTGTGGAAAATTTTTGATTGTGGTCTGGATGAATCAACACATCAAGCAGCTTGCAAAAATAAACTCACAAGATACTCCATGTGGAATGTATTGCAAGAAGACTTGGTGGTACTACAGGTCTTCTACTTGCAATTCTCTCCATTACATGCAGTTCTGACAACAGAAGACTGGGATTGCAGAATGGAGTATGAAGAGTTGTTACAGGATTGGCACGAAGACTGGCCTCTACTATTTCAAACATCATCTAGAGTGATGAGGTCATACTCCCTGTGCGAGGTTTTGTCAATTGTCATTAGTGGGCAGAACACAATCCTGGTATGACAATGGAAAAGATGCAGAGTAGTCCAAAAGTCACCATGTGGCCTGGAATGATGGCCACAATCTCATTGAGCCACATCTCCATACACATATGCTCACATTGATGTTTGAGGTATTTCACCGTATTCCCATGTAACAGTGTACACATAACATTAATTTCAATAAATTACTATTACAAGTGTAGCAATTGTATTCTATTTTCAAAATCTAGTTACTTTCTACCCACCATGTATATACCCAAAAAGAGAGGCAATTTAGTATTAAACACTTACTTAATTTCAAGGTCCCCATTATCCAGTACTGTATAGCGTCCTCCTGTGAGCTCTTTAGAATTGTGAATCCATTTTACTTGAGGTTTTGGTGCACCAAAGACACGACACTGAAGAGTTACAGTTTGTCCATCTACTGTTGCTTCATCCCGAGGTGGGTCTGTTATCTCTGGAGCCAATGCTGTAAGTGATACGATTTTCATTTCATTATCCACACTGTTTTTAAAAAAAAGCATGACAAGAGATAAAAACAATGAATTGTACAATGTTGTGAAATAAATACTGAGTTTGTAATATAATGCTAAAATAACTGATAGGCTTTCTTCAAAGAATAACAAAACATTCTGAAATTCTGAACAAAATGATGTGCAGTACTGTAAAAAGTAATTGCTAAGGCTGACTATATATACACATTAAGAAGTGGGTATTAAGTGACACTGTATTTCACTAACTGATTAATTTATCAGAACATGTTTCAAGAGCATTTGCTCTCATATTCAGCTGAGGGTAGACCAATGCTAGGAGGTGAAATTGTGGCCTCTGGTGGTTCCAATATAAAGTGAAACAGGAAGTCCATTGGTGGGATGTCAAAATTCATAACATGATGCTTATTCTTTAAATTTAAAATATTTCCCTACATTGCTAATTCCCTGGGATTTTTGATAGCTTTCAACAGTTTGGTTTCTTTGCAATGTCATAATTACATGTCCAAAAATGATCTTAACTGCTTATTTATCCAACTATTTATATCTTACATTTCTAAAGTGTTCTTTCATCCTTGTCTCCAAATTTCTTTTTTTGTTCTACCTATATACATCTGATTACAATCCAAATAATTTATCTAATACACTCCTGCATTTTTGTTGGAAGGTATAACATCTTTTATGGTATTGTTCAAAAAGTTTCCAATGTTAAATTTATTTTATGCCGCCAATATAATATTAAATTTTTAAAATATGTTTATGAATGCCCTGTTTTTCCCATGGATGGTATATGAATTTTCTAAAACTGAAGTCCTTTATCATGGAGAGAGTGATGGTGTTTTTAATATACTTAAGTATTTTGAAATGTCTGATCTTATGTGCTAATGAACTGTTGAATCCATTGCTGAGGGCAGTCTTGATGATGTACTGGTATTCCATTGTGTATTCTTCCTTGTTGCGTGGGATGTTTACCAATCTATGAGCTAGACTGTTTATAATGGCTTGTTGGTGTGATCTAGGGTTGAAGCTATTATTTTTTATGTGATTATCTGCATATGTTGGTTTCCTATATATACCAAATGAAACTATTTTGCTTATCCTGTAGATTTTCCAGTCCAAAAAGGGCAAACAACCTTCCTCTTCCATTTCCATAGATTCCATAGATCTTTCCAATGAACTTAATACTTTGGTCTTGCAGATTTAGTATTTTTTTTTTTTTTTTGGTACTGTTGCAAATATAACGCATTCATTCATGAATAAAAGATAAAAGGAAATGCCTTAGTAATGCGTTTTTATTGTACTAATGAATAAATTTTCCAAAAATAGAGAGAGAGGATTACCCACAGCTAAACCAGAATTTTGTTGGTAAATTTTTCTGTTGGACATAAAGAAGTTTGGTCTATACACAATTTTGTTAAGATTAGAATAATCCTCAATTTCATCTACTGGTATGTTCACTACATTTTAGCCATTTCTGTAGTTTAAGGATCAGTCTTTGTTTTGGAATACTAGTGAACAAAGATGCAACATCAAGAGAGACAAGGAAGTCTCTGGCAAAATCACTGCAATGTTAATTTTGTCAAATTTATAGGAATTGGTGCTGCTAAGGGAGTTTAAAAGCTATTTTATTTATAAACAGGGCCCTACTGCATATTAGTCTGGTCATAAATTAAAAACTTTCTTTAAGCAGCTGTTTTGTTTTCAAGTAAAATTTTCTTTTGCATAACTCGTGAAACATTCCGACTGTCATGCTTGTACATTTTATATGAGGTAAATCAGATAAGAGAATTGCATTGAGAAGGGAAGATAATACATTAATTGAATAAAAAATATTTTGTCAGTTGCGAAGTCTAAGAAGAGAGGAAAGGACTTATGCCCTGATTAAAATTTGTAATTAATTCATAGCTGGGTTTGGGACCGAGTTCAAGTATGTAGTTATGGCAACAACCAGAAATAGCTGGCAATGCTGAATCATCTTTTGAGCATCAGTTTTTATCATAGATCTTTATGATTATTAAAATTGACTCTCTTAAGCAATCAGAACAGAAAATGTTTCATGATTTTTTAATTCTGTTACTTTAAATATACAATTTATTTGAGAATTTTTCAACATTGATATTTTGAAAGTTTTCTCTTGTAATCTTAAACAGATACTTTACATGGGCAGTTCAGCAAGTTCGTGCAAAGTGATGACACTAGAGTGTTACCAAATTATCTTGACAATATGGCAACTCTTGAGGGATCATGTTGTAAGTAGCTATAAAGCTTAGTCTATGTTTGACAGTCATTTGATTTCTGATATTTGGTTCGATATTTTTAATACTAGAACTTCGGTAATCTTTTAATATTTGGACATGTCTTGAATGCCATTGAATTCATCCTCAGCTACTTTTAAGTAGGAGAAAGTAGCTGAGAATGAATAAGAATCTTTCTACATTATATACGTAGCCATTTGATTGTTTAAACTTATGAATAAATGTGCTGCTTTTGCTAATGATCTCTCCCACAAAAAAAAAAGGAACTAGCCCCTTCTGCACAAAATTTGTAGGTGTTTAAACAAATCCAAGTGAATATTGTAAGTGGTATGTGACAGTCAATGAAATGGAGCAGCAGTTGAAACCTTAAGTTGCAGCCAGAAAAAGTAATTCAACAACAGATAAGACAGGAATAAGACAAGAAGAGTCTCCTCAGCTGGAAAGGTTATGGCAGCTAGTTTTGGGGAATTGCCAAGGTATGATTTTAATTTACTTTTTGAAAAGTGCAAAACTATAAACAGTAAACATTATTCTGTATTAACAAAATAGTTATATGACACTATCATAAAAAAAGCATTTATTTGGCAAAGAAGTTTTGTTTCATTAGAATAATATCCAGCACAAAAATCTGTGATTGTAATATCAAAATTATTATAATTTGATAATTTGGGGCAAGATTATCAAGTAGTGGAGGGTGGGAACCATAAGGAAAGAATGTTATTGTTAAAAGTAAAGTAGCCATGAGAGCAATAAGAATATGTTTGAGGAAAATTCCAAATATATCAATGAATTCTTTGGAGAAATTATACAAATTAGTAGTGGAATAAAAAAAATAGGGCGCTTCTTAGGGATGGTTGAAAATTTATTTATTTCATAAGATTTTTGAAGAGAGGTTGCTTAAAGCTTCGAGAGGAGTAACTTTAACCGAGTCAGGGAGGATAGGAAAGAAGGGTTTAGTGGTGGAGATTTAAAATATTGGTATAGGATTTTGAAATTAGGAGACCACAGTGTTCTAAAAGAGAGTATGAAATATCAAAAGAAATATGAGAGGTAACAGCTGCATGAGAGGAGGGGGATATATTACAAGAAATTGGAACGGGGAACTTTGAGAATTTGGAGATAAAAGTAGACAAAGGTTTTAGAAGGACGTAAGACAAAAAATTGAAAATATATAGGGGCAAGAGATTTGGGCTAGTTTTAGAGACAGGAATTCTTTAAAACTATAGGAAATAATTAAAAGAAATGAGGGAGAGAGAAATATGTAGATTATTGATAAATTTGGGAGGGAAAGATTTGCCTGGATGTGAGCAGGAACATTGTCTTTAAAGGATTTCAGAGGAAAATGGGGAATGGCATGTTATACGCAGAGAGGCTGAAGGAATATTTCAATGTTTATAAGAATGTGAAGGGGTAGAGGAGAGAGGGTGTATGGCAGTTTTTTTTTTTTTGATTGATTTATTTATGGACGCTCCTTAACATCTCAGGTCATCAGCGTCCCATTCAACCCAGGGCGTGAAACGGCCGACAAATTTTGCTCAGAGGCCTCTCGTATAGGCAGTGAAATGGAATAAATTGTAGATAGAAAGCATAGCACATAAAATGTTGACAATATGGGGATGAAAACTTAGGGGACTACTTAGGAAAAGTAAGGGAGAAATGGATTAGAATAGTTAAGAAGGATGAGAGAATTGGGGTATGATTGGTAAAATAGTGCTAACAAGGGAAATATAAGTAGCGGGTTTCATTATGCAGATAACCTAGGGGTTGTTTTCTTTTTTTGAATGATTTATTTATGGATGCTCTTTAACAGTTCAGGTCATCAGCGTCCCATTCAACTCAGGGCGTGAAACGGCCAACAAATTTTGCTCAGAGGCCTCTCTTTCAGGCTTGAGGTTCTTTTTTGTGCCGTAAATGTATGACACAGGACCCACGGCTTTACTTCCCTTCCGAAGGAAGCCATACTTAGGATTTTTATGCCCCGAAAAAATCCATCAGTCCTGGCCAGGTTCAAACCCGCAATCTTGGGTTTAGGAGGCAAGTATGGTAACCACTACACCACCAGGACCAACCCTAGGGGTTGTGTAACGAGGCCTCATGTAAACAGATGTTAGATCTATTAATATTATAATGTAGGTTAAGCATGTTCATTTGTTAAATATTCACAAATGTTTACTATAAATTTGGTAAATAAAAGTAGTTTGTGTTTCTATATATTTATACTGTATGTGGCCAAACCTGTCTTCAGGAAATTCCTGTGAAAAATCACCGATGAGCTGAAGACTACATTCTCTCGGTAGTTAATTGAAAATAGTTAAACTGTTTATATAGAGATAGTATTGGTAAATAAATTCAATTCAATACTTATAGCATGAAATTCATTCTCACCTCCCCTATCCTCAGGTTTTGGTTACCTTGAACTAATTTTTAAAAAGTAGATGAAAAACACAATAGTGTTTGGAGCATATTACAGCAACGTAACTGATTTTGTGTACCAACTTAAACTGTGGATGAAACTTGTATCCATTATTACATATTAGAATGAAAACAGTGGAAGAAGTTAAATACTCAGCCCCAAAGAAGAGTGAAGTTTATTCCAGATTATTGCATCACCAATGTGTATGTGAGGCTGTTGTCTTGGGATTAAAGCTATTATTTTATAATCTTCAAATCTAAAAAGGGGGAAGGAACCTATTTTTTTCAATTTCCAATATAAATTGTATGGATCTTTCCTGTAAGTGTTAACAAATTTAAGAAATTGTTAATCAGATATTTAAATATAATGCCAAATATATCATCCACGTATCTGTGCCAAGTTTTAAAAATTACTAGAATCAGTTGAGTGAGTTTCAAAATCCTAAACAGATCTGCCAAGAAAGGTGAAGGAGGGTTACCCATAACTAATCCAGAACTTTGTTAGTTAATTTTTCAGTTAGTCTTCTACTGATAATGGGAATGAATGTTCTCAAAAATGTCTAATTAAAAAGCAAGTAAGAGAAGCTTAAGTGTTCACCAAACCAACCATATATCAAAATTATATTTTACTGCTTCACTGTTAATAGCTTCAGCAGTGCAAGTCATATGCCAGCAACTTACCTCTCCCCTATAACCACTAGAGTTGTTGAAATACAGCTTTTGAAAATAATTTTCTAGTGGAATACAAATAATTTTTGCTTACCTAAGACATTAACATAGACATCCTTGTATACATATCCCAGACTGTTGGTAGCATTGCAGCCATAATTTCCTGTATCTTTCTTTTCAAGATTGGTAATAATAATTCGATTATCTGCAGTAAGAGTACGCCTGGAATTAGGTGGAGCTTCACTGAGAGGTCGACCATTATGGATCCAATTTATCTTTGGTTCAGGAATACCAGAGGCTTTACAGCGGAATTCTATGGTTTCATCTTCTGCTGCATTGATCACTTCTGGTTCCTCAATGAAATACGGTGCAGCTGAAAGTAATTACATATATGTCTTTATGAATTTTGGAAATACACCGTAGGCACATATTACAAAATTGACATATCTATGTACAAAACCAATAAATTCTTATAGTGTGTTCATAAAAGCATATTGAAGTTACAGATTTTGTATTCAAATAAAATAAAATAAAATAAAATAAAATAATACCATGATATTCATACTGCATTGAAGAGCACTTAAATAGTTAGGATAAGCTTAACCCATTTGCATTATATTTAAATACCCTTCCCAGATCACAAATATTAGATTTAAGTAGCAGCAGAGAGTTGTGAAATGCATGTTCATATACAAATAGTCATAAACTATAAACACAATTCCTCATTTCTGATAACTTAATTGCAGCAAAACTAGAAAATTACGTTAAGATTACCATAAATTTATATACTATGGTGAAATGAATTTTTGTTTTCCTCTGGAATATTTTGCTTTGTGAGTAAGCTTGACTAATTAACCACTTAGCCAGGTCTCGATGATTAGTAGGTGGGTAAAATTATAAAACAAACCTACAATACACAAATGAATTTAAGAGGCTCATTACTTACCAAATTATCAAATGAGTTGTTGAAAGTGATGACCTTCATTCTAAAACATTTTTGGCATCTATTTAGGAAATTATTCATCATTTGCTGTAGTTCACTTTGTAAACCAAATTCAATTTCAGTCCTCTCTGTGAAAAGACCGTATGGAGTAATGTTTGCAATTGTTTCTCTTACTCTTGTTTGAAGTGGTCAAGTTTCTCAATTCTTTCATTGTAAACCACATTCTTGATATGACCATATAAGAGTGAAATCAAAATTTCTTGCAAGTCATGCAATGGATGCATTTCTTCCAATTGAACAGATAATGCTTACCCCTTAACGTGTATCATTACATTGGCAAAAATCAATTGATTAGGGTACAATTTATTGCCACATCTGCCTTATTTCCTTGACCTAGCTCCATCTGACTGCCTTCTGTTTCTTAAAGTGAGAAAATACCTTGGTGGAAAGAAATTTTCATCTGACAAATAGCTTATAAATCATCAGATGAGGCATATTTTGCAGGTCTGGAGGAATGTGACTTTCGTGATGGACTAAAAGCTTTGGAGCATTGCTGGACAAAGTGCATTAGTGTCAAGCGAGATTATGTTGAAAAATAATTATTTCAAATGCTAAGCCAATATTTTGTGCTTCATTCCCAGAACTTTTCAAATGAAATCAATATAAATTATGGAAAGCGATTACTATTATCAAGCATCAATTAGTCGTGAATCGAAATATATTCCACATTTGAATAGTTTGGGATTTTCACAGTGAAATATAGTATCATATAACACATTATTTATGAGGAGATCATTCAAATTTCACTAGTTTTGTTCCATTTAGTTGGATATATTTCAAAGGCAAATTTCCTTCATCATCAGCATGGTTCCACTGTCAGCTTTCCAGCATGGTATTAAGATGTCGATCTTTGGATTTTATAAACTTTTTGATGAGGTTATCGTTATTTGGAAGATCAAAATTAACTAAATTTTCCTTAATTGAAATCATTTTATGATATAGTCGAACTACACACTCTTATGCTTCACTTACTTGTCACTATTGTAGACCGGTTTCGAGAACAGTTGTTCTCATCATCAGTTCAAATCTCCGACTGCTGGATAATTCGTTGTGTTGTTGGTATTCTGCTCTGGAGGAGGTGTGATGAACTTAAAGTTTATATTTTCTTCGCCGGAAGTGTCAAAGTTCATTAAACTGTCTCTGTATTTGTAAATGTATATTTTCTCCCATGTTGCTAATTCTGTAGGTCCTTGCACTGATTTTAATAATTTTGCTTTATTCACTATATCGTGGTTTTCTGTCCAAAAATGAAATGCCACTGCTGATTTCTCAGTTTGCTTGTATTTTATGTTCCTGAAATGTTCTTTTAACCTTGTGCCTATGTTTCGCTTTGTTTTTCCTATGTATATTTTTCCACATTCTTCACAACTTATTTTGTAAATGCCTGGTTTTTTCTCCTGTGGAATACTGTCATTAACATTGTCTGTGAGAAGATGTTTAACATTAAACTTGTTAATCGGTGCCAACCTGATATTAAAATCTTTAAGAATTTTCTGAAATTTTTTTGTAGCCCATGGATGATATGTAAATTTTTTAAAAATTTGTTTGTCTTTCTTTGCTGAAAGTGTTGTGGTTTCTTTTCTAAGCTTTTGCCTCTTGAATTTCTGTACCTTTTTGTATACTAGTTCTTTCTTAAAACCATTTTTAATTGCTGTTTTTTCTATATGTTTGTATTCTTTAAAGAATTCATCCTTGCTAATTTGTAGGTTAACTAGCCTGTGTGTTAAACTATTGATAACTGCATGTTTGTGAGAAGTGGGGTTAAAACTGTCAGCTTTTATGTGATTGTCTGCATGTGTATCTTTTCTGTAAATTCCAAATTCTAGACTTCCTTGATTTTTCATTATTTTTATGTCCAAGAATGGTAATATGTTATCAATTTCTGTTTCGTATGTGAACGATATATTTTTGTCTTGTAAATTCAAAAGTTTTATGGCATCCAATGGCATCCATGCCATTGTTAGCAATAAGCTCATTGAGGATGCCATAAAACTTTTGAATTTACAAGACAAAAATATATCGTTCACATACGAAACAGAAATTGATAACATATTACCATTCTTGGACATAAAAATAATGAAAAATCAAGGAAGTCTAGAATTTGGAATTTACAGAAAAGATACACATGCAGACAATCACATAAAAGCTGACAGTTTTAACCCCACTTCTCACAAACATGCAGTTATCAATAGTTTAACACACAGGCTAGTTAACCTACAAATTAGCAAGGATGAATTCTTTAAAGAATACAAACATATAGAAAAAACAGCAATTAAAAATGGTTTTAAGAAAGAACTAGTATACAAAAAGGTACAGAAATTCAAGAGGCAAAAGCTTAGAAAAGAAACCACAACACTTTCAGCAAAGAAAGACAAACAAATTTTTAAAAAATTTACATATCATCCATGGGCTACAAAAAAATTTCAGAAAATTCTTAAAGATTTTAATATCAGGTTGGCACCGATTAACAAGTTTAATGTTAAACATCTTCTCACAGACAATGTTAATGACAGTATTCCACAGGAGAAAAAACCAGGCATTTACAAAATAAGTTGTGAAGAATGTGGAAAAATATACATAGGAAAAACAAAGCGAAACATAGGCACAAGGTTAAAAGAACATTTCAGGAACATAAAATACAAGCAAACTGAGAAATCAGCAGTGGCATTTCATTTTTGGACAGAAAACCACGATATAGTGAATAAAGCAAAATTATTAAAATCAGTGCAAGGACCTACAGAATTAGCAACATGGGAGAAAATATACATTTACAAATACAGAGACAGTTTAATGAACTTTGACACTTCCGGCGAAGAAAATATAAACTTTAAGTTCATCACACCTCCTCCAGAGCAGAATACCAACAACACAACGAATTATCCAGCAGTCGGAGATTTGAACTGATGATGAGAACAACTGTTCTCGAAACCGGTCTACAATAGTGACAAGTAAGTGAAGCATAAGAGTGTGTAGTTCGACTATATCATAAAATGATTTCAATTATATGATTGGCTTCACTGTGAATGTTCCAATTAACATTTTTAGTTAAATTTTCCTTGTTTTCATTCAAGAATATACTGATAACTATATGGATTTTTGAAGAGCTTTTAAGAGTTTTGGTTCATTTTAGAACTCAAGGTTTTTGCCAGAAATGGTATGCTACTGCTGATTTTTCCATATGATTATATTTTACATTTCTCATGTGTTCCTTAAACTGTATGGTAATGTTCCTTTTTGTTTTACCTATACATTTATTATTGCAGTCTTTGCAACTGATTTCATAAATGCTTGATTGTTTTGCTGGCGGGATTTTTCTTTGTGTTGGTTTATAGGAGGTTCTTCAAACTGCATTTATTCATTGAAGCCAAAATAATGTTGGCATCTTTAAAAAAATTTTTAAATTTTTGGTGTGCCCATGGATGGAATGTAAATTTCTTATATATCTGCTCTCTTTTGCAACCTTTCGGTGTGATGATATCTTTTATTTGTTTTTCTATCTTTTTCTTGACCAGATCTTTTCAGTAGCTATTTTTCTGTGCTATATCCATGATTTTTTGTTACTGCAATTTGTCGTATTCTGTCTCACTTATTGGTAGGTTTGTTAATCTGAATGTGAGCCTATTGATTATAGGGAGTTTATGTTGTTTTGGATTGTGGCTGTTGCTTTTTATATAATTATCCATGTGGGTATCTCTCTTGGATATCCAAATTCCAGTATGTTATAATATTTTATAATTTTTATATCCAGGAAAGGAAGAACCTTGTTGTCCTCCATTTCCATTTTGGATTTTATGTTGCTGTCTTATGGTTTATTAGTTTTATTGTGTCATCTTTCCATTTTTCATCTACTATTGCAAAGACATCATCAACATAACAGTATCTACATTTGTATATATGTGGGAAAGCCTCTACCAATTTTGTTTCCAAGAAACTCATGTATATGTCTGCTAAGAATGGTGAGAGCAGATTAACCATTACTAAACCATTCTTTTGTGTATATATCTTGCCTCTGAATGTGAAGTAGGTTTGATTGATGCAAATTTTGGTGAGGTTCAGATATTGTTCTATTATTTCTCCAGGTAACTTGATTGAGTATTATACTTACGAAGCTGTTGACAATGGCAATATAACCTAAACTTAGATATTCATTTTTTACACTAAACTCCATTCACTTACACAAAAGTAAGACGCGTTTCTGGAGAATCTCTCCCATCTTCAGTTGCTCATTGAACCGCCGTTACTCAAAATTATTGCTGTACAAACGGATGTTCCTACGGTGGCCTCTGCTGGTTGAAGTAGGAAGTTGCTGAGCTCATCCATAGGAGGAAACTCGAAATTCATTAGGTTTTCTCTATTTTTTGGTGGCCTCTGCTGGTTGAAGTAGGAAGTTGCTGAGCTCATCCATAGGAGGAAACTCGAAATTCATTAGGTTTTCTCTATTTTTTGGTGGCCTCTGTTGGTTGAAGTAGGAAGTTGCTGAGCTCATTTCATATTAAAGAATAGAGAAAACCTAATGAATTTCGAGTTTCCTCCTATGGATGAGCTCAGTAACTTCCTACTTCAACCAGCAGAGGCCACCAAAAAATAGAGAAAACCTAATGAATTTCGAGTTTCCTCCTATGGATGAGCTCAGCAACTTCCTACTTCAACCAGCAGAGGCCACCACAGGAACATCCGTTTGTTCAGTTTTGAGTAACGGCAGTTCAGTGAGCAATTGAAGATGGGAGAGATTCTCCAGAAACGCGTCTTACTTTTGTGTAAGTGAATGGAATTTAGTGTAAAAAAGAATACCTAAGTTTAGGTTGATTTAATTGAGCCATTTTTTTAAGACATTTATTAGTTTCTCTTTGGGGATGTTAGGGAACATAGAAACCACATCATAAGAGACTAGTAAACCCAGGTTTTCCAGTTTCAGTTTAATTCTCTTATTAGTTCTGTTGATTTTATGCTTTAGCTTTTGTATTCCTGTAACCTATTGATTTGTTTTAACAAGTAATTGGCTAAATTGTATGTGGATGAATTTATTCTATTTACTATAGGTCTCTTATTACCAGGTTTATGTATTTTCCATAGCCCATAGATTCTGGGTGTGGTACGGTTGTCTGATAAAATCTTCTTTTTTGACAAATTATTATGAAATTACTGAAATTTCACTAATTTTAGTGAATTAGTGATTTTGTAATAATAATTTGTCATTTATTCCCTATTTCCTGTGAAAATCCCCGATACAAAAAAAATCTTTTTTTGTTCCTCTTTCAGTATGGTTATGCTTTTTAGTAATTTACTTAATGCACTGATATATTTTTGGGTAGGATCAGTTATTATATTTTCATACTCCTGGCTGTCTAGTAAATTATACATGCTATTTTCATAATCTACCTCATTCATTATGATGATTTTGTTGCCTTTGTCAGCCCTGCTGCAAATTACACCTTTTTCTTTTAGGGATCTGAATACCCTATGAAATGGTCATTTTTTGATCCTTTTCTTTTGTTTTAATTTTTTTTTCTAGGACTTTCCCACATTGTGCTTTGATGAAATTTTTTCTCTTCTTCGGATTTACTGAAAATCGCTATTTCGATATCCATTATATATTTCATTAAATTTCTTGAGTAATCTATGCAAGAGTTGAGACCTGTATTTAATAGTTGTAATTCTTCTGTTGAAAAATGTTGATTTGACAGATTTATGACATTGTCTATTGGTTTATTCTGGCTTTCATCAGCAGTAGACCATCACGGGTGGCTGAGGTCGTTAAGGCTCGGACTTGTGAGCGGGAGGTCTGGGGTTTGAATTCTGCCAAGATCGTCCTCCCTGGCTGAGGTTTTTCCCAGGTTTTCCTCAGTCCTCATAACTGGCAAATGCTGGGGAGGTATCCTAAACTTAGGCCTGGAACATTTCCTTCCTTAAAAAAGAAAATCCTTTACCACTATATCATTTCATTTCATGTATCACCATTGTTCACTGCCTGTGGTGCCTCAGTAGTAAAAACGGGCATTAAACACCATAAAAAAAAAATAAAATAAATAAATAAAATCAAATGAAAAAAAAAAAATAAAAAAAATCAGTAGTAGCATACCATTTCTGGCAAAAAACCATGAGTTCCAAAATGAACCAAAACTCTTAAACGCTCATCAAAAACCCATAAGAGTTGTCAGTGTGGGAAAATATATTCTTGAACGAAAACAAATAAAATTGATTGATATCATTGTATGATTAGCTTTTCCAATTTACATTTAAGTAAAGAAAATGGAGTTAATTTTGATCTTCCAAACAACAGTAACTTCATCAAAAAGTTTATAAAACCCAAAGAGCAACATCTTAATACCACGCTGGAAAGTTGACAGTGGAGCCGTGCTAACGAAGGATATTTGCCTTTGAAACATGTCCAAGTTAAGTGGAACAAAAATAGTGAAATTTGAGTGATCTGCTCATAAATAATTTGTTATATATTCCACATGTTCATAAATGTGCGCTTTTATTGTATACATAATGGTACAATCAATAAGAAGAGCTGAACAGTATTTACTGCATTAAATTACTGTAAATACCAAATCCTTACCCATGATTTGGAGATTGATTGAGTAAGATTTGGCATCTCCAACTCCATTGCTAACATCACAGGTATAACTGCCTGCATCTTCTGAAACTGCATGCTTGATCATTAAACTCTTGCCATAGTTATTTTGTGTCACACGATCTGATGACAATATTGGCCTACCATCCTTACTCCAAACAGTTTGGGGAAGAGGTCTGTTAGAACAGAAAAGGAAATATTCATTATTTAAATTGCTTTTACCAGTTATTAATAAATTTTCCAATTTTATGCAATAAGAGATGTATAACTTAAATAGAAAAGTGTTATCAAACCAACATCACTATTGCCTCCTAACAGGCTATAAATATTTTCTGAAAGCTATTTTTAATAGTGTCCAAGAGAAAAAAACATTTATAATTTTAAAGTGAGTCAGTTCTTACTTATACCCAATTGTTATCGACAGTGAATTTATTTTGACAGCTCCAATGTTTCCAGTTTTTGTGAAACCCACTTTCTTCCATAGGAGTCATATTG
The DNA here is from genome assembly GCA_030762175.1 of Metallyticus violacea. Taxonomy (NCBI): domain Eukaryota; kingdom Metazoa; phylum Arthropoda; class Insecta; order Mantodea; family Metallyticidae; genus Metallyticus; species Metallyticus violacea. Next base: position 19,626,229 of record CM060836.1, read on the forward strand.
TTCGAATATATAACCAATGCTTTATGTGGAACTTTCAATAAATACCCTGGTGGTGTTTGTTGGTAGGATTTTAAAACTTGCAACCTTTCAAAGTTTTAAATTGTTAGATTTTCCCAAATTAAAACTTTCCTTCTTTGTTATATGTATAATTATGCTTGAATATTTTGGATATTCAAAAAACTATATCTAAATACCTACAAATCAGCTATTAATTGATCCTCAAGGTCATCTAAAGAAGAAGCTTCCTTTTATAAAATTTATGGAGAAACTTTAATTAAGCATCACAATAAAATGCAGAAAAATTATATATAAAATAAATAAGAAATATTTTCAGCGAATTCTGTAATTTTTTGCAAAAAATATTATCCCCATATAGTGTACACATTCTTTTGAAAGAGCTGGTGAAGATGCTAGGAATGATTCTGCAGTGAAGGATGATAAAAGATGCTGAAACCGATAGTGAAGTATACTGTTACCCATATCTAAGTACCATCAGTAATAAAATCCAATTAATTTTGTTTAATTTTTGGTTATGCTGTACTGCAGTTTTGCTTCATTTCACACATTATGTACTATGTGTTACTGGTAATAGGTAGCAGAATTCATAAACAATTTATTTTACAGAATCCCAAGAATTGCTTGCTCCAGATCATTTATTTAAAAGAACTACAGGCCTGTGGATGGAACTTGCATTGCAATGAAGCTCAAAACATGTGCTGTGACTCACTACTGAAGCTATACAACACTTACAGCCATCATCAAATTCCTTCTAGTCCCAACAAAAGGAAGGAGTAGGAGGTAGTGTATGTGAGATTGACTGATTTGGTTTATTTGCTCTTTAACATCTCCAGTCATCAGCATCCGATTCAATTCAGGGCATGAAATGGCCGATAAATTTTTGCCCAGATGCCTCTTCTTTCAGGCTTAAGGTTCTTTTATATGCTGTAATCTATGACATTGAACCCATGGCTTTACTTCTCTTCTGAAGGAAGGATATTTAGGATTTTTATGCCCAAAAATACATTGAGCCTGACCTGGATTGAACCTGTGATCTTGGGCTTAGGAGACAAGTGGTTACCACTACACCACCAGGACCAACAGTGTATGTGAGAGAAACATAGGACAAGTAACCAGAGGTAACCATACTTGCCTCTTAAATCCAAGGTCACAGGTTCAAACCTGACCAGGGTCTATTGATTTTTAGAACATAAAAATCCAAAATATGGCTTCCTTGGAAATGAAGTAAAGTCACTGGGTCCCATATTGTAGATTTAAGGCATGTAAAAGAATCTCAAACTTGAAAGAAGAGGCCTCAGAGCAAACTATATTAGCCATTTTAGATGCTGAATTGAATGGTATGATGACTGAAGAAGTTAAAGAGCTTCCTTAAATAAGTTGTAGTAGTAGTAGTAGTATTTATTTCTCATGCATCAACATACAGAATTTTTTAAACAAAATAAGAATAAAAAAACATTACTTTTAAATATAACAATTAGGGACAGTGCCTTTGGCAATTCCAAAAGGAACCAACTCCAATTAAAATTTATTCCAATTTGATTGGCTCAGCCCCACAGTCCCCGGTCATCAGCAGCTACCTACTAGAATATCCAGGGGACTGGGCTCTTATCCAACCAAAAACAAAACACAACATTAAAAGTAATTTATATATTCAATACAATATTAAGTTATATTTCCTACAATAGTAAGCCTTCCTCTATTTTTTTTTTAATTTTATTTCACTAAACATATTCGGCCAAATTTCTATCCTTGACAGTTGTCATTCCTTAGGACCTTATACACCAACATCCTTCCTTAAATAAAAGAAACCTAGACAGAGGACAAGTGGTAGCTGTTAATATAGAAAATGTCATAGTCTGCTTTGGCTTTTTCAATTATTTGATTGCACCAGTTTCGCCACTGCTAACTTCATGCATCAATTCATAATTATGATGAAACATGGGTGCACTACTACACACCTAAAAGAAAACAGCAGTTTAAACAATGGAAGAACCATGTTTGTCTACTGCCAAAGAAAGCAAAGTGTGAAATTGGCCAGGAAGATCATGAGGTCGATTTACTGGGATGCCAACACTGCCAACTGATTATCTTCTTACTGGAACATCTATCAGGATATTATGCTAACCTTTTGGATCTGTAAGACCAAAATATGCAAGAAGAGGGTTTATCAAAGAAAAAGTCATCTTGCATCAAGACAATGCTCACCCTCACACATGAGTCATTGCAATGGTGAAAATCAATGAATTGTGGTATGATTTGTTGCTATATCCACCTTATTGGGCCCATTGGACTTCCATCTGTTCCCTAAATCAAGAAAATTCCTTGTTGGTAAGAAATTTGAATATGATGAGCTAAATGATTAATTCAGGCATATTTTGCAGGCCCAGAGGATTCTGAATTTTGTAATGGAATAAAGGCTTTGGAGCTGGGCAAAGTGCATTAGTGTAAAGGGAGACTCTGTTGAAAAATTATAATAATTTCAAAAATCTATGGTGTCATTTTGTGCTTCATTCCAAGAACTTTTCATATGTTCCTTATGTTACTGTACTCTAGTCACTTACGTTCCTCCAAATATGCAGTACAATTCAACCTTCTTTCCTCGAAGTGCAACTTCATTTTTTCTGGTGACATACTGCTGTACTGGTTCATGTCTATTCTGTGATGCTGAAACTCCACTTGCTATTACGTTTAGTAATACACGGTTGCCAAGTTTATATTCATTTCTGCAACAGAAAATGTCATATTTTAAAGTTCTTTTAACATAGTTATTAATTAATATAAATCAATTTTGGTAACCTTCACCTATAATATTCATCTTCCACATCCACACTGCTGCATGAAGAAAAAAACGAGATAATTCAGTAATTTTCAGCAAATAATTATTTGAAAATCAAACTATCAGTCAAATCCACCACTATGATTCTTTAGATAGTGTGTCTGCCAATGTGAGCTATTGTTTAACTTCATTTCAAGGTAAAACAAAATTCTCTTTTCAGCCTTCAAAGATTTTCCTCATTCACAAGGAGCTTACTGAATTTACTTGCAAATAGAACCAACCAATTCTTTGTGTGAATGATAAGATGTGACAAGTAATCTTCCAAGATTTTAAACGGGATAGTTTCTTTCAAAATTATCATGGAAGTCCGATAAAAATATTTTTAAAAATAATGACACAAAACCTATTCTGGTCTAATATTAATGAGGTCCTATTATAAAATAAATATTGTATCAACTTATTTTAGTTATTAGCAGACTCCATACTAATATCTACTTTATTTAACATTCTAATGAGCACAACAGTGTAAATACTTTGAGGCATCACAGTAAAGAGACACCAATGATTTCTTAGATAGATTGAGAAAGAATATTTTTTAAAGGCAGCATTTCATGCCTAAGTTTACGACACCTCTCTGGCATTTGTCATTTATGAGATTGAGAAACACCTGGAAAAAACCTCAGTCAGGGAGGATGATCCTGGCAAGAATCAAATCACAGATTTCTTGCTCATGAATCCACATGTAAACAAATGACATCATTTATCCTGTTAAAATTTATTATTTTCCTAACACTAACTCCACTTGCTTACAAAAGATTAGGACATGTTTCGGAAGCAATCACTACAATCATCAGCTGTTGGTCAACTACTTGATGTGCTGGTTTGATCACAAGGTGCTTTTGTTGAGGTTTTTGATGGTTTGAATAGAAACTTATTGAATTTATAAACAGGTAAAACATCAAAATACAATTAGATTCCCTCTATTTTTCAGGACAAACTTGCTTTCCCAACTAAATAGCTTTATTAAGTTGTGAAGTTTTTTTTCTGCAGCTTAGCCTCTGGTTTAATTTCATGATTTCGGTCTAAAAGTCACTGCTGATTTATTAGTTTTAAATAAATAGATTAATAAGCAGTGGCGGTTCATTTTGGGATCCAAAATCAAGAAATTAAAACAGAGGCTAAGCTGCTAAAAGAACTTCACAACTCAATAGAACTATCTATATGAGAAACAATTTTCATCTTGAAAAACAGAGAAAATTTAATGAATTTTGATGTTCCACCCATTTGCTTATCTTGGCCATCACTGTCAGCAGCTGATGATTGGAGCAACTGTCTCTGAAACATGTCCAAATGTTATATAAGTAAGTGGAGTTAGTGTGAAGATATTTAATACTAATATGATACATTACCACCCTATTGTCTATGGCTTCCTAAGTACAATTTAAATAAATGCCCAGAATATTTTAGTTATACAGTCCCTGGTCATATTATTAGAATCACCCTAATATTTTTAAATTAATTTATTATTTATCACAATAGCACAGACCATGAAGTGGTAACATATCCTATTAGAATTAAAATTGCTGAACATAATAGGGGACACATTGTTGTATACAATAACAGTTGTTTATAGGTGATTCCAACTGATTCAATGGCTTGCTAAGCTGCATATGGTTAGTTGTCAATCCTGGTGGTATAGTAGTATCCATACTTGCTTTCTAAACCCAAGATCGCAGGTTTGATCCTGACCAGGGCCGATGGATTTTTTAGGCTTAAAAATCCTAAATATGGCTTCCTTCAGAATGGAAGTAAAGCCGCGGGTCCAGTGTCGTAATGTATGGCATGATAAAGAACCTCAAGCCTGAAAAAAAGAGGCCTCTGAGCAAAATTTGTCGGCAATTTCACGTTCTGATTTGAATGGGATGCTGACGACCTGAGATGTTAAAGAGTGTCCATAAAGAAACAAAATAAAAAAAAATCATATGGTTAGTTTACTGTTGTCTTTGTGAGATACTGGCTTATACTGACTGCCTGGGGGAATAAATCCCACCAGAGTGTGAATTCTGTTCAGTTATTTAATTTCTCAATGCTAAAAGTAATAATACTGCTGAAAATTACTGCAAACTGTGTGATTAGTACGACATATATCATATGATTTTATTCATAAACTGTGTGACATTTATGGGCCAACCGTAATGAGTGAAAGAAAAGTGGTGCAATGGTATAATTAGTTTAGGAAAGGTCATACAAATTTATGATCAGATAAATGAGAGTCCTAGCATACAGAGAGATGACCTTGTTAGTTTGTGGCTGCAAATTTATCAGAAAATTACTGTTTCACTATCAGTGTTGTTACAGTGGAACTTCCAGGCATTTCAGAGAATTATAAAAAATCTTAAATACCATAATCTATGCCAGATGGATCCCTAAAATGTTAACTGCTACAAGCAAAAATGAAAGGATGGAAGTTGCATTTGTATTTTAGACTGGTTGGAGATTTTTTTTTTATTTGTTTTATTTACGGATGTTCTTTAACTTCTCAGGTCACCAGCATCCCATTCAATTCAGGGCATGAAATGCCTGGAAAATTTTGCTCATAGATCTCTTCTTTCAGGCATGAGGTTCTTTTTCAAGCCATAAATCTATGACATGGGACCCATGGCTTTATTTCCCTTCTGAAGGAAGCCATACTTAGGGCTTTTATGTCCCAAAAATCCATCAATCATGGCCGGAACTGAACCCATGATCTTGGGTTTACAAGGCAAGTATGGTTACTGCAATACCACCAGGACCGACATAAGAGAGAGAAGTAGATGACTTTTTTTCTCATACTGTGAGTAGTGATGAATCATGTATCTTATATGGCAATGTCAAATCAAAAGGCAATCCATGGAATGGCACCATTTGTTCCAGCAAATTTCAGGATGAAAGATTATGGTCACTGTTTTCTGGTTTCAAAAAGATATCCTTGTGAATTTTATGGAGCCAAGAACAACAATTACAACACAAGTGTACTGTGAAATCTTTTCCAAGCTGAAGCATGCCATTCAGAATTGCAGATGTACGAAATCACTGTATGGAATTATTTTCCTTAATGATAATGCATACCCACATACACCTGTCAAAATGCCAGCAAGATTCTGGAGTTTTTAAAGGCATCCACCATATAGCTCAAACCTTCTACCCAGCAATTTCCATGTTTTCCTTCACTTTATGAAATATCTTTATTCAAAGTTTGATGAAAGTGAAGAGTTCAAAGTGGTAGTAGTTCAATTTTCAGCAGAAGATTTTTGTTCACAGAAGATCCTAAAGCTTGTTTTTCGGTACACAAAGTGTTTAGAAAGGAATAGTTAGCACATAAAAGTGGATATGTATAATATGTGCAAAAGTAATTATATTATTTTTCTATTTATTTTTTATTGCATTATGTATGGCTTACCCCCTTACCTTTAAAATATGCTCATAATAGCAACTTTGCCCTTGCAGTTATAAAGAGTCATTTTCAACTAAATGGTTGCAGACTTCTTTCAGTTTCCCCCTTAAAATGTTTCTTTCTTTTAAAATTGTTAAAATTAAAAAATGTTTCTTTTAAAATTGCTAAAGTTCAATCATTTAATGAATTCTTCTATAATCTATTCATAACTTGCCTGAAAACAGAGGTTGCTGCACATGCATATGCAAAGTCATCACTAGCATCATGCCGTGTAACATTTGAGAACCACAGGTTACCTTCAGGATCAAGAGTCATTCGAGAGTTGTTGATACTCTTTATACCACCATCAGTATTCTGAAAAAGTAAATTCTGAACTAAGAGATCACTCATTTACATTTTACTTATGATCTGAGCCTCATAACTATGTATACACTTTCTAATTGTAAATATTTCATTTTTAATATATTTTGTTAGCATATTCAAAAGAAATGCATGCAATGAGCACATGTTTAATTAACAATTCAAAACAAAGCAACAACTGAAATAAATTTAAGTAGATTTTGTTTGTATCTGCTACAACAAAATTTTCAATTAGAATGTAAGTAAGTGGAGTTAGTGTGAACATGTTGAATACCTGTGTAAGAGAGAGAGAGAGAGAGAGAGAGAGAGAGAGATGATACAAACTTAGGAAAGCTTTTCAAAACTCAATAATACATGCAAAATTTTTCAAACTGAGTTATACACCACAACCAGCTATATAAACTTGATGTATTCTATCTTCCCATATAATTAGTTTCTTTGAAAGTTAAAATTTTCCCATACGGATTGTTGTGATAAATTTGGGAGGAAAGGACTGGCCTGGATGTGAGCTCATTTTCTGAACCACGTTACAAACTGGTGGCAAATCATTATTAAAGATTTCACTTGATTGTTGATGCAATTTTAATTAAGGTGTTTGTAAGATGTTCAGTTTAGTAGATTACTGTTAGTATTTACTTTGATGTATCTTTTGTGTATTTTAAGTAAACAAGTAACAATGTATGTTAGGATTCAATAAATGTTGAAAATATATTCCATATCAATATAAAAACATACAAAACAAACAAAACATATTTATGAGAACATCATCCATTTAGTATTGGCATTTATAGACTTACGGAAAAAAAAAAAAAAAAACTCATTAAATTATATTAGTGAAAATACGACCCTTGCAAAATATACCCTCTTGCCAAAAAAAAGAAAGACATTTTCTGAAAAATAATGATTTTATAGTTATTGAGTTTTGACCAATCACTCCTCAATTTATGATACATATTTATTGAGGAAAAGTATTAGAATAAAACTGAAGGCAACTATTTGTTCTGTAGGAAGATTTGAAAGAAAGACATGAAAATATTGATGCTTTTTGTAAAAACTTACTTATGTGAAAAATTATTCTCTGCATTCATTTATCTAAAAAAATCAAGTAGAAACCATTTGGAAAATGTAGAATTATATTTTTCCTATCACTCCAGATAATCACAGCTTGTAAGTAAAGTGCTGCATTATTCCTCTCATTTAGGAATCAAAATTCATGAGCAATATTGTGTTACCAAATATTGTTTGTTATTATTAATGTTAATGTTTTATACATTTTTAATGTAGTTAATGACCATTAATATAAGAATATACAACAATAAAAAGGCAAATATTGAAAAAATGTATTTATTTAATTTTGTAAACCTGCAATGGACAATTTAAAAAATATATATATATATACACACACACATATATGATGCTAATTTACGATGTGTGTGAAATCACTGGGGTTCATGATGCTAGAGATCTTCGAGAAAAGTTTGAGAATCACTGATTGATGCATTATAGGTTTTCCTTATTAGTATATTACATCATTCCCTTAAATTTGTTTGGTTATGTCACTTCCACTCTGTATATTTACAAAACAGATATGTCAATAATTTGGTAACACGGGTTGACAGGTGGTACTCTACCTGAATAAGCCAATATACATTCGGTTTTGGCCAACCATCAGGAGGCTGGCATGTGAGCTTGAATGGATCTCCTTCTTGAGCACTAACTGTAATTGGTGGTTCATCTTTAAATGAGTTAAGTTCAGCCTTTCGAACGAACACAGAGTTTGAAGTAGCTATGCCCCATTCATTCTCAGCAAAACACTGATACTGGCCTGCAAATTAGATAAGATTATAAACTTCAGCATTAGGTTCTGATTATTTTTCTACATATCCATTAAGTTACCTCCTAAATGTCACTGCCTCAAGAGTTAAAACATGCGAGGTGGTAAACTCACATAAGATCACAAATATCTGCCTTAAACAGGTACCACATTAGATCCCAGAAATGTACACTGTTAATTATGTTCAGAGTAACCTAACAGCTATAGCGACTATGTGTGCCCTTTTCTAAGATTCTCAGGGGTATCAGAAAATTTCTATCCAAAAATATTAGTAAATATTAACATGTTAATACCAACTGCTGCTACCTATAAAATAATATTTTCAAATCAACCGCCGAGTATCAAGTACACATTTTACTTTTTCCTCTGAAGATATCCACCATAGTGTCGGACAAAATTATGAATTGGTTAGACTATGGCCAAAAATCCTGGAAACGCTTGTTAAAATTATGTTCAATTGTTTGTATTTCATATTGTACTAATAGGCTGACATAAAGAAGAAAAAAATATCCTAAAATATATAATATCCAGAGACTCCCTCCCCCCCAAAAAACACCAGAAAATCAACAACTAAAAATCTGAATATCTACTAACATATGTATGGGATTGACTAAAATGCTATGGGACAGTTTGAATTACAGGTATTACAAGTTTCCTTGTTATACGATTGAAATATAAAAGTTATATATTAAGACACCCACCCAGATCTTCATCTCGAGGAGAAGATATGACGAGTGAGCCTCTGCCAGGTTGTTGCGATATTCTGTCATCGTAGGTTTGCCAGGCAAAGGGCTTTCCATTTTTTATCCAACGATACCTGAAACAAGTTACAAATATGTAGCAACCATGTTTAAAACCAACAAAATTTCTTCTCTACTATAGATCTTAGGAAAAAAAAAGTATATCAATTATAAATAATGAATTACCAGAAGTTTAGGCACAGTTAAGTGTTCTTAAAATTTCAGGGATGAAGGGGGGAAAAAAACAGTATATTTTTATTAGCTCTGTAAGTTCTAGAAATTAAATGATTTTTTGGACATTATTTACACAATTCCATATGTATAGGGTATCCTATAATAAATGCAATTTTTAAAATGAGTGCCTGTCAGTTTGTTAAGTTGCCATGCCTGAAATTTAACAGACTGTCATCTGTTTGTATTGCATTTCACAATTATCATTTGTGAGTATTATTATCAGTTAAAATGGAGCGATACACGAAGGATATACATTTCCAGATTATGAAAATGCATTTAAGTATGGTGAAAGTTATGCAGAGGTCGTTGGAAGACTTTGTGTAATTTTTGTAGAGGAAATGCATCTAATGTGTCAACAGTGCAGAGACTGGTAGAAATATGAAAATACAAGACTGACAGAGAACATCAAATCACCTAAATGTCCCTGTTCTCATCGATCGGTAGACAATGTTGTCCTCGTCAGACAGAGCATTGATACTAGCCCTATGAAGTCGATTCGTCACCATTCTCAACAATTAGCCATTCCAATTACAGCAAACTTTAATCTTGTGTTTATGTGCACAATCCATGAATCATCCCTAAACTCAAGGCAGAAATTAGATGTGTCATGGATGAAGCCAGAACTTAGCTTTAAGCCATTGAAAATTTTGCCAACAGAGTGAAGGTGTGCCAACGAAGCCATAGAGAACATTTGCCTGATAATTTGTGTCATGTTTAATGGCACTGTTTTGCTTCATACTATCTTAATAGTATTAGCACTTTTCAAATAAACTATGTGGTTTTTTTTATTAAAATAAAAATTGCATTCATTATGGGACACCCTATATTATCATATACCTGATTTATTATTATAGGCTATGGTTTTGATGGGCAGCACAATTGCTCTTGAAGAGACCTTCTAATATTTGATGAATGATTCAAGTGCTTAGCTTTTTGCTGCAGTCCTATAGCAGATGATATGCAGTTTAGTCTGCTTTATTGCATGTCTTACAAATTGAATTAACTTTCTTGCCAAAGTTGCAGAGAGTTTCATCCAGTAGACAATGGCCTATTAGTAGGCCCATTGTCCAACTGAGCTTAACCCTATCCATTTCTCGATGATGTCTTTTATGACATCCTTAATAATTGTCTTTGAATACAGGTGACCTGTAACGGATTCCCAGTATTCTTTTATGTTTCTCAGAAGTCTGTTCATGGATTGTTCCTCTTACATATCCAAATGCAGGTTCAGAACCTAGAATAGAACTCATAGATTCATGTTGGTGGTTCAGTACTTAAAACGCATGATTTACATACTAGCAGAGCTGGGACGGATGATGCCAGATTCGGTCATTCAACCAATGGTACTGGTAGCCTTTCCATGATGGTGTTGCTATGCACAGCTAGCAGAAATATGAAGAGGCCTTCTAATATTTGATGAATGATTCAAGTGCTTAGCTTTTTGCTGCAGTCCTATAGCAGATGATAGGCAGTTTAGTCTGCTTTACTGCATGTCTTATAAATTGAATTAACTTTCTTGCCAAAGTTGCAGAGAGTTCCATACAGTGGACATTGGCTTATTAGCTTAACCCTATCCAATTCTCGAGACCTCTTTTATGACATCCTTAATGATTGTCTTTGAATACAAGTGACCTGTAACGGATTCCTAGTACTCTTTTATGTTTCTCAAAAGCCTGTTCCTGGATTGTTCCTCTTACATATCCAAATGCAGTTCAGAACCTAGAATAGAACTCATAGATTCATGTTGGTGGTTCAGTACTTAAAATGCATGATTTACGTACTAGCAGAGCTGGGACGGATGATGCCAGATTCGGTCATTCAACCAATGGTACTGGTAGCATTTCCATGATGGTGTTGCTATGCACAGCTAGCAGAAATATTTCCATTCCATACAGAAGGAGGGGGGACTGGTTAAAGAAGCTAGGTTCACCCCAGTGGAAAATCCAACTGGAAGAATTCCTTGGGTGTATATTTTGCTGGGTAGAGGAAGGACCCTACCTCTGAATGAAGTCATATTAGTAGCAGATATCAATAACATTACATTGAAAATGCTTTTTGCAGATAAACAACCAATAAATTGTATATTTTGATATTATTAAAGTTAATGCACACAAATATTACTAATCATTAATAATACTTTTTACAGTTATAGCACTTTAGGTAAAAAAATGCTTAAGTATTACCCTTATAGCATTCAAAAAATATTAATAAAACTCATATGGTCTGAAGAATATAATAGTTTATCATTTTGTATGCCGGTATAAGGGAAAAAGTTCCCTGATGTTATATCAGTAACTAAAAGAGAAATGTATTAGCAAGATTATATTGAAAGCTGCAATAAGAAAGAGAGGGAAGGGTTAGAAAGGTTTAGATTAGGAATTGGAAAAGTAAAAGGAACTACAAGAAACCTGGAACAGAATATATGCCCAATTTGTTGGGGTAATGAAAATGTTATTCATATTCTCCTTGAATGCGTAGAAACAACAGTATGGAAAAAATATCTGATAAAAGAAAAATAAATGTGATTAAGATCTGAGAGAGCAATTAAGAAAAATTTTTGAGATAAACTCCAGATAAGGAATTTTGGGGAGTATCTGTAATGCGTTAAAAATGCATAAGATAGGCCAATAAGTAAATGAATTTTTATACATATGTGTGTAGAATTGAGTAATTATAATGAGAATTATTGTTGGAGAAATAGCGCATTTGAAGGTTAAATATTGTTACTGAGAAGGAGATCTATGGTTTCAGATAGAGCCAGGAGTCAAATTAAATGATTAAATTTGTGATATAGGTAAATGTGAACAACATTATTGTTAGAGTATGGAATTTAGAAATAAGGGAATTAATAGGTTGTGTAGGCATTGTAGGTAACTGATATATAGAGAGCTATTAAAATACTTTTATTATGGTATTGATGGATTGGAGACAGGTCCTCTGGTTATGCCAGAGGATATAAATAAATAAATATAAATATTATGTAATAAATCTATGTATTGTTGGGGGGAATCACACCTAAAATGGCCCAGCCCTGATGGGTGGAGATCCCCTAGTGCTTTTGTATTTTAGTTGTTAGTTTTTCAATAAATTTCAACCCCAATTTCAATAGCTTGTTGATCTCAGAACATGAATGTTATGAAATTCAGAATACATGAAAAAGCTGTTATTACAAATGTGTCCTTATAGCTTTGAGAATGCATACTTAGCCTCTTTAAAATTCTAATTCTTTATTATGTGACTGTTTTTAATTTTATGCATATTATTAGTTCAACTTTGTAATGCAACAATAAATACTATCTATTACTTACAAATTTTCACCCCACTAAATATTACAGTAAATTACTGCATCAAATGATTAAATTTTGTGTTGCTCATCTCCTTGATAATACAGAAATTTAGAACTTTTGCATTTATCCTTAAAGGGTGCACACTTGTTTTATATAAATGGAAGTACAGCCTTACCCAAAAAGCAAAAATTTTAATTTTGCTCAATACACAACATTTAGAGTAAAGGATAAGGAGAATAAATATTAGTTAAAAGGTAAGGATTTTATTTTATTCCTTTTAATTATATTGCCAATGCAGCTTCATTATTTTAAAAATGTGCTAATTAAAAAGTTATTTTTCATTACCAGAAACAAATCTTCCGCTCCATTTTATAATCATTCTCTCTAACTGCTTATAGGTTTTATGTAGATTCTAATAATTACAATATTCTCATCATTTAGTTGAAAAGTTTATCCTTAAACTTTTTGTTTCAAAATCAACTGCCTTCCAATTACAATACCTTACTGTGGCATTCAATGTACTACTCTAATGAATCATCAATTTTTTTCACCCCAGGTTTCTTAACCAGCAAGCATTTGACTTTTCAGTTCTTTAGCATCTTTTCATACCTTGAAATTTTATGACAAATTAATTTAAAAATTTATACCAACTTTGCTCCCCAATTACTTGCAAACTTGCTAGACTTTCTCAATGTGGCAGAACAGTGTAAGAAGCTCAACTAGCCATGTGGAAAGGAAGAGGAAATTCTAGAAGGTATGAAACCATATAAGTGAGTGTTTAGGTTGCAGTCAAATTCCTGTTCAAATATGCTGTTAACATGAAAGAGCAGGACAATCAGCTACTGTTAACAAATCGGTTTGCACAAGAATGTACTAGCTACATAACTTGTTTTGACATTTAAAAGTTTAGAAAGAGAATGCTTACCTTTCAATAAAAATGTTTTAACCCTAACATTTGCTACTGTAAACAGTTTTAGATTATTGTAAAGAATAAATATTATTTCTGTCATATGAGAAAGCAGTGGGACCTTTTGACTAAACACACCAAAATTGTTTCAAAATATTTTAAGATGGGATGCCTCCTTCCCTCTCCCTTTCCCCGCTGTCCAACAATCATGTATTTGTGAAATCAATTGTAAATACTGCAACAAAAATATATTGCGCAAAAACTAAAAGAAACATTACTTTACATTTCAAGAAATACATGAGAAATGTCAAACATAAACACAATGAGAAATCAGCAATAGCATACTAATTTTGGCCTGAAAATTATTAATTCCAATATGAATAAAAACTTCTTAAAGCTATCCAGAAACCTTTAAAATTATCTGCATGGAAGAATTTATTTATACAAAAAAATGAAAGAAAAATGTTCAAGTAAGATGGTAAAAATGATATAATGAAATCTGATTTCTTACCAAAATGGTTTAATTATGAAAAGCCGTGTTTATGTATAAACTTCAGTGTAACAAAATATACAGCAAATGAGGATTTTTTTTTTTTTGAATAGTGTTTAACGCCCATTTTTACTACTGAGGCACCACAGGCGGTGGACACTGATGATACATGAAATGAAATGATATATTGGGAAAGGATTTTTTTTTTAAAGGAAGGAAGTGTTCCAGGCCTAAGTTTAGGTACCTCCCCGGCATTTGCCAGTTATGAAGACTGAGGAAAACCTGGAAAAAACCCCAGTCAGGGAGGACGGTCCTGGCGGGATTCGAACCGCAGACCTCCCGCTCACGAGTCCATGCCTTAACGACCTCGGCCACCCGTGACGGTGCAAATGAGGATGATCTGCTAAATTTGGATGTGATAGAATATTACAAACAAATGAAATATTTAGTTGATTGATTTGGTTTATTTATGAATGCTCTTTAACATCTGAGGTCATCAGCATTCCATTCAATTCAGGGCATAAAACGGCCGATAAATTTTGCTCAGGGGCCTGTCTTTCAGGCTTGAGGTTCTTTTTCGTGCCGTAAATGTATGACACGGGAACCACAGCTTTACTTCCCTTCTGAAGAAAACCATACGTAGGATTTTTTAAATGAAATACCCCATATTTTCTTACATTTTCAAATAATGCTCATTAAGATATTTTCAAAAAATACCCACATTAGGTACTTCTGTACAAATTTATTGTTGTTATTTATCAAGAAAACAAAACAATGTAGCAAATAATAAAATGTTTCTTTTGTTTACTATATTTAGGAATCACCATTACAGTAGATGGAAATAATAAGGCAGAAATAAATAACCACATTAGAAGAAAGGAAACTACAATTAAAAAGCATCCTACATGTTAAAAATATTGCACAGAAAATTAAATCACAAATATATAAATTCATAGTAATAATCATGATAATAAATGAGTCAGAAATATTAAATTTAAAAAATAAATCGGTTTCTAAATTTTGCCAACCAAAATGTTATAAATGAATGTATTTTACAGTCTGTAATCTCCACTGATTTGAAATTCACTAAGATAATACCTGCTATTTTTAATATACATAAATAACTCTCCAGAAGGAAATGAATGTAAAATAATCTCTAATTCTGATATATCACTTATAAGCAGCAATAGTAATCTTGTAACATTAGAAGACAAACATAAGCCAGAACTTGAAACAAATCTTATCATTTCTACAAAATAAAAACAAAACTAACAAACAAAAACAAAAATCTGTTGAAAATCTGTTAATGTTGATAAAATCTGTTAAATGTTGATAAAACTAATTATATTCTACTTCAGCACAATGGGGAAACAGGAGTCCATTCTCTAAATATAGATGTTAATAATAATAAGTCAATTGAGCAATTCACTAACCATAATCTTCTGAAAATTTACACTGACTGTAAAATATTTTATAAAAAACATATTCATGAAATTTGCAACAAAATACTTTTCAAAATATTTAGAATCAGAATTTTTGAAAAGTTATTTTATGGTATAATCTACCCATATTTGGGTTATGGGAATTAAGTATGGAGGCAATGGTGAAGTAACAAAATTGGACAGACTATTCCTGTTCCAAAAATGATGTGTTAGATGCATATACTATCAAAATTCCTGCAAATTAGCATTTAAAAACAGTAATATGCTTACAGTCATAGCTATTATGCACCATAAAGTGGTAAAATTAATAAAAAGGAAATCAATGTTCATAAATAAAGATCTGTATGCTTACTAGAGGTCATGTCAACTATCACAAAATAATAACCAAAACAGTAACAGAAAGAGATCCATATATAATGGGATCTATTCTTTATAACAAATTGCCAGATTATATTAAAAATTCAATAGGTCTTTTAAACTCTTAAAAATGTATTTAACTGACAAATACTCTTACAGGTTGGAAGAGTTAATTAATTGATTGTTAATTATTTTATTATACAAGTTGGTCATAACAATTTTTAATTACTGAGAGAAGCACTGTAACTGAATTATATTTTAATCTTCAATTGTGCATATATGATAATTTTAGATTATATTGACAATGCTTAATACATGTGCTAACAAGTATACAGGTTATAAAATAAATTCAAATTCATGAGAATAGCAACAGCATGGCCTATCATAATTACAGACCCACTTCTATTATTCCTACAATCTCTAAAATTTTTTCATCTTAAACAGATTTATTCTTACTTTGAAATGAATAACTAGTTTAATAACTCATAATTTGGTTATTGCTCTGGGCTAGGAACAATAAAAGCTGTCACTTCATTTATCAATAATTTATTAAATTGAATTGAATTTTATTTCCACTTAATAATACAAATTTCCACAGTACAATTTTACAATCATATAGTCATACAAGCAAATACATCCACAGTCACTCTAGTAAATCTTCCCGAGTTGCTGTGTAGTCAAGTGTCCTGAATAGTTTCAACCTTACAGTTTCTCAACTATCAGGAAACTTACATCTAAAAGTTAACTCAATCAAAATCCAGTTTAAATTATGTTTCTACCCGCTTTGGTTTCTTATTTTTACATATTT
Source organism: Metallyticus violacea (assembly GCA_030762175.1). Lineage (NCBI taxonomy): Eukaryota > Metazoa > Arthropoda > Insecta > Mantodea > Metallyticidae > Metallyticus > Metallyticus violacea. Next base: position 19,642,915 of record CM060836.1, read on the forward strand.
TCTTCAACCATTTTCTCTTAACCTTACCTAAATAATTCCCAAACTCCAAGATTTTTTGCCTTTGTTTTCATATTCACCAACATATTTCCCCTTATCTCTATTGGAAGTTAGCCCACTTCTCAATCCAAATCTCATTTCTTTGGTTTCTTGACATTTCAAAATTGCATGCAACAACTATCTTGCATTCCATACATCGGACATTCCTCTATATTTAAACCGTCTCTTATTTCTTTCAGATTCACTACTCTTGTCCCATGCAATTCCCTCCCTTGTCCACATGTCACCCTCATCTACATAATTCCCTCTCCTCCACATTTCCTTTTACCCCCTATAAACCTCAGTGACCTTTTATTACTAAAACTACCTAATATCTCCTGTATTTCCATATCATCAATTCTTTGTTTAATTTCTTTTCAAAAACCTCTTTCTTAACTTCCTCTATCATGCTACACCATACCCAAGCCGATTTTTTCCATTATCTCACCGGTTCTATAACCCAAGTATTTCCTCCCCTCACTTTCTCTTGCATCACTGGACAAAGTTTCAAAATACAATTTATCTTCTAGATTTTTAATCCTAAATCAGTATTTCAGAATTCTTGTCATTATTTTTCCTTTACTCCCTACCCTACCTTATTAAGCTTATGGCACCTCATTTGGTGACCTTTTTGGTAAGCCCATAATTTGTTTGCAGAAATTACTGTGAATCAAATCTACATTTAGTCATCCCTCATCACTACCCCAAACATCATTTTAGTCTCTACTACTATCATATATATTTTCTCCAACCACTTTATATGCATTTCTGGTGCTTTAGACCTATTGGCAGTAATAGCTTTCAAAGCTAGCCTACCTTTTGCTAGAACCTTTCTTTTTTGTTCCCCCCCACCTTCCATTCTTGCTAAGCCTAATACCTAAATAGTCAAATTTATTAACCACCTCAATTTCCCCCATCCCAGTACCATTTCTCATTAATGTGTAATTGTTTCCATTCTTAAATACCATGATTTTTTAATATTTATTCTTAGTCCCCACTTCTTGTAAAATTTAGAGATTATTTCAATTGATTTCGCTAGAACAATGTTAGTAATTGACCCCATTACCAAATCATTCGCAAATAATCGTCGTGGAATTTCGACATTCTCAATTGTGGGCATGAGGGTACTAACTTTGCCTACTTCTTGTAAAATATCATTAATAAATAAGTTAAACAGCATGAGACTTAACTTACATCCTGGTTTTAGACCTAATGTGTTCAAATTATTTGGAGTCACCCTATCCTGAGCAATCTTAATACAGTACTCATTTTCATACTATAAATTTTGCATTGCTTTTATAAAACTTCTTGCTCCTATCCCATTCAATTTTGACTATAATGCCTTACAGTTAATTGTATCAACTACCTTTTCAAAATCAACAAACATGTATAGTCTCCCTCTTTTTTGGCTTAAATATTTCTCTACCATTGTATTTATAATGAAAACATTGTCTCTTATTTTTCCTGAAGTCCGCTTGGAACTCAGATAGTTTATATTCTTGTTCTGCCTAATTTTGAAGCCTTTCTGCCAGAATGTCCATATACAGATTACCTAAGACCAATAATTGATTCATTCCTCTATAATTTCCTGGTTTGTTTATATAACCTTTTCCTTTAAACATAGGTACTAGAATTGCTGTTCTCCAAACTTTAGGAATTTAGCCTATTCACATATTGAATCAAATATCTGTGCCAATAATATACTTCTATTTTCATCCTGACAATATGCCCTCCAGAATTCCCCAGAATCCCATCAATCCTGCAAGCTTTATTTCTTTTTATTTGTTCCTTTACTTCACTTGTATCAATCTGTCTATCCAGGTAAACTACACTTAATGTATTTTTCACTGACCACACCCCTAGTGGAATATCTCCTCAATGCCTAATATTTTTAAAGTAAAAACATCATTCCTGAGCATTGATATTATCATTAACTCTCTTATTATATAATCTCTTATCATCCACATTGTTTTGTAGTTATTTGTCCTCATTGCCTCCTGTATTTTCTTTCTTGCCTCCATGAGGGATTTATATCCTCATCTTTGATTCATAAAGTTCCTTAATTGATATATTAATTAATTATAAAGTTCTTTCTGCCTATTCCCCTGTTTGTCTCCATTTTCTCAACTCTCTTTCCACTCTCCTTTTATAAATTCTACATTATCATACCAGCCCTCCTGTATGTTGTTACCCATTTCTCTCACTGTCATCTTATCCCTGCTTGTTTGACCAATTTCTGTACAGTCTCCATTATTTCCCCTATTTTTCCCTTCTTCATTAGAGCTTCTGCATTAAGCTTAAATGATCTAAAATTAGTTCCTAACTCTCTTATGAAGCCTGGTACCCTCTCAGCATTTCATTTATATTTATTATCTGACTATATTTCTTAACTTGCACCACTTTCCTAAACTGGTTTAGAAATTTCCCTTTTAATGGAAAATGACTGCTGGTACATACTAAATCCATAACCTCAAAATCTGTCAGATACTGATCTAACTCTAATGTGATTAACGTATAATCAACAATACTTGGACCATTATTGTTTGCAAACATATACTCACCCCTAGAATCTTTTCCTCTAGTACCATTACAAACTACCAAATTATGTTAAGTCACAAAAATCCAATAACTTATTTCCTTCCTTATTATATATTTTATCTTTGTTAACCCTTTCCAATCTGTCTTCTTTTCTTGCATTATTTTCAATCAACAAAATGTACCAAACCCTCCCCTATTCTTACATTAAAATCAACTGTTATAATAAAATTTCTGTACCCAAATTTGTTTTGCATAACCTCCATATCCTTTCCTAAGTTATGGAACAATTTGGGGTTAAAAAAACTAAGTATTTGTATTTATATACTGTTGCTAACACACTTTTTCACTTCCACATATTTGACTTATTTCTCACCATACCGCTGAATTATCCCCCAAATCACTACACACTTTAAATGGCAAACTTTGTCTTACAAACACAATAATTCCTCCTGATAATTGCCCTTTAGCTTTCTTCTTAGCCCCGGCTTAGCTGAATAAATTAGACAATAAGTATGTAATAAATACCAAACTGTATGATTTGTCAAAAGTTTTTGACACAGTATCTCATGAGTAACTTCTTAAAAAGCTATAATACTATGGTTTTGTAGAAGAGGCAATGCTATATTATGTTATACTTGAATAATTAACTCCAGAAGATGATACTTAGTGATGATGAGTCCGACAATTAGTCAGTCATATATGGTATTCTTCAGAGATCTTATCTGGGATCTACTCTTTTTATTATCTACATAAATGCTTTCCCTTATAATATTTCTGGCTCCACTGTTATCACTTACCTCTTTGCTGATGATATTTGTTTTAGTTTAAAATCTTTAGAATTGATCAACATTATGATGGACAATACTGCAGACAGGTTGTTGTTCAATAGCGTTTAACACCCATTTTTACTACTGAGGCACCATAGGTGGTGGGCACTGATACATAAGATGAAATGATATACTGGGAAAGGATTTTTTTTAAGGATGCATTCCAGGCTTAAGTTTAGGATACCTCCCTGGCATTTGCCATTTATGAGAACTGAGGAAAACCTGGAGAAACCTCAGATAAGGAGAATGGTCCTGATGAGAATCAAATTCCAGACCTCCCGCACACAAGTCCGTGCCTTAACGACCATGGCCACCCTGGCTGTACAGCAGAGACGTCAAAAACAGGTGTAATGCTATCTACTCTGTTCAAACACTGAAAAGATACAGTACTTAGAACAACACTATGGTAATGTACTGCAGAGAGGGTCAAAGACAGGTGTAATGCTAATCTACTCTTTTCAAACACTGAAATTTTTTTTTTAATGGTGTTTAATGCCTGTCTTTACTACTGAGGCACAACAGGCAGTGGACACTGATGATACAAGAAATGATATATTAGGAAAGGATTATTAAGGAAGGAAACATTCCAGGTATAAGTTTAGGGTACCTACCCGGCATTTGCCACTTATGACTTAGGAAAACCTGGAAAAAACCTCAGTCAGGGACGACAGTCCTGGCGTGATTCGTACCGCAGACCTCCCGCTCATGAGTCCACACCTTAACAACCTCGGCCACCCATGGCAATATATAAAGTTCTTAGAACAACACTATGGTAAGGGAAGCAACTCACATGCTACAGATTATGTAACTTTTTTTTGATTTTCAATTGACAATCGCTTAAATTGGGATAAGCACATTCAAACTGTACTAACTGAAATATGTCTAAGAAACTAAGAAAATTAAGAACATATGTTAAGTATTGCATATTAAAAGTTGTAATGCTTTACTAAAATTCATAGCTATTTGTCCCATGGAACACTGCTTCGGGGACATCAAAGCTCTGCAGATATGTTATTCAAATGCAGAAGAAGGCAGTTAGGCTATATGTGGCCTTCCTTCTTGAAGCCACTGCAAATTATGTTTTATTAAACTGGGTATTATGACTTTGCCTTCCATTTTTGTTTTTCAATGTCTACTCTATATTAAGGAAAACTATAGTAATCATGAAGAACAAAGTGTGTTTCACAGTTACAGTACCAGGTTTAGGAATAATTTAAGTCGTTCAGATACAACTAGAGTAGGACACAAAAAACGTATTATTACATTTCTTTGAAATACTGGAATGATCTTCCAATCGCTATTAGACAAATGACTTATAACAGATTTAAGAAGAATTAAGCACTCATTTACAAAGTATTGCTTACATCTCTGACATTTGTAATATATCACCAGTTCATTTACAGGTATTTATGTTCTATACAGACTATCTTAAGTACTTATATGGTTATTGTATTTAATATTGTAACTGTATGATCTACAGTGAATGGTTTTGTCATGTATTCTTTTCAGTCATTTTGTGAGTGTTAATTCTATTTTTGATCAGGTAGTATGTCATTCATTATTGCATTTATTGAGATTGATAAATCTAGTAAATGTCAATGAAATGGCAGGGAATTTTGTTAGCAGCATTCTGTTGGTAAGCATTATTCTTGCAATAGTTTTGTTCAAATTTTCAAGCAGATGCAATGCTCATGCAGTTCTTTGTTGGCAGCACATTATTAAAAATGGATAAAGACTAGTATAGTGCAGTGGCAAAACATTTTTATTTAAAAATGTAGACTGCAACCCAGATACAAACTGAGTTGAAGGAGTTCATGGGGACACTGCATCAGCACTGAGGATTATTTATTATAGGATAAATTACTTTAAACCTAGCCCTATAAGAACTGCAGATGCTGCACATTTTGGATGTGTCTGATTTAGGTTTCTTCTAAAGAAATGGTATCAAAATTCATGGTATTATGATAGAAGAATGTTGCATTAAAATTTGTGAGATTACTGATGGTAGGCATTTGATATGATGGGTACATAAGATCTGCATAAAGTTCTGATATGAAGAAGCTGAGTGTGCAATGAGTGCTGCATTTGTTGACTCCAAAACAAAAACGCTTACGGAAAGGCATTTCAAAATCATGTTTGGAAGAATTTTGGCATAATCTGATTGATTTTCTAATGCCATTTTCTGACTATAGATGAACTTGAGTCCATTACTACACCATGGAGACAAAATGGCAGTCAAAACAGTGAGTGGGCAAAGGTGAAAGTGCACCAAAAAAACTAAAGCAGTGGGTTGACAAAGGTGAAAGTGCACCCAAAAAACTAAAAACTGTTTTATCGGTGGGAAAAGTGATTGCAAATTTTTTGGGGACTTAACAGGATGTAATCATGATTGACTATTTGGAAATGGGTAAAACAGTGACTGTCTGTAATTACACAATATATCGAACCATTTGCATAGTGAATTGAAGCATAAGTGACGATTGGTATGCAAAAAAGTGCTCTCCCACCACGACAATGCACCTTCTTACATTCTGACCATTGTGATGGACACGAGCTAGGTCTCCCCACCCACCCTATTACCCAGATTTTGCTTCATCTTTCCTAACCTCAAGAACTGGCTTTTGGGGAGGGAAGAAATTTTTGTTGAATGAAGAGCTTATCTGTGCTGTATATGGTTACTATGCACAGTTTGAAAGTTTTTTTTTTTTTTTTCTGAGGGAATAACAAAATTGGAATCTTGCTGGATCATATGTATTCAGTCAAAGGAGATTATGTTGAGAAATAAATTTTGTTTTTGCAAAAAAGTTATTTACTAAGTTTTTTACCAGTCTGGTATGGTGCTGTAGTTTGTTTTTTCCAGCATTTTACATAATATGAGATGAAGTTTAGAAGGTTTTGTAGGATCTAACTTGTCCACCATGATGTTAGCAATGAACTGATCACAACTGTTGGTTCAAAGCCAGATGTTAGTGCTATAGTTTTGTTCTGATAAATTCAATATTTCCCTGGTATAGTTGCAGCAACTGTAAGATTACATGGCTGGTATCTTTAGGCCACTGATGTCTTTGAAGAAATTTGTGTAGCACATGCCATGACAAATTTGTTAATATTAGTGCCTCACATAAACACATATTACAACAATCTTCTGGAGCCAGAAAATCTGCAATTAATAGCTGGAACTATATTCTCGTTTCCTCTCAATGCTGCTATCATTTGCTGCAAATCTTATTTTACAGAAAATGTAATTTTTGGTCACAGCCCTACTGCTTTTGGCAGATCTGGTAAAATATAATTTTGCAATCAGTGATCAATCCAATTGCAGTCAATCCACTGGCAAATCAACCAATTTGCTGTTGTTAATTAACTGCAAGCTTTAAGCTTCTTATGAATGTCTTCAGTTTGCTTGTAAAACTCATCATTTCCATTTACTAATGATTTCCTTTACTGCAATAATGTAATACCATAACCATTTGACAATATATTATCATATTAAAAGAAAATATTAAACAATATATTTTATCTTTAAAATGCAACAATGAGCAAGATGTATAATGTTTTCTAATGCTTTAAAAGTAGCTTTTAAACGATAAAATGTGTATTGTTTATTTGTTAGGTTATTTTATTCATCGTATTATTGCCTAATTCAATATTTTTAAAATGATTACAGTTTTAGCAATTTTTACATTTTAACATCTTATTTAGCCACTTTTAGGTTTTATAACATTTAACTATGTGACTCCCATTATAATCACATATATCATTATGTTAAAGTATCACAGTTAACAAATATCAAGTTAGTTATGAGTATACTTACTTTGGTGCAGGTTCACCTTCTGCTTCACATTCAATAATGAATGGCTTATCATTTTCGTTCTGTTGCTGTGCAACTTGGAAAAGCAATTCATCTGTTGGGGGCTGCTTCACTATTCTGGGAGGTGACTGAACTGTAAAGAAAGAATTATTCACTTTTATATATAGCAATAAAAGTTTACATTAGACTATCGGCAACAACTGTGTATTTAACAGTAGCAAAACTTTTACGGGGTTGGTTAAAATCTATGGAACACATAAACAGTTTTTGAACGTGGCTGAGTCCTCTTAGTACAATCATTCACTTAGAGCATAGGCTTTTTTTTTTTTAATCTTGAAGTGCACATATGTTTAAAAGCTCAACATCATTAAATCTCCTGAAGAGCTTAATTACTTTCTGTTAATATACTCTTCATCTAGACAACCTTAACTGAAGTTGTTGATTTGATTTATTTATGGATGCTCTTTAACATCTCAGTTCAACATCCCATTCAATTCAGGGCATGAAACAGCTGACAAATTTTGCTCATAGACCACCTCTTTCAGAGCTTGAGGTTCTTTTTTGTGCAGTAAATTTATGACACCGGACCCACAACTTTATTTCTCATCTGAAGAATGCCATACTTAGGATTTTTACACCTGAAAAATTCTGTCAATCCTGACCAGGAATGAACCAACGATATTGGGTTTTGGGGTGCAAGTATGGTTACCACTACATCACCAGGACTGACTTTAATTGAAGTGATAAATAATATTTTACTATCAAATAATCTATTAAGAAATCTCTATATCCAAAGAAACTCTCATAAATATACCTTTAAATGGAAATAAAATGTACACACCTATCCCATGCATTATTTATAATCTTTCCCCATCAACTAATGAAGATATATAATGGCTTTTTCAATATAATTATTAAGAAAATCACTGATCTAACAGCAGATCCTTTAGACTAATTCGGTTCTTAAAGAAGGTACATTCCCTTGCAGTCTTAAAGTTATAAAAGTCCTACAGTTTACAAGGTGATAAAACTATAGCTTCAAACAATTGTATAGTTCCTATTATTAATAAAATAACTGAAATGTTTATAGTTAAATAATTTTATGGTTACTTTTCAGACAAATTCTTATATAAAGGTCAATGTAGTTTCAGACCAGGTTACTCAATAATAATCACAAATGAAGCTATTGTAAATACTATTCTTGAAAGCTTTGAAAAATCAAATGGTGCTACTCTAACAGACCTCAGTAAAGCCTTTGATGATGTTCCTTACAATTTATTACACACCAAATTAGGCTATTATGGAATTAATGCTAATCGACTTAATTTAGTAAAATTACACCATAAAAATAGAGGAAAAACTGGAAATAATAATTTCTCCAACCTAAAGAATATCACAGCAGACATTCTAACAGAGATCTGTCCTGGGTCCATTTCTTTTATTGATTGTCATTAACTTTTTAATTTTCCATGGACATCAGTACCGTATGATAATGACACTACCTTTAAATTAATAAGAATCTGAAATAACTAAAATTTCAACTAAAAACATGAGAGAAAAAGCTAAATATTGCTTTGCCACCAATAACTTGAAAATCAATGGAGGTAAACAAAGCAATTTTTTTCTTTAAACACCACACTGCTTGAGAATGAGACATGTAAAATTTAAACTTTTAGACTTATACAGTAAATTCAGTTTGGATGCACATATACAAACTTTTATTAAGAAATTGTCAAGAGTTATAAATCCTTCAAGAAAATTTGTACAAATCATATTTTAATAACAGCTTATTGTTCTTCTGCCTATTCTCACTTAATATATGGTATTATCAGGTGATGTGCAACAAACGTTATGCTGCTCTGAGATTCTCCTTTCGTCTAAACAAACCTTCAGCTGAGACCTATGCAATGTTACAGGAGGCCTATAGAGATTTTGTTCTTTCCCAGAAGATGGTTTAAAATGTTTAAAGAGGAAATCCAATCAGGTTTAAAGGAAGGTGGACCTGGGGCTACAGTTTGTGTTTTAATGGAAGAAAACAGTAACACCGCTGCTGTCATTGTAAGAGAGGATCGTCGAGTAACATTTAAAACTTTGAAATTCTGAAAATTTCACTGGATGCCAACCATATATTAACTAAAAAGTGTGTTTATACATGTAGAATTCCAATGCTGATTCATGAGCAAAAGTATGTTTGCATACAAATAAGATGTTACAGGAAGATGCAGACTTTCTTTCAAAGATAATCAAACTTGGCTACATAATTCTGATCCTGAGAGCAAACGTCAGTCCTGGTGGTGTAGTGGTAACCATACTTGTCTTCTGAACCCAAGATCAAACCCGGCCAGGATCGATGGATTTTTTTGGGCGTAAAAATCCGAAGTATGGCTTCCTTTGGAAGGGAAATAAAGTTGTGGGTCCCGTGTCGTACATTTATGGCATGAAAAAGAACCTCAAGTCTGAAAAAAGAGGCCTCTGAGCAAAATTTGTCGGCCGTTTCACGCCCTGAATTGAATGGGACGCTGATGACCTGAGATGTTAAAGACCACCCATAAATAAAACAAATCAACCTGAGAGCAAACAGCAAAGCTCTTTTTTTTTAAATCTTCCATCATTAATACCAAAAAAGCAAAAGAGGTTGCTTCTACTGAGAAAATTATGGTAATCTCATTTTTCGATATTCAAGGAATGGTTTGCCAGCATGTCATACCTGCACAGACAATCGTAAGTGGGCAATACTGCAGAGATATCTTGAAAACTCTGCAAGGCCATATATCACACACTTGCAAAAGACCACATTTGCAATAAGCTGTACCACAATACTGCATAGCCTCACATTGCAGTTGTTGTTGACAAAAATCAACATGAAGTGTATCCCTAATCCTCCTTATTGTTCAGGTTTAGCCCCATAGAGAGCTTTCCTTTTTCTCAAATGGAAGAAACACCTTCATGCGAAGCATTTTTATCAGAAGCATGGTAAAGGCGATTCTGAAGGATATATAAAAAATGGTTTCCAGCAAGTCTTTGAAGATTGGCATAAATGCTGCGATAGGTACATTGCATTAAACAAGGACTACTTTGAGAATCATTAAAATTATAAGGATGTTGTGAAAAAATGATCATTCTTTATTGAACAGCCCTTGTACAATATTTATATGCGGAACTGGAACATTTCTCTACAAATGCCTACACAGTTCTCTACCAGAATATGCTTTCTCACCAGTTCCTACGCAAATATTCTTTTTTTCTCGTGTAAAGTTGTGGGTGGCATTTCAATGCACTAAACATAATTCATACACATAATAATACAGTCACTCAGTGGCTGAACTGTGAACCTGAGTGGATAGAGTATGGATTGATAACTGCCAGGATCTATGGTATATTTTGCTATTAAAGTTTCTAAACAAAAAACTATATTACTCAAAAAAGTCTAACAAATCTATAGTGTCTACACATACTGATTGTAAATATGTCACTCTCACAGAAGGTTTAACAATTTATTTGCTTCACTTATAATCATGACTAATTTGGGAAATTGCAAAAAATAAAGGCCACAATGCTCATTTGAGTATCATTTGCCAATCCTTGGAATTTTCAATTTGCTGTGCAAAATTTTGGCACTTTATATGTGGAAAAACAAACCATCTTAAGTCTTCAGTTCATTTGCTTACTAAGTCTTATTATTTTTAAAATTAAACATTAGCTTTAATGCCCTTTAGAAATATGTTTTATTTTTTCTGCTTTTATCTCAGCTCTTTTGTTCTTCTTTATACAGGATGTTTTTTTAAAAACTTTCCAGGTGATTATTTTGAAAGCAACATGCTTTAAAGAAAACAATTTATGGTGATTGTTTCTTCATTTGAGGGATAGCAACAATGATATTAGTTAAGATTTTTCAAGACCATTTCAAGGTCCACTGAATTTTTTTAAAGGGAACCCCAATTTTTTTTTTAATAATTTTTATTTTATGCATAAAAGTAAACAACTTTTGTCTGAAACATTTTTTTATTAAACCAATAATTTATAAAACATTTAAGAAGTATGACAAACATTATTAACATGAATACATTGAAAACTAACTTAGACTTCATTTGTTTGAATTTAACAAAACACAGTTTAAATACAAACATTAGATTTCTTTTGTTTACTTTTCTCATAATTGTAAATATAAAAATGAAAGTAATCGTTCATCATTTGTCAATGTTATAAGAATTAAACAAATGATCCATTTTGTTCCGTAAAAAAGCACATTCTATTTTCAAAAACCTGTCTCACATTCTGAAACACATATTTGGGAATATTCCTGCAAGCTGTAGCTATCCTTTGCTAACTTCAACTATGGCAGGCTGTGTTTTAAAAACAAGCAAGGTGCCCTAACAGAAAGAAATCTAAAGGGCTTAAATCAGAGGATCTTGCAGACCATTTGATATTCCCTCTTCTACCAATTCATTTATGAAAATGTATTATTGAGTCAATGTCAAACATTCTGTGTATAATGTGGTAGTGCTCCATCATGGCGTAAGGAGCAAGTGTTCATTTAAAATAGCTCTATCATTATCTTCCTGATTTTCAATATTTAAAATAGCTCTATCATTCTCATCTTCCTGATTTTCAATTTCTTCTTTAATAAGAATATTAATAACATCTAAAATTTCTAGGTACAGAGCATCAGTGAGATTTTCCTCAAAAAATAATAGACCAATGATTGTATTATCTGGAATACCTGCCCAGACATTTATTTTCCTCTGCCACTGTGTAGGGCCTTCTCTCAAAATACATGGTTTATCATTACTCCAGTACCTACCACTATGTCGATTTACAGAACTGTTACAGTAAAATTTGAAATCATCAGAAAAGCGAATATTTCTGAATAATTTGGGTTATTCTCTTAATCTCTTGGACATTAACTAACAAAATTTAATTCTTTGATCAAAATCTTCAGTCAATTTTTGTGTAGTTCAAGTTTATAAGATGAAAAAGCACCTAAAATTTTACATATTGAACTCGTTGAAATTCTAATGTAAGATGATGTTTTACAACGTAAAGTTGTTGGATTAGCAGAACACATCCTAGGACTTCAACTATAGTGACTTCATTGAGTTTACACAGTGCTTTTCTTTTTTTATTAACAACAGATCGCATATATCTAAATTTCTCAACTAAGTTACAAACCTAAGTATGACTTAAAAATTCTACTAGGAACTCCTTCGATGAATATTCAAGCTCTCTCTCTCTTGCACATTGATTCTTAGACCCATAAATTAAAATAATTTCAACTCTTTCTTGAAAAGTTTATACCATGATGAGCACCTCAATATCTGCTAGCTGGGGTATTCCAACTTAATCCAAAACAGTCATTAAACTATCAATTGTTTATGAGAATGATAAACAAGAGAAACTAAACTTTAGTGTTTAAACTACATTTGTGTTTTGTTAAATTCAAACAAATGAAATATAAGTTAGTCATTCAATGTATTAACATTTAATAATTTTCAAACTTATTAAATATTTTATAAAATAATGGTATCATTTTATAAAATATTTATAATAAAAATATTTCTCGCAAAACTTGTTTGCTTTTATGCTTAAAACCAAAATCTGTTAAAGAAAAATGGGATTTAGATTTAAAAAAATTGAATTGACCTTGAAATGTCTTGAAAATATGCACTAAATAAAATGTAACTAATATCATTGTTGTCCCCCCTCAAATGTAGAAACATTCAATGTAATTCATGAAAATTTTTTTCTTAAAAACGTTTCTTTCAAGATAATCAACTGATTTTTAAAAATCATCCTTTATATAAATAACATATTTTAATATATTTTTATTAGTTTCATCATGCATTCAAATAATTCAACACATTCTGTCTTCTAATTTAGCATGCATATCATTATCATTCTGACTTACCTGCAACTTAGCAATGCAAAATCCTTCATTTATTTAGGTGTGAAAGCAGGGTATTATAATGCATATTTTGCCACAAATTTGATCATTTAATTGTGCAAAAGGTAACTGGTTCGGTTTTCATATTTTCAGGATCAATTTTCATTGCTGCAGCCTAGTATCTTTAGGAAAATGTGTTTGTTCATTATATAAAAATGAATAAGCTCACTTCTGAGAAATACCAGCATTAGTATGCACAATGAGAATCAGATAATAAAACAGGAAGTGATGACAATGGAACAACAGTGTACAGAGGAAATTAGCTAAGCCAAGAGTGCACGGTGGCCCTTGCCAATTCTGAATGTCAAGCTTTTAACAACAAACATTCCCTTAACATCTGAATGGTAGGAGTAACAAATTATTTTTAATAACTGCTAAAAACTTCTTGTTTCTAATGAAGTTGTATGCAATATCTTGATTCTTATGCAGCTGCACTATACATTATTCTCTTTAAACTGTAAAAATTAAATATTATTTATGTTTTTATTCTACTATTCTTGTATGATCCTTCAACCTACATATGTCATCACCAGAGTTCAGAAGTTCAGGCATTAATTTGATTAAAATAGGCAGACAAAGGGACACACAAAATATTGATAATTGGCAGTAATATAATTAAAATAGGCACTTATTAAAAGTGAAAACAGAGAGCAATATCACCCATTATTAATGAAAATAGGTATTTAAGATACTTCATAATTTCTTTATCATATAATTAAAGTACTTAAGTTTATTTTTCTTGGTTACAAGTCACAACAAGATGTTTTTTTCAAGGTACCAAATGCCATATTCAGCAGAGAGAACATTTCAAAAAAAAAAAAAAAAAAAAAAAAAAAATCTACTTCCACTGTAGAATGTTTTGGAGCATATTTAAAACAGCTATTTTGGAAGGACTCATACCAGTTACAACAGAATATTCACTTTTCAGGGCATCATGGATCAAAACAAAGTAGTTGTGAATAGTTCTGAAGAATGAGCAAAAGATGCATAATGATTTCTGGTCTAATTCATTTTCTGTTCAGGCATTTATAGGGGAATCAGGTTAGATATCTCTTACTTCCATATTGAACACATTGTAGGGATGGTTTCTTGCATGACTGTACCACTCTCATTTTTCTCAATTGCAATTGTTTGTTACATTTACGCAGCTGAGAATTAACACCCATCACAAATTTTCTAGAACTGTCTCGTGCAAATCGATACAAGGTCATTCACCAGAATGATTCAAAACCACAGTACTTCTCTCATCCTCTCTATTTCCTGGTATTTGCATGCCCGAGGTAACCCTGTGTTCTTTTCATTAATGAAGGTCGTGATATTTAAAGAGCTTAAGTGAATGGGTGGAGGATAAGTTTTTGACTGCTTGAAAAGAAATAAATGTGTAACAAGATGCTCAATATATTTTTGTGAGGTGAATATGCCATTTAATTTTTATAACTTTTTTCCTTTGATATATTTAAATTCTTTATGAGCTTTTTAAAATACGTAAATAATTGCAAAAAAAATCCATAATGATCCCAAAAAGGCCAAAAAATTTTTTAAACCTTAAGATAGGCAACAGAGGCTAAAATAGGGATAATAAAAATGTCCCTACCAACCCCAAATGTAGGGAAACATGTTCACTTCTATCTGACTTAAATATGTCCACCCAGATGGAAAAGGCATTTTGCCTAACTTTCGTGCTCTGGTCAACATATTTAACATTTGATGCTTGCAGTTAAGCAAAGAAACGGGCAACTGAAACAGAAAATAAATGAAAATACAGATCATAGCACTTTAAAAAATATAGCACTCAAGCAGCTGGCTAAAAGGATAATAAAGAAGTGCTTCTTATGGTAGCCACAATAATGCATGGTAAAAATGCACAGCATTTTGGTCCCATAACAATACTGCAAATGTTTTCAATATCTTACACTGAATGATTGTTGGAGATTCACCTTCATCGTAAAGTCCCAAATGGTCCTTCATACAACATCCTTGTCAAAGTCATTTATATATGTAACTCTCTTAAGGGGTTTTTGTGTTTATGAGATGACACAAACACCGGAGCATAACCAGAGTTGCATCTTTTGATCTCAATACAGATGTGTTACACAGTATTTTGATTTACTCCACAAGCCTCTGCTGTTAGGCTTTGACAATTTTTAAAATCAAGATTTTTCTCTGTTCTTTTTCTGAATATTTTTTTAAAAAAGTTGTTTACATTAATTTTGCATCTGACTTTTTATTATTTCTCTTTCAGTACTAGGAGCACTTGTACTCACTTTACTGCGCAACATGATTAACACAATCACACACTATTCACTTTGACTTCACTTGTCAGATTGTCTACTAGCAAATGAACTAAGGAGTAAGCAGAAAGAAAGATATGTTATTAGAGTGGTATATTGTGGCTCCACAAACCTATTATTGACAAATGTTTCTGTCATTTCTGTGTTGTGTTTATTACATCTATACTTCCGAATGATACATGGTAACAGCAGAGACACCATATTCAGACAGTGCAAACTGTTGATTGGCCAGAGGCTAGAGGCTGGAGAAGGTCATTCCCTTTCCCATTTGAAAAACACTATAATTACACGTTTTAAGTGTGCGTATGAAAGTATCAAAGAGAATAAGTTAATTACAGCTCCATTTCTTTGGGATGGCTCAGAGGTAATAATTGGTTTAAAAGTACAGTGCAGTGTGTGTTTTTCTGTATATTATTATGTTTGAGCATATTACACTTATACATTTTCCTTATTTGTAGCAATTTTATTTTTCCATTTAATCAGTAACTTTCATGAAATGTTGTTTCCCCTTGTTTTTAGGGTAAAAGAAGAAATAAAAGCTAGTCAATACCTACCTCTATATCTAATGGTTTAAATTCAGCAAAAATATACAACACATGCCTTGTTTTATTTCACCAAAAGATTTAGAGGACTTAAAAATAAAATTAAAGAATTTAATATAGCAATCAAAGATGCCAGTCACTTTGATAAGCAAAAAATTAAAGTTATTTGTCTAATGGAACACCACTTTACAGAAATAGAAATGAGACAATTAAAAATTGATAACTGTTCATAATGTTCTAGTTTTTGTATACATTCCATTAACTGTGGAGGTGTATTTATTTTAAGACCAACCTGAAATTTAGTAATATTGACATCATTTCCTTCTGTAGAGAGCAAGACTTTGAAAGCTGCTAAAACAGAAGCTACTAGTGGTACATTTGTAATTTTAACTGCTTACAGGGCTCCATCAGGAAATTTCAATGTTTTTATAAATCAGTTAAACAAAAGTTCTCAATTCTACATACAGAAAATATATTAGTTTGTGGGGATTTTAATGTGAATTCCTCAACTGATAATGAAAGAAAGCGAAGACTTACATCCTTATTAGAGAGTTGTAATTTAGATTATAAAATTTTTCCAGCAAAATACAAAAAAACTTGACAACTATAGATAATGTATTTATGGATAAAAGTAAAAATTTTAAATATTCTGTATTTCCATTAGCAAAACACTGTGGTCATATGATAGGGTAATAAATAATGCTTCAGTTGTGAATTTTAAACATGATCTTGGTTCTGAATATTGGGAAACAGCCTATTCTTATGATAAAGTAATTATAAATTAAATGAATTCCTAAATATTGCATTACAGCATTCAGAGGCAAACTTTCCTAACAAGAAAAAAGTCAAAATAACTGACCTAAATAGTAAATTGTTTACTGGGATTAAAATATCATGCATAAACAAAAGAAATCTTTAACAAAGTAGAATTAGCAATGACAATAACTGTGAAATATTAAATAAAATAATTAAAGAAGGGAAGAATGGGTATTTCTCACAAGTCATCAATATTCTAACAATAAAATTAAAGATTGCTTGGAACATAATAAAAAAATGAAACCTGTAGATCAAATAAAGATAATATATCCCCTTTACTTAAATGTAAAATTGGAACTTAACACAGTGAAGTCAATCATATTAATGGATATCATTGTATGATTGAGTTGAACTACACACTCTTAAAGCTTCACTTACTTTTCATAAATGTATGGAACTGGTTTCGAGAACATTTTGTTCCCATCTTCAGCCATGCTAAGGTTCAACTGTCGGATCATTCGTTGAGCTGTGGGAATGTATATTCTGCTCTGGTGGCGGTGTGATAAACTTGTAGTTTATGTTTTCATCCCCGACAATGTCGAAGTTCATTATGCTGTTTTTGTATTTGTAGATGTAGATTTTCTCCCAGGTTGCTAATTCCGTAGGTCCTTGTACTGATTTTAATAATTTTGTTTTATTTATTATGTCGTGATTTTGTGTCCAAAAATGATATGCTACTGCTGATTTCTCTATTTGCTTGTACTTTATGTTCCTGAAATGTTCCTTTAAACATATCATATCAACATATCAAAGAAACCACAACACTTTCAGCAAAAAAAGATAAACTTATTTTTAAAAAATTCACATATCATCCATGGGCCACAAAAAATTTCAGAATATTCTTAAAGATTTTAATATCAGGTTGGCACCGATTAATAGATTTAATGTTCAAAATTTGCTGATAGATAATGTTAATGACAGTATTCCACAAGAAGAAAAATCAGGTATTTACAAAATAAACTGTGCAGAATGTGAAAAAATCTACATAGGGAAAACAAAGAGAAACATTGGCACACGGTTAAAGGAACATTTCAGGAACATAAAGTACAAGCAAATAGAGAAATCAGCAGTAGCATATCATTTTTGGACACAAAATCATGACATAATAAATAAAACAAAATTATTAAAATCAGTACAAGGACCTACGGAATTAGCAACCTGGGAGAAAATCTACATCTACAAATACAAAAACAGCATAATGAACTATGACCTATGTATTATGCAGTAGATAATCTCAACATTTTTAAATCAAACTTTAGTGTACATAGACTCAATACTAGAAACAGAAACGATTTGTACAGGCCAGTTAGCTCGTTGCAGGTTTTATGGAAAGGTGCCTACTATTCTGCAGTTCAGTATATAATGATCTGCTCAGCAGAATTAAATTATTAGGAAATGTACATAAATTCATATCTCTCCAAAATTCTCTTACGGAATTCTTAATAGCTCACACCTTCTACATAATGAATGAATATTTTGGACTTATTTCATCTTAATTGTGTATAAGTTTTTTTTTTATTTTTTGACATGTTTTATATCCTTGAGCATTTGCTCAGCTCAGAATCTACAGATCAAGATATATATATATATATATACACCTATTATATTCGAAAACAATTATATTGATGTAATTGGGTTTTATTCTTCCCCTGCAATCTATGATTCAACACACGGAATGCTTTACACTTTAAACTAAAAATTTAAATACAAAAATGCTCATGAACCATTCTTTTAAAATTCTAACAAACCAGAAATTTACGAATCAACAATTTGAATAGGTTACATATTCATTAAATAACAAATGTATTTCCTTTCGCAAGCATTTGTTCATGTAAATTACATATGTATACTTCATAAGACTTTTTAAAGGTATATTACTTACTTAATGCGGTTGTCTGCAGAACACAAACTATCAGCATCAAAAGGAGCTGCACTTTTCTCACTGATGAATCCATTTTGCGAGTTTCGCGCTGTAATAGAAGAAAGTCACTGTAAACACTAGTAGACTGAAAAATTAATTCCTTAATGTTATCTTAGGAAGTTTCAGAAAACCGCAATGACAAAGATCCGCTATTATGAATCATTCTTTGCTAAGCATGATGATCTAATTTACCTAGAAAACACCCCTGAGGCTAAGTAAAGTGACAACACCCACTAAATATATGCCAGTTATTCTAAATTAACATGTTTTCTGAACGAAAGAACGTAGTTTTCGTTAGCAAACCATCTCCACAAGGAACATGCACAAATGAGAATTAGATTTCGACGGAGCTATATAACAAGTGTTCGCAATCAAACCAGTACGCAGGCTTATTCACTCCATTGCCGCTTGACACGGGTGTAGCCCAATCGATCAAATTGAGTTATGGACTGCATTACTGCTGCTGTATGTGAAAGTGACTCCTATGTAGAATTTTGACCAAAAAACTTCAGTCTCGCTTAATGCGTCTAAAGTTCAAAATTTTAAAGTAATTCATTCACTAAGGAGGAATAATTACCTAAATATGTTATTCCAAATTCAACAAAAAAACTCCATTGCACGTCACGTGACAGAAATGAATCAACTTGATGCATATTGGTGTGGCCTATATTGTAAACATAAATTTTTGACCAGAAATTGGTTACAGGAAATAGTCTTCTTAATACAAAAGCTTTAATAGTTTTTAACACATTACTGTAGTTTCCAAATCTCAAATATATAAATGTTGTTATGATACTAGAGTATAGGTGGGGACATTGGCACCAATCCCCGTTAAATTTGAACCATATATTGGCCTCTTGACAAAAAAAAATTATTGTTTTTTTTAATCATTCATTGCCACAGTCATCATTAGCTAGTCTCCGTACACTGAGCTATAACGGCGAGAGGCAGTATTGACTCTTTACAGACCAATGAGCCACAACGGTACCTATGTGGAATTTTAATGCATAATCAACGCCAAGTAGTCAATGCTCACAAAATGGACAAACCTTAAAGACACCTTTACCCGATATGAGACCCAAACACGTGACGTTTTAGATAGCAACTCCATACCTTAATGAGCTGGCCTATTTAAGTTGATGTTACTGAACTGTTTTTCATTACAATGCATTAAATAATCTAAAAATATTTTTTTAAAAAGACAATTTTACACTTCCAGCATTACAACAGTAAGAATAAGAATTCTGAAATAATATTATAGACTCAACTCAACATGTTAATTTCTTGGGATTATACCTTGATAGGAATTTAACACTTAATTACCATGTTGATCACATATGCAAGAAAATGTGCATGTGATTATATTTGTTAAGGGAACTCTGAAAATGTTTGGTTACTGCTTAACTGAAAATAGCATATTATGGCATAATTTATCCTCATTTCCAGTATGGTATAGAACTCTGGGGTAACACAGCAATTGGTAATGTAAATATTATAGTTAACATTATTATTTAGTTGCTAACATCCTACATTTCTCTTTTCAGTGCCTTTTATTAGATCGTCTGAAAAGTTTCCTCTTTTTATTATTAGAAACCTTAAAAAAAACCCACCCCAAAAAATCTAAACCACATTAAAATCAATGCAGCTCTCTCAATGTGAAGTAAGATTGTAAATATTTGATTTTCTTTACAGTCAAGTTCTTAACATTCTTACTGGCACACCTTTATTACTTCTGACATAATTGCTTTTTTTGATTTTTAAGTGTTAACATCTGTTTGAACTATTGTGGCCTCATAGGCAATGAACACTAGTGACATGTGAGAGAAAATGTTTAAAAAAAAAAGGATTATTTTGATTGGGGAAAGAAAGTATTCCAGGGCTGGGATATCCATTATAAAAAATGTATCATTATCGGGTTATTTTGCTGTGGTTTAATTTGACTTTAAAACAAAAGCTTTTGCTGGCTCTGAGTTAGCATCCTCAGTGGACTGAAAATGCCTGGAGAAGCAGACAGAACCATTAGAAGTATTGAGAGAGTTGTGGTGCAAGTGCTGTTTATTGGCCAATAATGGATTCCATGTCTTGTTTATTTAGAAACCTCTGTCTCTGTTTATATCATTTAGATGCTACTCTATTTCAAGGTCACTCTCCTAGCCAGATTAAAAAAATGTGCGGTTGTTTTTGCAATTACTTCTCTTTTTTTCAAATTTTATTTCAAGGCAAGGTCTACAATCAAATTTTTGTGGTTGACTGAGGTGCAAATGTCACCTATGTATTCCCAGCTGAGTTTTAATGGATCTTCCTGTTGTACCATTGTCCCTGCAGGGAGTGGTCTAATCCCTTTGAATGCTGTGGTATGAGCTCTGCAGACCCCCAGTATCTATAGTATTTCTGAAATAACTAGAAGTGTGCACCAAGCCAGATGCCTGAGTCCCTGCCTTTGGGGAAGTTGTTTGGATTGTGATGTAGTATGTGGCACAAAATTCATGCAATATTGAGGACATCATTGTGTGACTCAGTCAACAATGGTGGGGTAGTGAGCCATCTAAACAGCTCAGGCTACAGAGTTGAAGGTCAGTCCTGGTGGTGTAGTGGTAACCTCCTAAACCCAAGAATGTGGGTTCAATCCTGGCCAGGATTGATAAATTTTTCAGGAAGAGAATTCTTCGGAAGAGAAGTAAAGCTGTAGGTCCCATGTTGTAGATTTACAGCATGTAAAAGAACCTCAAGCCTGAAATAAGAGGCTTCTGAGCAAAATTGATCGGCCATTTCCTGCCCTGAATTGAATGGGACACAAAGACCTGGGATGTTAAACAGTATCTGTAAATAAACCAAATCAAAACAACAGAGTTGAGGAGGCCGATCTAGATTTGGTCAATCTATTGGTGTACCTGGAAGATGTAGATGGATGGTCTGCCACAGGTAAGCAGCATATTTGCTTCCATCTGAAGAATATTAGTTGCAGCCAGTACACAAGTGTCCCAAATGAGTATTTGGGGAGAGGGAGGTGTACTGGCCTGTGGAAAGCTTGCTCAGATATTCGATAGCATGAGCAGGGATGCTATAGTTTAGTTGTACTTTATATATTCCAGTGGAAATGAGAGGACCCCTTGGGTCTTTCACACAATGCAGAACAACATTATATTACATATTGCTCGAATTTGGGGGGGGAGGTATAAAGTCAGTTTTAAAACCACAACACAGGTAATAATTGTGTTCAACATTAAAAAGAGTTTCATTCATTTCACTTATTTAACTACTACTTCAACTCTCACCTCACTATCCAACATTTCTATATAGCCCATTCCTACTTCTAACTTTGGCATTGTTTTTAAACCACTATGCTCACCAGAAAGAGTTCTAAAATATCTTATCCACTCTTCTGGATTTGTGTTGGATTTAGTTACAATATTGTTATAAGTTACTTTTAACATTTTCCATATCCTACTAATATTTCCTTTACTCCTGATTAAATTCTTCTTATTTTTCCTTTTCCACTCATGTTTCTTGCTCTCTATCATCAAGTTATAAAATATTTTTCCTTCTAAATATTCTTTCTTTGACTCCTCATCCCCTGACTCTCTCCATTTTATTAGCATTTGCTTTAGCACTTTTTTTGTTACTTTACATTCATCATCATCATCATCGACTCTTTACCCCTTTCCCCAACTCCCATCTTGTTTTTCATCTCGTCTCTTTGCATTAATGTATTTATGCTATTGGCTGCCTTTTCTACTTCATTATTTTTTAGCATATAACTTATTCCATGCTGGTATATTTGACCATACTTTTGATTCCAGAGTCTGTTTTAATTTGTTTCTCTGATCCTCCTTCCATTTAAAGGTAATACATTGGCTAGTCCCATTCTTCCCTTCCCCCGAATTATCCACTACATACCCTTCTTGAATTTTTATACCCACTACCAATGGAAAATGACCACTACTTCAGTTAAATTAAGTATCTTAAAATTACTGACAATAAACTCCATGTTGACTGGCCATAATACATAGTCAATAACACTCTGACCATTATTATTAACAAAAGTAAATTCCAAATACATTTTTCACCACATTTACCAATCAGAATATCTAGTGTATTCACTTCACAAAATTCCAAAAATTTTTCACTGCCTCTATCACTGTACTTATCTTTGCTATGCCTTATTGTATCTTTTTTAATCATTATTTCATTGTTCCATACCATATCAGTCCCAAATTTCACATCTCCCTCACCTACTCTGATGTTGAAATTCCCCATTATTATAATCTCTGCTTTCCTATCCACTTCTCTCTTAAAGTCTCTAACCACTTTCCAGTTGCTTAAGCAGATAAGGATTATGGTACTGTGAGGATCCTGGTGGATTATACACTACTCCTAGGCATATAATGTTTTCATCTATCAATTTATCATCCATTACAACCCACAAAGCATTTTTTTTTACCTTGCCCATGTTTCTCTTATTACTTTTCTCAACAATTTCCTAACAAAAATAGCTAAAGCCTCCCAAGGCTCTTCCCTTCTTTGCCACCACTTCTCCTTTTATTCCCACATATGTTAAATCATCCATCTCTACATTCACTTGCATTGGCCATCTTTCTACTACTCCCAAGTAATCTATCTTTCCCAGTAATTGTTTCAACTTCCCTGTACACATTTTATTTTTTAAGCCTTCACAGTTCCAAAATCCCAACCTGCTTATTTCCCCCATATCCTATTGTGATTCCTTTCTGCTTATAAATTTCTCTAACAATTTCTTGCTCGGTAGCTTGATTCCCTCTCTTTTCTTTGTCCAGCATGAATATGCTGCCATTTGGAGTCGATGTGATGCTGTCCTCTTTTGCCCAGCCCTCACTGCTATCCGACCACGCCTTCTTCCCTCTCTCCACTAGTCCATAAGCTAGCCATATTTCCTCCTTCCTCAGCACAATACTACTTTCCTTGTTTTTGCCTCTCTCACGTCATTCCTTCCTGATGTACCCACTACGTCATCTTCCACCCTCTTATCTGATGTAATCTTCTCTATATCTCCTAAACTCAGATGGTCCATCCTCTGGTGTTGATGGAGCTGCTTTCTACCCAACCTTTGGACTTCCTGTCAGTGTTGTTTATGGGCCCCACAGTAATTGAAGCCTCCTACTGATTCATTTCCTTTTGACGCAGTCTTATGTCACTTATATCACTTTCCTGCACAGTCACCATATGCCCATCAATCCACAAATGTAAATTGCAAATGAGAGCCTGTTTCCCCTCTGATGTTGCTATTTTCATTTGTTGAATTAATTTCTTCTTAAGGGTTCGCTGTTCCATGGATAAATCCTTGTTGATGATGAAAATATAATTTTCTTATTTAAAAATTATATATGGAACTAAACACAGTGAAGCTAATCATTTGATTTAATTTTTTTTTGTCATCAAAACACTCTTAATGCTTCACTTACTTGTCATAAAATGTGGTACATGTTTCGAAGACATTCGTCTTCATCCTCGGCCACGGGATGACTGATTGGAGACTCGATTGCACTTTTTGATGTAAGGTTTTGCCCTGGTGGTACTTTGATGAACTTAAAGTTTGTGTTTACTTCTTCCAGAACGTCAAAGTTCATTATACGATCTCTGTGTTTGTAAATATGAATTTTTTCCCATGTAGCCAATTCTGTAGATCCCTGTGTTGCTTTTAACAATTCTACTTTTTTAATTATGTCATGATTTTCTGTCCAAAAATGATATGCTACAGCTGACCTTTCCATCTGTTTGTATTTTATGTTCCTAAAATGTTCTTTTAAACGTGTGCCTATATTCCTTTTTGTTTTTCCAATATAAATCTTATCGCATTCTCCGCAAGTATTCTTATAAATGAAGGAAAAGCAGGTATTTATAAGATAACTTGCGGAGAATGCGATAAGATTTATATTGGAAAAACAAAAAGGAATATAGGCACACGTTTAAAAGAACATTTTAGGAACATAAAATACAAACAGATGGAAAGGTCAGCTGTAGCATATCATTTTTGGACAGAAAATCATGACATAATTAAAAAAGTAGAATTGTTAAAAGCAACACAGGGATCTACAGAATTGGCTACATGGGAAAAAAATTCATATTTACAAACACAGAGATCGTATAATGAACTTTGACGTTCCGGAAGAAGTAAACACAAACTTTAAGTTCATCAAAGTACCACCAGGGCAAAACCTTACATCAAAAAGTGCAATCGAGTCTCCAATCAGTCATCCTGTGGCCGAGGATGAAGACGAACGTCTTCGAAACATGTACCACATTTTATGACAAGTAAGTGAAGCATTAAGAGTGTTTTGATGACAAAAAAAAAAAAAATTAAATCATATAATTTTCTTTTAATTGCTTGGCTTTTCTTAGGACTTCATATATGAACTGTACAGATTTAAATCTCACAACTATAATTTTTTTTTCTCTTGATCTTCTAACTGGTATCACCAATCTCCCATCCCTGTAACACCATCCCTAATATTCCTTCCAAAATCTCTCAAACTTCTTGTAATGGCCATACTCCACTCCTTTCCTTAACTCCTGCAATAATTAAATTAAATCTTTGATATCTCTCTTCCAACCCTCTGCTCTTCTCCTGATATTCCGCATTTCTGTTCTTATGTCTTGCACTTAATATCTCATAAGGTCCTTAATTTCCATTACTTCTTTTTCTACTCCATTCAGCTTTTTTCCTAATCTCTTGTCTATACCTTTACTCTACATAAAATCTCTTCCATAATAGCTTGGTTCCCATTACTCACTCTCATTGTGTCGGTCCTGGTGGTGTAGTGGTTACCATACTTGCCTCCTACACCCAAGAACACGGGTTCAAACCCAGCCAAGACCGATGGATTTTATTCGGGCGTAAAAATCCTAAGTATGGCTTCCTTCGGAAGGGAAGTAAAGCCGTGGGTCCAGTGTCATACATTTACGGCACAAAAAAGAACCTCAAGTCTGAAAGAGAGGGCCTCTTAGCAAAATTTGTCAGCTGTTTCACGCCCTGAGTTGAATGGGATGCTGATAACCTGAGAAAGAGCGTCCATAAATAAATTAAATAAAAAAAAACTCTCATTGTTACTTATTCTGTTTTTCCTTTAACTCCAGCTTCATGCACAAGAGCTTCTCTCTACCACTGTTGTCTTAGCACTCCAGTTTTAAATTGAAGTTGAAATTTATTGATATGCTAAGAACAAATACAAAAAGTACAAATACAAACTACCAGGGAGTCTCCACCTATTTGGCCCAAGCCATTTTTGGGTATGCCCCTTCACAATTACAAAAAATATAAATACAGTAATTAGTTTTATTTTATCACCTTTATCCAAGTTCTAATATAATTGAACATTACAATATTTCCACCATGATTGCTTCGGTCCCCAGTTTCCGGTTCATCAGCAGCAGTCTACTGGAGTTTTAAATAACATAAAAGCTTTAAAAAATTTAAAGTATGGATGTACAACAGCTTTTGATTTTGGGCTCATATCATTTTCCATTAAGAGCTCACAATTATTAATTTAACTTTCAGCAATGCCCCTTCGTTAATTTTTTTTAATAAATTTCAAAACTTTGCTTAATGTGGCTATAGGATAAAAAAATTTAATGCAGGCTATTTTGATTAGACAACAGAAAAAAAATGTTGTTTACTGAGTGCAGACTTATGTTTAATGACTGAAACATACACTTTTATATTCAGACAAACTTACAAATAAACCAGAGGGTGCTCTAGGAGGAAATAACACAGGAAGGGACATCTCATAATTATTTTTTTTTAAACTACTAATGATTAAATTTTAATCAACATACATACACATAAAAATAAAACTGAAAGTATACTTAAAATAAAAAAATCATCTTTTGCACTGGTACATTTCTTGGTTAATGTTGGTTACTATGGTTCACTGTCAGAGATATACTGCAAATAAAATGCCAATTTCACACGTTCTACATGTTTACACAGTTTGACTGCTTGCTTTAGACCAAGATAAAGATTTTCTCTCATAGTTGGGTAGTTCAACATCATGAATGCTTGGCCATCTATCAACTGCAACAAAAAAGAAGGTTCTATTCAAGAACAATCATGGCATTACAAATATATTCATACATCTAATTTTTAACTATAATATTAAAAGATGATTAGACACTGCAAATCACTCCACATTTATCCTTGACTGCAAGGATTAGGTCTAAGGTCTATTGCAGAGCCTCACAGCTCGTATCAGCACACCAGACACAGAACAATGGCAGAACTCCAGGCAATTTGGTCACGATTATTGAGGGCCAGTGCAAAGGATAACACACAAACAATAGGCAAAATATTAAAACTATCCATACTCAAATTTCACTTTAAAATTTACTGGTGGCCATAATTCTGGAAACTTTTTGAATTTGTACCAAATTACCATAACAATCTGTATTTATTCAAACATTTATCAACTTTTAAAATACTTTTAATATCTGATAGCTCATTTCAGTGATATATTAAAGATAAAATGTCATTACATCCTTAATATTTCAATAATAAGCATTAATATGTGGGAAATTTATTTTGCTGATTTCTTAGTAATCTTTACCATTATTTACTATAAAAGAATATATCCATTTTAAAGCTTAAGATTGGAAATTTGTAACATAATTCACACAGTAGAAGCTTGATTTAACATGACCTAATACAAGGAAGGATTGATAAATCTGGTAAATTTCACTGAAATGGCAGGAAATTTTGTTATGCAGCATGACTGTTGGTAAGATTTATTCTTGTAGCAGTTTTGTTAATATATTCAAAAGATGCAATGCACAGTTCTTTGTTGGCAGCTATTCCAAGTGATCAGTGTAACACATTTTGTACAGATGAATAAAGACAAGTATCGTGCAATGATATGGCATTTTTATTTAAAAAACTTGATTGCAGCCCAGATACAAACTGAGTTGAAGGAAGCTCATGGGTACTCTGCACCAGAACTCAAGACCATGTATTATGGATAAATGAATTTAAATATGGCCATACGAGCATTGCAGATGCTGCACATTTTGGACGCCTTGTCTGATAGAGGTTTCTTCTTAAGAAATGGTGAATAAAATTCAGGTACCATTCATTCATGCCGTGTTTGTTCACTCCATACCAAAAATGTGTAAGGAAGGATATTTCAAATTGTGTTTGGAAAAGTTGTAGAATGTATTTACTTAAAGTACTAATTGGAACTTGCACAGTGAAGCAAATCATATAATTAAAATTATTGTATGATTGAATCAGACTACAACTCTTATTGGCTCCACTTACTTGTTACATTTAGAACATGTTCACAGATCATTATCTGCAACCTCACTAACCATGAATTATCCAGTAGTTGACAGTTAACTGAGGATGCAGACAATGCTCGGCAAAATATGTTCTAAATATAAACAAGTGGAGCCAATAAAAGTGTATAGTTCAACTCAGCCATACAATAAACTTAATTATTGGACATTGTATGTTTAAAGTAAAATGAAACTCTAATGACTAAAGGGTAAGGCAAAATCTGTTCCATCAATATACAGCTACAAAATGTAGGACAATATACAAGGGGAGTCCATAAGTTTCTGGCCTTGCTGATAAGGATTATCACCCTCACAAAACCTTTATCTGGTATCATACCTTATCTATTAAGTAAATAATTACAGCTGTAACTTTTGCTCCGTTGTGTTCAGTTGTTCAGATATAGTTGCATAAAGAAGGCTATATAGAAGATTGTGACATGTTCAAAATTATCAACCTGTTATTGAGTTCTTCACAAAAGGATTACTCCAAATGAAATTAAACAGTGATTTGACAGTGTATATGGGGAAGCATTCCCCTCATATTCTACCATAAAAGAATAGACCAAACTTTTTTGGAATGGATCAAGAAAGCATTGAAGATGAAAGCATGCAGGTCGGCCCTTTGAGGTGCTCAATCCTGAAAATGTCCCTCTTGTGGAAGGAGAAATTATGGAAAACTGGAGGTCTTCCATAGTTACAGAAATAGCAGCAAGGGTGGACCTTTCTAAAGCAACAGTCCTTTGAATTATTCATGAACATTTAAACATGAATAAAGTTGGTGCCTAGACTTCTTTCCTCAGTCCAAAAGCAGCAACAAGGCATTTTTTGGAGTTCTGCTGTGGCAATGAGAGAGAAGTTCTGCCAACCACTGTTACAGGAGATGAAGTTATGGTCCTCTAGTATGATCCTTGTCCAAAAGAGAATCAATGGAGTGGTATAAACCTGGCGAAGCATCATCTCTAAAGGCCAAGGTCACTCAGTCAACCAACAAGATCATGGCCACAATCTTTTGGGACTGTGAAGGAATACTCTTCATTGACTTCAAGGAGAGGAGCACCACAGTAAATAGGGAGTATTATGCTGGTCTACTGCACAGACTACATGCTTCTATCAAAGAGAAAAGGTGAGGAAAGCTGAGTGATGGTGTGCACCTTCTTCAAGACAACGCGCCTGTGCTCACAGCTCTTGTTGCAAAGAAAGCTGTGAGGAAATGTGGCTTCAAAGAAGTCGACCATCTACTCTTCATCCCAGATCTAGCTCCTAGTGACTATTTCCTCTTCTCAGAATTCAAGAAAGGCTTTTGAGGAAGGAACTTTAAGTGTGACGAAGAAGTGATGGATGATGTTTAAGCCCATTTTGCAGACAAGACTTCTGACTATTTTGAAAGGGGGTGGATTGAAATGTTAATTCAAAGATGTGAGAAGTGTATTGCAATAAAGAGTAGCTATATTGAAAAGTGAAATATAGTTTTTGTCTTTATCGTGCCTAAAAAATTGTTAGACCAGAAACTTATGGCCCTAAATAGAGCACAGTTTTTCACTGTTTAAAAGCATTCTCACTGACAGATAGTACCAATTCTTGCCAAATAACATGGAGAAAATGCATGTAATTTACTATCATAATGTATATTCTATGGTTCTAATTAATATATAGCAACATTTCTAAGTTCCAAAACAAAATAAAGTACATTACATTCAAAGTTTTTCTTTCAATTCAGATATATTAACATTTTTATTCATATTTCTCAAAATTTCCTTCATATTTCTCTGTTCTTTAGTAATGACATTATTTTAATTTTATGAACATCATATGAAACTGGACTTGTGTAAATAGCTTGCACACTTTTTCCTCCCTACAACTCTATAAATGTGTAAATGAATATAACATTTAGAATGCCTACCTCATCTTTACATTTTTGTGCTACGTCTGCACAATCATTTGTTTTTATCAGATAATCAAAAACATCATCCAGACTCCAATGAAGTGGATTTGAGTCTAATTCCACTGGCTTCTCAAATGCAACAAACAATTCCTTGCTCCTTATTCCATCTGCACCATCTGATCTTTCCGTTTCTTTGGCATCCAGCATTATTACGTCGTCATTATTTTCATCCATGTGAATAGGTCTTGTGACAATGCTGGAGAAGAGAAAAAAAAATTAAACACAAGCATTATCCTTTATCACATAACAAAGATTAACTTTTTTTTAAACTTGCAATTAAAAATAATATACTTTTGGAAACAGGCCTGACAATACTGATTTCATATATACTTTGCTGGCCATTAAACTTGCAATGCTCATTAGAGATGCATTAAACTGATCCTATATCCACTTATATGACAGCCATACCACTAGGTTTTGAATTTGATCAAGAGAGAGAGAATTGTGGTGTGCTGAGAGCGTGGAATGTCATTCTGAAAAATTTGTGGTCAAGTTGGCTGAAATGTGTTAACAGCAAAACAAATGTGAGATCAGTGGGACAAACACACAGACATGAAGAATACCAATGAACCCATCAGACAACTTAACTAGAAGATAGAGATCATTTCCTCAAGGCTATTATGAAGTGCACAATGTGCTGCAATTTAATGGCCATCAGTGTATGGAGGGGTTGCCCCAGTTAAATTCAGACAATTTTGTATCACTCTCCCACTTCTTCCAGTGGGACATGCTTCTGTGTGCTATCATGCCAGTTCATCAGTGTGTTCCTGCAGATACTGGTAAAGTGTGATGCAAATATTACTCCATAATGGCTTCAAAACCTGTGGATTTGTGGCAGGGCTATATTGTTGCACGTTCCAATGAAGGTCTTTCCATAACTAAGTCATGTGTGAGCCTTATAACACAGCTGCACAAAAATGGATCTCCATTTGAGGTCCAATCTGCTAGGAAAAAATGACAATAAAAGGGCGTAACCAGCAGCACTTAAAGGGCTAGTAGCCAAGAAAGGGGCTGCAGTGGCACAAGAAAATCCAACACAAATATGCATTGCCAGCAGGAATGGAAAATATAAAAGCACCATTTATAAGATAATTCATCAAAATTTGGGTTTAGAACATAAAGCATGCAGGCACATCTTGAAAGAATAGCACATCAGAGAACACTTCACCAATACAGAAAACTATATGAACAACATCTGGCAAGTTAAAAGTGGCAATGGGTGGTTTCTTTGGATGGAGCATGGATTTATCTAGATGACACAAACAAACCCCATATTAATTAAAAAGTAAATAGAACTTGCACAGTGAAGCTAATCATATAATTGACATCATTGTATGATTCAGTTAAACTACATACTCAGAATGCTTTACTTACTTGTCATAATGTATGGAACCAGTTTTGAGAACTAAATGTTCTAGAAACTGGTTCCATACATTATGACAAGCAAGTGAAGCATTAGGAGTGTGTAAACCCCATACTATTTACGACCATCAAGTGAGCCAAAAGGGGTGCTCCAATTTTATCTGGGAAAACTAGGAAAGGTTTTCCAAGGAGTTCAAGATGGTTGCCAGTTACTGCTCTTGGTGGAAACTTAACATTCACAAAGTTGCCAAAAATGTAAAAATTTATGCAGTCTACCACCAGAGCAATGTCATGGACCCAATTTTTGATGAATATATTTTCTGGCTGTATAGATGTGAGGATGCCCCAAACATTTGGATCCACATAGATAAACCGTCCAACCACACTTCTCAATAACACTACTACTGGAAAGCTGAAAATAGGCATCAAATGTGATACCATTTAAAAGAATCCCCGTGAAGTCACCAGATACCTCACCAATGGATTTTTGCAGATTTGGTCTGCTGAAACAGCACCTTGCTTCTTAATGTCCCACCGTGATTAAGAGTCTCTGGAAAGTCTGCCAGGTGAAGTGGGCTAACATCCCTCTTCCTGTTTTATGGCACAATCTTCTACAATGGAAATTTCATTGCAGAGCCATAGTGCAAGCCCATGGACATCAAACTGAACACGTTGGTGTTGGAGAAAGGGAATCTCACCATAAAAAAATGTATGTAAAAACGTCCAAGCTTAAATTCTGCTTCTCCCTGTATTTTATTTATTAGTTAATTTCTTGTTTTCCATAAGAATTATCCCTAACGATATAAACAAATTTTATACCCTAATCATAGAACAAATTTTAAGGTAAAAATTTATGAATAGAAATAAGAAAAAAGGACTCAAAAATAGTGTTGATAAAATGCCTTTATTCAGGTCTAAATCAATTACATTAACAATCTTTATTCAACATTGTAGCAAATAACAATGAATAACTAATATTTAAACATGGCATTTACTGGTTTCTGGTACTGGTACTGGTTTCAACCAAATTGTTATACTGGAATACATTTCTATGTATTCAATTGTAGGTTGCTTGCACTTTCAGCTCAGGAGATCCTTATAGAAAAATAAATATAATAGTCTTGATTATTTGATTTTCCATATAATCTGAGTTCCTTCCCTAAAAATAAAGACACTCCTAACAAATAACACTCTCTTACAGTGACCTTACAATATTGGTGGATAGGTTGTAATTTAAAATCTACTTCCTTGTTGATCATGAAGATAATGAAGAAAAAGACCTGCCAAAGGCATATTTAGTGAAAAGATTTATCAGGATTTGAAAATTGTGATCATTCAGCTGTAGTTCATGTTTGAATGGTAGCAGATGAACAACTGAAGGTCAAGGAAGCTGACATACAAGGATAGCTATTAATTTTCATGATTCTACTAAGAGGATTACCATAACTCACCACCTCTACCTATTTCTTTTTGAAGTTTTCTGCTTTAGAGTTAATAATAACCTCCTCTTTGTAGGATGCTACAGCTTCTATTGGACTCCCAAACAGATGGTCATTCAGTTTTTCTTTTGGAGTTGGAAACAGGAGTAAGTCACAGATAGCCAGAGCTGGATTATATGCATGATAGTTCACCCTATTACCCATTCTTGCACACATTTTATTGTTTACAAAATGGTGGTATGGGCTAGAAACAGCAATCCTTGCAACCCACATTTCGGTTGTTGTTAGTCAAGTGTTTTGAAGACACTGGGGAGGCTAACTGCAGTATACCATTTGCAGAGATTGTTTTTTGTTCCTGGAGCAAATAGTTGCAATATGGCACTTGTTGAGAAGAAATTCTCAACTATGTTTCAGCCTACACTTCAACATTCAACATTGCTAGTGGTCATGTGCACCATCTTCAATCAAGGTTTGAAGGTGGGCATATGAGCAGTTGACTACATTCAATGTGATTTTTCAGTGCATCAACAATGATGAAAGTAAACGAAGTAGTTGATTAGGTCAACTTTAACCGCAGACGCTGAACCGATCAACTCCATTGATTGCAGTCGAGTTACACAAAATGGCTACCAGTTTCAATTTTCTTGAAGGTACTGAGGATGAGATAATATACCTGGATTACTTAAATTGGGACCAGCATCAAAACCAGTCATTGTTGAAAAAGGTGACCCTTTGAAGAGTATGCGGACAGGAAATTTGAAGAAAGATTCTGGCTATTAAAGGATACAGTGTGGTGGCTAGTAAATAAAACAATTGAGAGGTTAGAGTTTCCTACCAATCAGAATATTTCACCCATGAATAGAATTTTACAGTTCATGACTCATGCATGCTGTTTTTAACAAATAGGCATTCATTTACAATTAATGATGAATGTAGGATTCGACACAGTGAGATGATCTTAAATCTTGGGTAGATTAAAAGTAAAAGTAAAACTACTTAAAATCTTGTTAACACATTAAAAACACTCTTGATGTTTTAAGAGTGGAAAGTCAAGAGTGTTTTTAATGTGTTAACATACTTTTAAGTAGTTTTACTTTTAATCTACCCAAGGCATTATTTATTTATTTGGTAATTAGAACTAACCTGGTGTCATGTTGAAGTGCATGGCTAAATCATTCCATTCCTCCTTTTCCTTTAAAGAACACAAATCAGTCTTTCTATTTTCCAGTTTATTGGAATATCAGGTAATTCCAACAAAACGTTTATCTCATGCTAAGAAAAATTTGATGACCTATATTTGTTTTCCCTTTTCATTTAACCATATGGTAATCAAATACAAAACAAAAACAAAGCGATGTAGACAAGGAGATTGTAATTGCACTTTAACCTCTTTGGCTATAGAGTTGGATCTTTCCTTTGAATAATTATCATAGAACCATGATTATTCAGCAACCTAGTGCCCAGTCAGCTGATGGCAGTTCATTGAATGAAAATTAACTATGATGCACCTCAACTACAATTTCACCATGGTCAAAGTTTGATTACATTTCAGCCCTTGATCAGCACGGATTTTGTTGAGAATGTTGAACATGACCATAAATCTTCACTGGAGGATCATCATTTGGTAAGACCCAGGTAGCCAACTGCCTCTTTGATTCTGGGTTGTGTTGGCAAATCTTACTTTGGTCACCTTTAAAGATATCATGGTTCAGGCTGTACTTATAATAAAAAAACCATCTCAAGAAAATGCTTTTAGTTCACCTCCTTCTTAAAACTTATTTCTATTTCATGGCATCAAGTTATTAAAATCAGTTCAACAACCAAAGGAATTAAACATATGGGAAAGGATTTATACAAACAAACATTAATAAAACTTAATCAATTTGGACATCCCAGAAGCAGACAGCTCTTTGTTCAAGATCTCGGAGTCAATCTAGACATCTACAACCCAACTTCTACGAATGATCCAACAGTCATTTAACAGTTGAGAATGTGGACAAGGGACCATGAAACATGTCCTGAGTATATCTCCAGTAAGCGAATCCATAAAGAGTGTGTTTAAATAGTTCAATTTAGAAGAGATTATTCATGCTCTGTTAGATTCCCATTTCAATTAATATTGAGAACTTAGCATTATTTAATTATAATAAAATACATTACTATCTCTAAACTCTTTGCTACAATTTTCTACTTAAGTAAGGAGCATACCTTTGCTGTAAAGAATTCCTAGCATTACTAATGGGGGGAAATGGCTCAGTCTCTTTAGTGTGTTTTCTTGTCCAATGTCCAGCTCGCATCTGCAGAGCAAAGTTGGGCAGCTTGGCACCCCTAGTCTTTATCTCAGAACGTGGAAACTGTTTCTTGCAATACTTGCGCCTCATAATGGTTCCTTCTGGAGAGTTTTCACTTGATGAACTTATTTCCACAATGTCTTCACTGCCATCACTCTCATTGCCTGTAAAAAAAAAAAAAAAAAAAAAAAAAAATTTACCCACTGCTATTTGCTGTAATAAATAGTTTTGTTCCTTGCTTTTTACTATATATATATATATTAATGACTTTCCTAGCTCACATGATTTTCAAAAAATTTCATATGCACATGATATCTCCATAATCTGTCATACTCAGGACCTAAATGACCTAGAGGAATGTGCCAATATATTACTAACATAAATAATTACCTTTTTTGATAAAACAAATTAACATTAAAAACTGAGAAAGAGACCAGAAATGAAGCAATGGTCCAATTTGCCAATAGAAATCAGGAGGAAAGAAATGATGACTGTAAAATCTAAAAAGAATATAAAGGGAATACGAATTTATAGTTCAGGAAAATTAGTAAGGAAGGTAATTATAAAAGTAAGATTATTAATAAAGGGAAACTAGGGCCCAAAAGATACATAACTATTATGTTAGAGGATACTGGGGCCATCATGAAACTCAGCAACTTAATGTAGTGATGTTGTGAACTGATTGATTAAGTGAAATAAAGAGTTTCCAATTACTTTGGTTAATATTAGTTATATTTTTAGATATTTTATTTGTTTAGGGATAAATGGGTAATTTATGATTAGCAGATTGAATTTGCTATTTTTTTTTATATTAATAGTATATGTAATGTGGTTAGCATTGTAGTCTGGTCCCTTGGATATTCCAATAGCTACTACTGATGAGCCAGGGTTCAAAATTAATGATAGTATTTGGTTATTTGTGAAGTGGAAATATGTAAATTTTAATTGTAATGCTATTTATGTATGTGTTGCAAATAAATTTATTTATTCATGCTAACATAATGACAAACACAACCAACTCCTCTGAACTAGTGATGCTATTCCAGTGCTGCAGTACGACAATTCTTCCCATAAATCCTACTCATTCTTTTAGATTAGTTACAACAAATAATTCTGACAGAGTGTAACTCATGGCCACCTATCTGTACTAGGCTTACCATCTACTTGTTTATGCCCTACAGAAGCTTAAATTTCTGCCTAAAGCTGTTACTTTCAGAGACTTGAAGCACATATATGAAGAGGCACTAATTAATGATGCATTCATTATAAGCAGAATGGCATACTATCTGGAACTTGAGAACAGCTGATGAGAAAATTAAAATATACAATGACTTCATAGTACAACTTTATGACTGACATGCCCCAATCAAAACAAAGAGAATAAAATGAACCCCTGCTCTTTAGATGACAATTGAAATGCGTAATTTAATGACTGAAGGAGACCTGGCATATGGCAAATACCTAAATAACAAAAGTGACACAAATCACAAGAATACAAATGATTACAAAAAAAGACAAACCACTCATTTAGAAATGCCAAGTTTATACATATTACATTAACTAATAGATCCCAAAACACCATCCACAGAAAAATGGAAAAATCTCAAGAAATGGATCTTGGAAAGGTAAAAGAACGTGCAGAAAGAATATGTGTACCTCTTGGAAAACTTTACCATTTGCAGATTGTTTCTCAGAGACCACATACTAACCAGAAAGTGAATTGAATGAACTGATTCTTATATGTGACAAATTTTTCTTCACTTAGATTACTTCTGTTCCAGAAAAAATGTGCTAATAGATTAAATAAAAAGCTCTAGAAATAAACAAAATCAGTGCCATTCATAAACAAAATTAATATTATTTTACCAACTCTGACACATATATTTAATGCACCCTTAATAACAGCAACATCTATCCTCTGGAATTATTGATTTATTTTATTTATGGATGCTCTTTAACATCTCAGGTCATCAGCATCCCCTTCAATTCAGGGCCTAAAACAGCCAATAAATCTTGCTTAAGTGTTTCTTCTTTCAGGCTTAAGATTCTTTTACTGCCATAAATCTATGACATGGGATCTAAGACTTTACTTCGCTTCCAAAGGAAGCCATACTTAGGATTTTTACACCAGAAAAATATCCATCCATCCTGACTGGAATTGAACCCACAATCTTGGGTCTACAAGGTAGGCATGGTTACCACTAAACCACCAAGACCAACAACCTCTGGAAAAAAGACTCATAACAAAAGTCACTTTACCCACCACCCCTCAAGATTACAGACCTATCATCATCCTATCTGCCATATTGAAAGCACTGGAGTGGATTGTTAGCAAGTAATTCACTGACTATCTTAATGAACATAATCTACTACAAACTTATCTGTCAGAATTCCAAGCTGGTTACAGTATGCTAACTGCCTTGCTTGGCATTATGGACATCTGTGAGTGAACTGACTGTCCTAACTTTTATTGACTTTTCTAGAGCATTTGACTCAGTTAATATAAATGAATATTTTAAAACTTAAGGATACTGCATTTATCTGAGAACTTGATCCAGTGGTTTCACTCCTATCTCTCAGGCTGACTACAGTGTGTTGCAGTAGGAGACTGCTTTTACTCTTGGAGGTCAGTACTCGGACATATTTATATAAATAATGTCACAAACCACATTGAGGATTTCAGATACCATATATATACTGATTACTTACAACTGTATATGTAGTCATAACCAGACTTCAACTTCATAGCTGAACTTAACAAAGTCCTAGACTCAGCATAAACATGGGCTAAACAAAACAACTATCATAAATCCGGGAAAATCACAGGTAATCTTAATGTAGCATAATTGCTTGTTAAACAAAACTAACCTAACAGTATTCATTCCCATGAAACTTAATGAAACAAAAGTGCCAATAAAATAATTTGTAAAAAATCTCTATCTTAATTGGCATATTCAATCAAAAGAAACTTGTAAAAAAGTTTTTAGTATTCTATTTTTTGAAATGACATAAGAATTTTTTCAGGTAAAAAACACATGTATCAACCATAATTATGCCATTGATCAATGCAACATTCTGTAAACTGACATCATGAATGAATGAATGAATAGTGTTTAACACCCGTTTTTGCAACAGAGGCACCACAGGCGATGAACAGTGATGATACATGAGATGAAATGATAAATTGGGAAAGGATTTATTTTTAAGGAAGGAAACGTTCCAGGCGTAAGTTTAGGGTACCTCCCCGGCATTTGCCATTTATGAGGACTGAGGAAAACCTGGAAAAAACCTCAGTCAGGGAGGACGGTCTTGGCGGTATTGGAACACAGACCTCCCGCTCATGAGTCCGCATCTTAATGACCTCGGCCATCCATGTCGGTAAACTGACATCATTACAAATCTTGGACAAATCTTGTTCATAATGCAACCTAATAAATCAGATCATATCAGCTTTTGAATTGTTATTTTCAGTAAAATCCCTGAATGGATGAATATTTCAAATACAAATAATGACCTAAGAAATACTGCAGACTAAATAGCATACCTCCCTGTGCTACAGCATCCTCAGGTGAGGTGCATATCTGCACGTCTTCAGTTCCATCAGCATTGCTTTCTTCTCTACTTGGAATGTCAGACTCTTCTTCTGGTTTGATGGTTGCAATTACCTTTCTGCGGCCACGCTTCTTTTTGGGACGAGGCACCAAATTGCTTATTTCTCCTTTAGGTCTGCCAAGTTTTCTCTTTCCAGTTAACCAATATTGAGCTGTAATAATATTACGCATTCATTTTATTTTTACTTGAAAGTTCATTGAACAAAGAGAAACTTAACAAAAAGATTTATCAAAAAGGTTCAACAGAATTTATACAATAGCACTCAAAAGTACTTTGTAGGGACAAGACAATTTGAATACAAACAGGTACATGATGATTGAAATAAATTAATTATATCACCTCTTAAAGCTATGCATTCTATTTTATTTACTTCTATATTATATCTAATCTTAAAAGTGTTATGATAAATAAAGCTAATTAAGCATTTATACAGGCTTGTACACTTAATAGAAGTTAGAAACAGTGAAGTTGATTGATTATACACATAAAGTTCAATATTAGGTGTCACTAAACTTTACTGATTAATTTATCAGAACATGTTTCAAGAGTCTTATTTAGATTTAAAGTAAAACCACTAAAAATCACGTCATCACATTAAAACTCTCTTGAAGTTTCACAAACACATTTATAAAAATTGCACTTACAAACCTGTTGACAATAGACTCCATTGTCAACAACTTTGTAAGTACAATACTTATAAAAGTCTAGACAAAAAAAATCTACATAAAAAAATATGAATTCAAGCTTATTAAATTTGATATACTGGAAGCAGACAACATATGTTTTGGTTCACTAGACCACCAAGGCGAACATAGCCACACACATACCATACCGTAATTGCCTTGTTAGTTGTCGATTGGTTGACAATGTGAGGAATTTACCTCACGAAACATGTCCCAAAATTACTTTTATAAGTGTGTTTGTGAAACTTTTCAAGAGAGTTTTAATGTGATGACAGGATTTTTAGTGGTTTTACTTTAAATCAAAATAAGATCAACGATGGTTTCACTGTGTGGATTCCAACATTCTGTAAACATATTTCAGGAGTTTTTGCTCTCATCTTCAACTGGGGACCGACTAAGGTTGGTAGATGATGTGAACTCTGGTGGTTCCCATATACAGCAAAACAGCAAGTTCATTGGTGAGATGTCAAAATTCATAACATGATGTTTATTCCTCAAAATGAAAATCTTTTCTCATATTGATAATTCCCTGGGATTGTTGATAGCTTTCAAAAGTTTGGTTTCATTTGCGATGTCATAATGGTAAGTCCAAAAATGATCTACAACTGGCTATTTATCCCATGTTTATATTTTATATTTCTAAAATGTTCTTTCATCCTTGTCTTCAAATTTCTTATTGTTCTGCCTATATATATATCTGATCATAATCTAAACAATATTTAATTGTTAATACTAAATCTAGCAATAAAAGCATTAAGTGATAAAGGTGTAATTTATACTAAAGCTGACAAAGGGAACAGAATAACAATATTAGATAAAGAAGATTATATTGCGAGGTTGCAAGAGCTGCTAAAAAAGGAAGAATTTATATATGCTCATTCAGATCCATTAAAGAGATGTATTAATTAGTCAATGAGACTATAAAAACATGCACAGTTATCCCAAAAGAAACACAAAACAAAGTAAACCAACAATAGCAAAAAAAATGGTTTACCAAAAATTCACACGGTTGGTATGTGATGCATTATTAACAATATCAACATACCTTGTACTTAAATATTGTACTTAAGAAGCTTTTGACAATGGAGTGGCAATATAACTTCACTTATGTATTCACTTTTTTACACTTTACTCCATTCACTTACACAAAAGTAAGACGCGTTTCGGGAGAATCTCTCCCATCTTCAGTTGCTTACTGAACCGCCGTTACTCGAAACTATGGCTGGACAAATGCCACAAAGGCCACCACAGGAACATCTGTTTGTCCAGTCATAGTTTCGAGTAACGGCGGTTCAGTACGCAACTGAAGTTGGGAGAGATTCTCCTGAAACGCGTCTTACTTTTGTGTAAGTGAATGGAGTAAAGTGTAAAAAAGTGAATACATAAGTGAAGTTATACCTTGTACTATTTAGCAAAATGGCTAGCTTATAGATTTGAGACACCAAAATTTCAAATCCAGAGCATATACAATTCATTTCAGCTAATAGAAAAAATTAAGGACATAAAATTACAACCTTCTGACACATTAATATCTTTTGATGTAGAATTGCTGTTTCCAAGCATACTTAAAAGATAAACTTCTAACCTATGATTGGCTAAGAACAAGAGGAATTAATGATGCACATACAATGGAGTACATAAAACTCACTGAAATTTACATAAACCAATCCTGGTTTTCTTCAAAACACTACCAAAATTTCAAAGCCAAAGCATAAACAATTCATTTCAGTTAATAGAAAAAATTAAGGATATAAAATTATAACCCTCTGATGCAGTAATATCTTTTGACGTAGAATTGCTGTTTCCAAGCATACCTAAAGATAAACTTCTAACCTGTGATCAGCTAAGAACAAGAAGAATTAATGATGCACACATAAAGGAGTACATAAAACTCACTGAAATTTGCATAAATCAATATTGTTTTTCATTCAAGAGCAAATTTTGTATACAAGAATCAGGATTTATTATGGGCAGCTTCTTATTTCCATTTCTAACTAACCTCTTCATGATCTGATTTGAAACACACATCAACACAGCATTGCCATACTATTTAACATCTAATACAGATATGTTGACAATATATTTGCCATAATTAACAAAAAACACATTGATGATGCCATAAAATTTTTTAATATACAAGATAAAAATATATTGTTTACATATGAAGCAGAAACAGATAACATGTAGCATTCCTGAACATTAAAATAATAAAACCTCAAGTGAATCTTGAAATTGGAATCTACAGAAAGAAATGCATGGAGACAATCACATCAAAGCTGGTGGATTTAACCCCAAAACACATAAACATACAGTGATCAACAGCTTAATGCACAAGTTCGTTAATCTACTCATTATCAAGACAAATACTCCAAAGAATACAAGCAAATAGAACAGTAATTAAAAATGGATTTGGCAAAAAACCAGTTCACAAAAAGTACAGATGTTCAAAAGGCAGATACTTATTAAAGAAACCATAACATTTTCAGCAGGAAAAAGATAAGATAATTTTTAACAAATTCACATGTCATCCAAAGGCTATGTATAAATTTCAAAATATTCTAAAAGATTTTAATATTAGATTAGCACCAAAAAACAGGTTTGAAGTTAAAAATCTCCTGAATGACTATATTAATGACAAGCAAAATAAGCAGACATTTATCAAATAAGATGTGCAGATTTCCAAAAAAGCATATATTGGAAAAACAAAGAAAAATATAAGCACACAGTTAAAAGAATACTTCAGAAACATGAAATGAAAACAAAGGGAGAAATCAGAGGTAGCATCTCATTTCTGGACAGAAAACCACAACATGGTAAATAAAGCAAAATCATACAATGATATCAATTAACATGATTAGCTTCACTGTGCAAGTTCCAATTTACATTTAAGTTTAAAAAAGCAAAATTATCTTACAAGGACCTACAGAGCTAGCAACATGGGAGAAAATCTACATTTACAAATAAAGAGACAGATTAATGAATTGTGATACTTCCAGGGATGAAAACATAAATTTAAGTTCATCACAGCTGCACCAGAGCAGAATATACATTCTTAAACAACAGGAATTATCCAGCAGTCAACAGTTAACTGAGGATACAGACAATAGTCTGTCAAATGTGTTCTGCATTTAAACAAGTGGAGCCAATAAGAGCATATAATTCAACTCAATCATACAATAATCTTAATTATGTGATTAGCTTCACTGTACAAGTTTGAATTAGCATTTGAAGTTATAAAAAATACAATAAGTGGGTTTGTCCAGACCATGAAAGGGATATATGCGAGTGTTTGTCTGACAAGTATGTATAAGTCATTTTTCTGCAAGTAAAGCATATATTATTGTTCATTCTGCAAACTGTCACATTGCTTTTGTTAGATAATACAAGTGTATACTCATTTAAGACATTGCACATATTTTTTGTTCTAATTTTTATATTTATATTTTGATGGAATACCAAGTGAGCTCTTAATGATTTATGTGATTTGATATAACTTAAAATTGTATCCATATCCTATATTCCTCTAACCAGTCAGAGTGCATACATTCCCCTTTATTTTTAATATCATGTTTTCTTCTATGAATGTAAATGAATTATGTAATGCATTTAAATAATCATTATTAAGCAAGGTTTATTGTTGACAGAAATATATGCCAATTCCATGTATTTAACAAAAACACACTTATTCACACTGGATGACTATTTATAAATAACAGTTTCAGCTACCACATGGTATATATTTATGCATTATATTTACTTACTCAGGTTCGGAAACTTCTGTGAGTGTCCCTCATATGTATTGAAAAATATAAGTAGTCAGCTCATGAAAGTTCATTAGATGGTTATTTCTATGCCCATATAGCTCCACCAAATATAATGCCTACAGTCGTTTTCACATTTAAATGCTATCTTGTAAGGAATGTCTTTGTAACTATGCATGCTGTCCAAGAGAAAGCTGAGATACAATGCATAATCCATCAGATTCCAGAATGCAAGGATACCTTATATGCTATGGAATGTTCAGTTCAAGATCCCCCTGAAAGCCATAGGAGTAGACCTAAGACTAAAACTCCTTCTAAAAATTATAACTTCACGATAGCATTATGTGAAAACAAAATTTTGAAAAGGTAGTTTTGGCATACTTACTGAATTTAGTTTTTGACAGTTTGTTACAGTTCTCTGGACAACTGTTTTCACCAATTGATACTGGTCCAAACATGTAGGGACACACCTGTAATTTTATACATATGGCTTTGCAGAACACTGGAACTTCTTCTGCTGATGTTACTATTGCCACACTGGCACGGTATGTGTTACTTTTATATCTGGGAATAAAACATTCCATTTTAGAACCATTTGAAACAGTTATTTGCTAAGGCAAAAAATAATTCATTCCTTATCACAAATCCTCACTTATTTGTCTTTTCTATAAAGGGAAAAAATATATATATATATATGCATACACACAGAGCAGATTTGAAACAATAGTACATAGGGATTTAACATGCCCTTTAGAAACCTATGGATGGGGCCTGTTCAATAAAGGATGATTACAATTATTTTTTGACAAATGTCTTATCTCATCCTCATAATTTTGATGAGTTTTCTCCATGTAATCCCCATTTAATACAATTTGAATTTATTTTATTGCCTGTAGATTGCTAGTACAAGTATTAAGGATTGTTATATAATCCATAACTATAATATATGTACACCTACAGATTAAAATACAATTCATTTACAATACTTCTTTCAGTAATTCTGGACTTTAGCCTGGCTGAAGATGAGAACTAAATGTTTTTGAAACTGGTTCCATACATTGTGACAAGTAAGTGAAGCATTAAGTTCAACTGAATCATACAATGTATGATTCAATTACAATGATATCAATTACATTTTTAAGACTTTATTAAAAGATTTGTTATTTGAATTTTTAATGTAATCTGGCAATTTGTTATAAAGAGTAGATTCCATTAATATATATGGCTTTTTTTCTGTTGCTGTTTTGGTTATTATTACTCTGTCATAGTTTGCATGACCTCTAGAATGATTAGAGTACATATATTTATTTATGAACAATGATTTTCTTTTTACTAATTTTACCAGTTTATATGCATAAATAGCTATGATTGTAAGGATATTATTGCTCTTAAATGCTAATTTGCAGGAATTTCTAAACTTTAGATGGTATATGCATTTAACACATTGTTTTTGGAGCAATCTATTCAATTTTGTTATTTCAAATCCCCCTCCCATACTTCAATCCCATAGCCAAATTTTGGATAAATTATACCATAATGTAAGCTTTTTAAAAATTCTGGTTTAACATATTTTGAAAAGTACTTTATTAAATATAAATTTTTTTCTTATTTTATTGCAAATTT
Source organism: Metallyticus violacea (assembly GCA_030762175.1). Lineage (NCBI taxonomy): Eukaryota > Metazoa > Arthropoda > Insecta > Mantodea > Metallyticidae > Metallyticus > Metallyticus violacea. Next base: position 19,687,651 of record CM060836.1, read on the forward strand.
CGTAATTATGATTTTCATATGGTAGATTACAATCAATGTGGATTCCTAGAAAGATGTGCTTACCATTACTGTTTTATCATTGTGCTGAAATAGAATATATTAGTTTTATTGAAGTTTAGATTTAACTTTTTTATATAAATAAGATTTGCTTCAAGCTCTGACTTATGTTGTCTTCTGAAATTACTATTTTTGCATCATCATAAGAGTTTACTTTAAATTATTTTCTTCTGGAAATTACTTTTGTGAATTAAAAATAGCAATGGACTTAAGAGTGATTGTTAAGGAATGCCCTTATATGCTTCTTTATGATTAAATTGTATTGTTGTTATATAGTTACCACATACACAATGTATTTCATAGCACTGTAAGTGGTTTCTTAGATAGGACTAATTAATTTGGTTTAATTTACCTCTTAGACCATAAAGTTCCAAATCTAATAAAAGTTCATGAGATATACTGTCGAATGCTTTAGTTAGGTCTATAAATATGCCTACTATGTTTTTACTTTGGTACATTTATCTAAAATTTCATGAATAAATTCAATTACTGCAGTGGACGTGGAATGTCCTTTCCTAAAACAGTATTGTCAATGTACTAGTATATCTCATCCATTCAAATCATTTTGTAAATACTGAATGCCATGTTTTGAATAGGTCACAAACTTTGTATGCAGTACAGTACTTTCAGGTGATTCAAATCACTGACCACAAATTTTTTTTCTTTTATTTTGGAGAATGGAAAAAAGTTGCATGGAGCCAGATCTGGATTTTAGGGAGGATGTGCAAACATTTAACACTTGACTCGTGCAGAAATTGAGTTGAGTGTAGAATTGAGTTCAGTGCAGAATTGAGTTGGGAATCTTTGCAAAGGGCTAAGATCCCCAAATTCATGATGCAATCTTTCAAGGCATTCTCTCTACCCTAAACCGACTTTAAATTTGTAGTAAATCATAACATAGAAATGCTCTGGCTTGAGATCCATCCAAGCGTCTGGCAGAGTAACACCTGCATATTAAGAAAGTGTGACCTCATACATTGTTGGAGTGCACTCAGACTTACACATGTTGCTAACTTCAATCTAATGCTACAAAAACATGCACTTGTTTGTCACAATTTATTGTCATACATTTTCAAAACTTTCAGTGTGACCCTTGTACCTTACTAAAATGTTCCATCTAAAGAAAACAGTGACATATAGAGAAGATATGCATAAAGATTGGAATTTTAATAGTGGTTATTATTTATTTACCACAGAATACATACACGTTTCTAAGTTTCATTGTCCTGTGATATAACCAGCAGTATTGTATAAAATTGTAGTCGGGTGTGGAAATTGTAGGATGCCATTGGCAATGTCATTCTACTCATAGTTCTAATTGAATAGACTATTGCCTGAAGAATCTCAGGAACAGTTATGAAGTGAAAAATCTCCAAAGTGGTTCCTTCCTCTTAGGAATCAAATTGAAGACACAGTGGCTTAAGTCAAGGGAGTATTGTGTAAAATACTTCTGAGCTTCATCAATTAAACAAATCAGCCATAGGTTCCTTAGCACCAAAAGAGTGTGATTATGTTGAACTACTTATGTAGATCATCCTAACAGCCCTTAATGTATCAATGCTAGGGAAAATCAAAAAGTGAGTAAATTTTTTACAGCCAAATAGAAATGCATTCACAAAAACCGAAATATACATTTGGAAGGTTGAAATTACTCTACTTTTCCATATAGCATTCATTCATATTTATACATTTGTTCCACTGTAACAATTTCTCAATGCCCATGTGGTAAAAATCATTCAGCTGGGTGCACAAACAACAATGCACATCTGTCACAACTTCCATTTCACTGCTGAAGGGTTTGCCAAGAAGGGGCCTGGACTGTATGCTGGATCTTTGAAATTTCCCAATGCCAGGAACTGACTTTTTGCATCATTGATGCAGCCACATGGGGCAAGCGTTGTCATGGAGAATGATGACCTCCCCAGAGATTTTGTTGGATATTTACTGTGCGGAGCAGATCTTAGACAATCCAGTGTGGCACAATATGCAGCAGAATTTACAGTTGCTCCTTTTATCACAAAATCAGCAAGAATGACAATCTGGCTGTCCCAGAAAACTGTAAGCAAAACTTTTCCTACACATGGGGTTGTCTTAAACTTTTTGGATGGGGGTAAGTTTGTGTGTTCCGTACCACATTCTGTCACTTTTGTTCAGGGGATGTAATGAAACACCCACAATTTGTCCCTGATAAAATATGGTCGAAAAATGCATTTCTTGTCCTATGGTACCAGAGCAAATGCACATGATTGTATCCAAACACAGTCCTTTATATGCTGTGGTGTGAAATGTCAAGGGACCCAGCTCGTTGAAACTTTGTAATAGCCAAGTTCTTTATGAATGATAGCATAAGCAGTGCCATATGAAATGTCCTCTGCATTCACTATTCTTTGGATTGTTGATTGCCATCCTTCTAAATCAATGCCTCCACAGTGTCAACATTGCTCTGTGTGTGGGATGTGAGAGGTCATCCAGAACAGGGTTCATCAAACATATGCCCTGCATTGAACTTTGCATACTACCACAAACATTTTCATGCATGGGTCACCATACACTGCACACAATTACAATAGATTTCAGGTGGTTGCTGTCCCTTACAAACTGAATCAAACTCTGCAGCTCAACTGCATCAAATGTCTCAAGTGTAGATGTCATTTTTAAACAACTGCCTCTTGGCTTGCACGCAGTGCACACATCTCCAATTTCTTGGTAACGTGGCAAAATACATGTACATAGAATGATTTTTGCCTTTAAAAATTTTCTGAAATTCTTACAAAACTCTGATCAGATACATTGATTTGAAGTCAAATTAAGTTAAACTGAATTATATGATTTAAAATTACTATTTGAGTACATCATGTCAGTAATAAAAGCACAAAACTCTCGCTTAATTCTTTGAAACAAAAGAAAACACATGTAGAAAGTAATAGGTTATTGACTTTGGTTAGGCTGAAAAAACATAGCTATGACATCGTGAAGTGATATAATATTCCATTTAAATTTGAAAACAGAGTAGATTTACTCACCTCTTAATTTGAGTTTTTTTTTTAAATTTAATTTAATTTATTGCAATTCAGTATAGTGTGATGACTGAACCATGCCAGTGTGAAGCTACAGCTAAGGATAATTACATACAGTAAAACAGACCCTAATAGATGTTCATCAGTAAATATGTACAATAATTAATAAGATATGCATTACATTAGGGTTGCAGGATAAAAAAAAAATACAAATACAAATTGCAAATCAGACAGTTAAAAAATGAATAAGAACAGTACAATATGTATAGTAAGGATAACTTCAAGGTTACAATGAGTATTAATTTATATGGTGTGTGCAATAAAATTAACATCTAAATCACCATAAATATTTGTCAATGCTATAGTACACTTTATCTATTAAATAATGTTTCAAACCATTCTTGAATTTAATACATTGTTACAGGATTTGATTTCTTTAGAAAGAGCATTCTGTAAAGGTGTGTTTACTTTGGAGCTTTGAAGAAGTCTCAGATTGCCTTAAGCATAAAGTCTATTTCCAGATTTATTTTTGAAATTGGCATGTGGAAGAAAAAGATAATAAGGTTGTTATAGCTTTGTTTGCTAATGGTTGCAACTAATCCAAAGGCCAATTAATGACAAGCATTTATGTTGTAATCTTAAAAGAAGTTAGGAACAGTGAAGTTGTTACATATACAACTGAGTCAGTATTAGGTGACACTAAAACTTCACTAACTGATTAATTCTTCAGAACATGTTTCAAGAGCATTCGCTCTCATCTTCAGCTGGGGACTGACTCTATGTAGCTGAGAATCAGTAAAAATTTCCAGGAGCTCTTTTTTTCAATAATATTATTTCAATAAAAACAATTCAAAATTCATCATTAGAGAAAAATTTGGCAAACTTCTAACAAGATTTGGGGAACTCCAGTGGGTTTGCAAACCACAGTTTGGGAAACATTATCTTAGAATTTTTGGAGGAAAAAAAGTGAGAATATTACCACATTCACCCTTCATCCATGTTGAAAACCATGGAAAACATTTGTGAGCAGCAGTTTTCATTGGATGAAGAGGCCATCACAGTGTAACAAGAGTGTACTAAGTAGGTCCTCAAAGAAGCTTGAGGAACTTTCTAGGTGCTTTCAAATGATGGAAATCTATAAAGAGTATTTTGAAAAGTAGTGATATTTGTTTTGAAAATAAAATATTTTCTGAGAAGTTGCTAAAACATTCGGAAATACTCCCATAACTCTTTTACTGATAAATAAACCAATTCTGTGGGCAAAAGAGTACAGATGGTAAATTGCCCTTACTTTGCTTTGAGCACTTCCAGATGCATTCCTGGCTTTGGTTTCCCATCTGACTGCAGTTCCTTGAGCACACGGCTTGACTTATATGCTACAGATATCAGCATGGAAAGAACTTCTCTCATTACCAATGTGACAGGTCCTGGGCCTACAGCTTTTGGTAGCTGTGCCAATTTTCCTTTACTAAGGAATGGTCCAGAGAAGCACTTATGATTGAAGTAAATCTTTGGACACCAAAAAGAGCGCTGTTGCTGTTGTAACTGTTGCTGTTGAGCTGTATTTACAGGAATGTCAGGTTCTTTCTTTTTTTTCCTGAAATAAAAATAAAAAAAAATCTGGTATAGTGTTTTAAAGCTTTGTGAGAGTACATAATCCTGCAATAAGTTCTATTCTTCTATAAAGGGCTTGTTTCACGAAGAAAAAACAAGAAATAAAAATAAATTTATGCTATGTATTTAATCCTAACATTTATATGCCAGTCAAAGTGAGAAGAAAGGTAATGGAAGAAAAAACAGATATTGGGATAGAAGATGTAATTTAATTGGAAGTTATATTGGAGGTAGAAAGAGACCTGAAGCATGGGGAATATTAAAGAATTTAAGAGTAAATGATGTAAATAGTAAATATTTAAATTTTATCTCATTTGAAGATTAGAAGAAATATTTTTAAAAATTATTTATAGAAATTTGACCAGAATATGAGATTTATATAAGTGATGACAATGAAGTAGATGGTATATTAGTTCAAAATTATAAACATATAGATATAGAAATAGCGAAACAAGCAATAAGACATCTTAAAAACAAAGTCAGTGGTACTGCAGGAATTCCTGCAGAATCAGTAAAACATGGTATAATAAGTTTTAGTAAAAGTTAAGACAGCTAATTGAAAGGTGTATAAATGGTGAAGATATACCTCAAGAATGGAAAATGGGGTGTATATCCACAGTATATAAAATAATCAAAAAATTTATGTAATGATTATAGGGATTGACTGTCACAAGTACTATTAGTCATATATATGGTAAAATATTAAAAGAATTATTAGATGAGGAATATCGAAACAAGAAAGCAGAGGAATAAACAGGATATAGAGCAGGAAGATATGCTACTGATAATCTATTTTGTTAGAATCAGATAATTGAAAAAGTTGTAGTTTATAATCAAAAAGTACATATATTAACTAAAAATGTTAATTGGAACTTGTACAATGAAACTAATCAAATGATTGAGATCATTGTATGGCTGAGTTGAACTAAACACTTACTACAAGTAAGTGGGGCAATAAAAGTGTTACCAGAATTCCATGGTACCAAAGGCTTATATCGGGGATGTTGTTTATCAACAACATTGTTCAAAATATACCTTGAACAGGCTTTAAAAGTCTGGGAGATGAAATGTGGAAGTATGGGAATCAAGGTTGATGTTAGAAGTATTTACACTTTGCAATTTGCAGATGATCAAATAATAATGCTTGAGGAATAGGATGATCTACAATACATGAGTAGGACGCTCATTGAAGAGTATGAAAATGTAAGCCAAGTTTAATTTAAAAAAAAATATATATATAAATGTATGGTAATAGAAGAAGAAAAACAAAATCTAATTATTGAAAATAATGGAGTGATTAAACATAGTGACAAATATAAATATTTATGGGTTATAATTACTGATGATGGAAAAAATGATAAAGAAATTAGGAATGTATAAAGAAATAAAATGTGCAATATAAATTCTTAGTCCTATATTATGGGATAAACAGATTAATAAAGAAATAAAACTTCAAAATTTATAAATCCATTGTTAGAAGCACAGCTTTATATGGTGTAGAAACATACCAATTTAAAAATACTATAAAATTAAATTTTTGGCAATGGAAATGGATTGCTGGGGGCAGTCAAGTGCAGCAAAGAGATAGAATCAGAAATGATACAATAAGACAAAAAATGGGAATTAAAAATAATACTAAGGATATTTTAACAAGATAATATATTATATGGTCATTTAACATAATTAGGTGAAGAAAGATTTCCAAGAATGATACATAAATGCTTTCACTAAGAAGATGGAAATGAGGAAGGCCAGAGACAACATGCATGAAGGGCATCCAAGAAGAAATGGAGAGTAGACACCTAAAAGAAGAACAATGTCTGGACCTAGAGGTATGATTTTCAGCAGTTCGTGATATTTATATTTACTTATACAATTATAAGTGTGAAAAATGTTGATATTTTAATTTTATAATTTTATAATTCAGTCAGTTTTACATTGTAAAACTGACTGAATGATTTAATCTTCACAAACATACTTTTTGCATTTATACACTGTTTTGAATGATCTGACCATACATCTGCAGTATGCATCACTTCCAGCAGTTTTGAGGCTGCTACCTTCACTAAATCTGTTTTTAATGCCTCAACACAATACATAAAGTAGGAACCGCTTGGTTATTACAGGGGATCGAATTTTAAGCGCACATGTCATAAAATTGGTTTTACTACCTGAGGTTAGTATTTATGAGTGTAAGTCATTAAGTAAATGATGTGAAGTACCCTATGTTTCAATGAGGCACCTGAAGCTCTTACCACTAGATGGGACTAGTGACGGTAACATTCAACATGAGACAATGCTTACAATAGCAGAACAGTGGTTGCAAGATAGTGGTACCTCTAAATGAGTGTACAACCCTTGAGCAGTAATCCATTTTGGAATTTTTGTTGGCAAAAAGTACAGAACCAAAGAATATTCATAAAGAAACGATGCTTCCATCTACAGTCAGAAGTGCCTGCCATGTCAACTAGTTGCAGAAGTTCTCTGAAGGGCAGACACTGCATCAGCTGGCCTACAGAGATTGCTACAGAGGCAAATTTGCAACAAATGAAGACAATCCAAAAAGACTGAAGGATAACTATAGTCAATAAAGTTCCTGCTATTGTTTACATGGCACATACCTCATAGTGCATAACAGGTTAGGTTTTCACAAAGTCTGTGCATGATGGATGCCATACCTGCTGACCCCACAACACAAAATGCAAATAATGAGCTTGGCATTACAGCATCTCACACTATCACGATGAAGGACACGAGTTTGGGTTAATCAATACCAGCCTGATATAAAGCATGCGCTAATTCAATGTTTCCAGCCTCACCTATCAGAGAAAGATTAAAGCGATACCATCTGCCGGGAAAGTGATGCTCAGTCTTCTGGAATCATAAAGGCCTACTATTTATCATATTAACAGTCTCATGGACAAACCACAAATGCCAACTTCTACTGGAACATGCTCAGTAAAACTTTATAAGACCATTTGATGGAAGCGACCAGGACTCCTCACTAAACATGTTTGCTCTTGAATCACAATGCACACTCATACTGCTAACAAGACAAATAGGACATTGGTGGGAATTTCTCAAGCATCCTCCATATAACCCTGATCTTGCTTCAAACAACTTTCATTTGATTGGCCTTCTTAAATTCATCTTTAGGAAGAACATTTTCCCAATGATAAAGCTGTAGAAATGAGAGTCATCACTTAGTTTCCACAGCAACCTAAAGTATTTTATGCTGCTGGATTTCAGGATTTTGTGAAATGATGAGCCAAAGCCTCCAATGTTCAGGGAGATTATATTGAGAAATATAAGTGTTTTTCAAATCAATACTTAAATTTTGTACCTTACTTAATAACTTACCCTCGTATTTAGAAGAATCTCTCGCAAGCATGCACACACTCACCCACCCATACACATGCACTGCAGAGAAATTTAAGATATTAAGCAAATATCAAGCATTTAGTGAATAATCATCAGTAACTATTTGTTTTTTGCTTTGCCATAAGGGGTATTTCTATATTTTTTGATAGAATGGGGAAGATGAAAGATTATTAAACTGAAATTTCATTAGACCTGAGGTTATACACTAATTGTCTTCTTGGAAATAAACATCAACAGTAGTTGTATGCCCTTGAAAATTAAACTCTATTGCACCGAATATTAAGAATCATGTACACTTCCTATGAACAGTCTTAACATGTAAAAAATGTTATATACTTACTCAGCCTTTTCTTCTTCTTGTTTAACTGGCATGTGGAAGCTACGTGGAGGTTTAAAAGGATATGAATTGCTTTCACACCAACCAACTGGAAATATTTCATGGGAGTTCATGCTTACTATATGATTTGGATGAAAACTGAAAATAAATTAACATCAGTAACCAATATTAATACATTTTGGAATCGAACACAGTGAACATGCATTAAAAATTTCTTCTGAGTTGAACTATTTAGAACACTCTTAATGGTTTCACTTACACGTCCTAAGTAACTCTCATGTAAAGAGTGTTCTAAATATTTCGAAGAGATTATGTCAGTAACAAAGTTATCACATAGTAATTAGAATGTTCCTTTACTGTTTATCAAATAGGTTAGGATCAATATATTTTGAAAATTTTGTATTTCATTCTTAAACACTATGTGGTGGTCACATTTAACAACAACAACAATGATTATTATTATTATTGTTGTTGTTGTTATTATACTCCTCTTGTATTATTCAAAAGATAATTATATACTGCTCAAAACTTGCCTGTCACTTGATTCCAAATGTATCCATAGAAGATGATCTATAATCTTTACAATATGTGCAGCACAGAGTTGGTGTTGATTTTCTGGGTTCACAGCCTCTAATTTCATATCTGGAGCAAAGCCAAGATCCTTTGCAGAATCCCATCTAGAGAAACATGAAGCAGGTGCAGTGATGGAATTGGTTGCTTCCAAATATTCTGCCCAATCAAATTCCTCTTTTGAAGTAGTCCAGCCACGAGGATGTGTTAGCTGAAGTTCACGTTCTTGAGCCCAACCTAAAAAAATATGAATTTGAATTTTATTATAATAGTTGTAGAGGCTACAAGAATCTATTGGATATTATCAGATTTTACAGAAAAATTTGTTCTTTTACACAGCTACTAACTTATTTACAAACTAACTATACTAACTTATTTACAAATATTAATGAAAACTAAGAGCGGTGTTCAGAAATAATTTACAATTGTAGATTTTTTTATAATGCAACATGGTTCAATGCACATATATTATGAAATATATGGATTTCTTAATACACTCCCCACCATCAATGACCATTGCCATCTTCCTGGTAGCTTCATTATGTATAAATAAATTTGGCACCTCTTGATGAGATCTTGCCTGTCTCCATAATTAAAATTAAAATTCTTTCTCTTTCACCCAACATCAGATAAGTGTTTTATTATTTGCTACACTTTTAACGAATTACAAAGGAATAAAGCTATTGTGGTTATCACCCTATGAAATCTGCTTATTTTTCAGTTATTTTATTTTGTTTTAGCAAATTCAGAAGGAATGTAAGCTATTGTTGTTGCACCAACGCAATACAATGCAATGGGACAAGGTATATTGGAAGAGATAGATTGCAGCAAAATATACTTTTAAGATTAGGTGTTCTAAAAGTAAGGCAGCACAAATTTAGAAAAATCACTTATAGATGAATGCATTAATAAAGTATCGTTCAAAATAGATCTGATGATTTCAACTCCAGGCAATTTTGATTCGTTTTATTTAAGGATGCTCTTTAACATTTCAGGTCATCAGCGTCCTATTCAATTCAGGGCGTGAAACAACCGACAAATTTTGCTCAGAGGCCTCTTCTTTCAGGCTTGAGGTTTTTTTTTTGTGCCGTAAATGTACGACATGAAACCCATGGCTTTACTTCCCTTTCCAAGGAAGCCATACTTAGGATTTTTACGCCCGAAAAAATTCATCGATCCTGGCCGGGTTTGAACCCGTGATCTTGAGTTTAGAAGGCAAGTATGGTTACTACTACGCCACCAGGACCGACAACTCCAGGCAAATAAGTAGTAACAAGGTTAATGAAGTTTTTATTACAAATTTTAAGTTTGTATTGGAAAGTTTTGTGACAGATTGGCAAAGGAAGCATGCACAATGAATAAACCTACACCCCCTCCTACCTACGACATTATATGCAATGTAATTTCAAACAGTATAAAGAAAGTCGTCGCAAACTCCTGGAGGACAGCAGCAGTTGGTAAAAGGTAGGAACCGATTATATCAAAACCTACCCCCAGCAATCTGCCCCGCAAAGTGGCCATGGCCACAGGCCATGATTCCTACAAAGACATTTGCAAAGAATTGGTATAGTTGACTCTCCGATCTGCCCCCTCTGCTCAAAAGAGGAAGGAACGGCTGATCATCTTCCACACTGTACAGCACTTCAGAGTGACCCACAAGAAGACTCATTAGAAGGACGAGCACATGTACTGGGTGGTACGGCATCAAATAAAAGATTATAAGAACAGGCAATTATTTGAAATTTGGAATATACAGAAAGGATACACAGACAGAAAATTACATAAATGCCAGTGGCTTCAATCCCACAGCAAACAAATATGCAGCTCTTAACAGCTTAGCACATAGACTCATTAACATACCTATGAATGAGTTTGAATACAGCGAAGAGTACTCTCACATAATACTAACAGCAAAAATCAATGGGTATGGCCAAGAAATTGTAGACAAGAAAATCAAGAAGTTCAAACAAGAGAAGAGGTTAAAACAGGTTACAACATTGTCAGCAAAAAGAGAAACTACAATTCATAAGAAGTTTACTTGTCATCCTTGGGCCACCAAAAAATTGCAGAAAATAGAGTGTTTGGGATTATTTTGTCCCTAGTGAACAAATTCAGCCTAAATAATTTGTTCAACTCCAGTGATAATGATAGAATACCTGATGAGAAGAAGCCAGGAATATATCAAATCAACTGTTCGGAATGCAACAAAGTATATATTGGCAAAGCAAAAAGAAGCATTGGAATTAGGCTAAAGGAATACTGGAGAAACATCAGGTACAATCAGCAGTTGCACATCACTTTTAGAGAGATAAACATGATATAGAAATGGAAGTCAAATTATTGAAATTCGTAGATAGGCCCTTGGAGCTGGAAATATGGAAAAAATTTTATAAAAAAAAATATGAACTTTGAAATACCAACAGAAGACAAATTAATCCAAAAGTTTATAAAATGTCCATGATAACTACACCAAATCCATTCAACCAACAACAAATCCGGCAGTTGACTAACAGCTGATGATGCGGGCGAAGGCCTATGTTCTGCATAATTCAATGGTAAGTGGAGCATAAGAGTATTAAATCGACTCACTAGCTAATTAAAGGGAAATTTGTTAATTTTGATCTTTCAAACAACAATAACGTCACAAAGTTTATGAAATCCACAGAGCGACACCTTAATGCCATGCTGGGAAGTTGACATTGGAACTGTGTTGATGATGAAGACCACAGCCTTCGAAATAAGTCCAAGTAAGTGGAACAAAGCAAAGAAATCTGAGTGAATTCCTCATAAATAATATGTTATATTATCTGCACCAATTTCTCTCCTCTACTATACCTTTCCTTCCTACTCTTACTAATTCTGCCAAAATCACCCTATTTAGCAAACTTTTTGATAACTCCAGAGCTCTCTACAAAATATTCTATGTACCATAAATCTCAACTCCTTACATCATCTTTGACTGCAACACAGCCTCATGTAGTCTTTCTATACATTTTATTGGCAATGCAGGAAGTTTATACAAACTTATTCTAACAGCTTTCATAGCTACTTTACCTTTAGCTTGTACACATTTAGACTGCACCTCTCCTCTTCTATTACTTGTAAATTTTACCCCCAAATACTCAAATTCTTTCACTACCTCTATTGGATCTCTATTTATAAACCATTTGTCATCTTTCATTAATTTTGATCCTTTTTGAAATGCTACCATCTTTGATTTTTTACTATTTATCTTTGGACCTCATTTTCACAAAATGTGGTCATTTTATCAATGGCATATCCTATCATGGTTACTGCTCCTATTGTGACATTATCAGCAAAAAGCAATCTTGATACTTTTTTCTATCCATAAATGCCTATTATTTTTCATGATCCTATTTAAGATATCTATAAAAAAATTAAATAATATTGGACTCAGTATACATCCTTGTCTCAAACCTAAATTTTGTCTCATATAATCAAGATTTTATTTGCATAGAAGTATATATAAAGACTGTATACTTAAAATTAATAAAATCTGATACAATACAAAAAGTCATATTTTATCAATCTTTGCATGAATAAAGTTTAGTGTTGCAATAATCTGGGAGTTCAAAACTACTGTTAGTATAATAATAATAATAATAATAATAATAACAATAATAATAATAATAATAATCTAAGGAAACAATTTGAGGTTTAAGGAGTTATGTAGGAGATTATAAATTATAAATAAAAAACTATACAACCTTAGGAAGAAAGAACATATGATTATAATTAGGAAAAAACAACACAATAGAAAATATCATAAACCAATCAAATCAACACTTTTCAAAAAAAGAATTACAACTGTTAAATGTAGGGTTAAATTCATATATAGATTACTCAAGAAATATAGAAGAATATGTAGCAGACATCGAAATAGCAACTTTTAACAAACCAGAGGAGGAAAAAAAATAGCATAAGATTGCAAAGAGGAAAAGTCCTTGAGCAACTAATGAAAAAAGAAAATAACCAAAAAAGACCATATTATAGGGTACTCAGATCTTTAAAAGAAAAAGGCATTATTTACAGTACGGCTGACAAAGGAAACAAAATAGTAATAATGAAACAGATAAATTATGAAAACAGTATGTATTTTTTTTTTATTCGTTTTATTTAAGGACACTATTTAACACCTCAGGTCATCAGCATCCCATTCAATTCCGGGCGTGAAACACCTGACAAATTTTGCGCAGAGGCCTCTTCCCACAGTATGTACAATTTACTAGCTAGCCAAGATTATGGGAAAATGAAAACAGACTACACAAAAATATATCAGTGCAGTAAGAAAACAATTTAACAAAAGTAACAATTCTGAGCAAGGAAGAAAAAAAGAATATCATATCAGACAGCCCTATAACATTTAAAATCTATGGCCTACCAAAAATACATAAACTTGGCAATAAAATGAGATCTATTGTAGATACAATAAATTCACCCTATACAGTTTAGCCAATTGCCTTTTAAAAACATTGAATACTTTTAAACTAATACATTGTGGATAACTTTACATTTAATACTTTACTGAAATACAAAAGCCAAAACATAAAGAACTTATCTGAATTAATACAGAGAATTAGATATATATGAACCTGGAAAATAGGGATTTGATAGTTTCTTATGATGTGATCTCTCTGTTTCCCAGCATTCCCAAAGAAAATCTAATAAATATCGTAAAGAAATGGCTAACCTCAACAAACCTACCTGGAGAAGTAATAGAACAATATCTGAACCTCACCAAAATTTGTATCAATCAAACCTACTTCACATTCAGAGGCAATAGTTATACACAAAAGAAGGCTCTAGCAATGGGAAACCCACTCTCACTATTCTTGGCAGATATGTACATGAGTTTCTTGGAAATAAAATTAGTTGAAGCTTTTCCACATACATACAAATGCTGGTACCATTATGTTGATATCTTTGCAATAGTAAATGAAAAATGGAAAGAGGATGCAATAAAACCACTCACTTATGAGAAAGGCCTGTTAAAATTACAATGGAAATAAAAAACAACAAGGTTCTTCCCTTCTTGGATATAAAAATTATAAAAAATGGCAATAATCTGGAATTTGGCATATTCAGAAAAGATAACCAGACAAATAATTATATAAAAATAAACAGCCACAATCCATAACTACATAAACTCGCCATAATCAATAGTCTCAATTTCAGATTAACACACCTACCAATAAGCATGACAGAATATAATTCAGAGTACCATAAAATCACAGATATAGCACAGAAAAATGGCTACACAATAGATCTGGTCAGCAAGAAAATAGAAAAATTAAAAAAATAAAAACAAATAAAAGATATCACCACACTAAGAGGCTACAAAGGAGATCATATATATATGAAATTCCAGCTTGGGCACAACAAAAATTCCAGAGGATTTTTAAAGGGACAAACATTAATTTGGGTCCAGTAAAGAAATGTAGTTTAAAAAACCTCCTAAAAACCAACACAAAAGACAAAATTCTGCCATGAAAACAATTAGGTATTTACGAAATCGGTTGCAATGATTGCAATATGAAATACATAGGCAAAACAAAACGAAATATTGCCATACAGTTTAAGCAACATGTGAAAAATGTAAAACATAAACACATGGAAAAATCAGCAATAGCAGACCATTTCTGGCAAAAGAACCATGAATTCCAAAAGGAACTAAAATGCTTAAAAGCTCTTCAAAAAACCATAGAATTAACAGTGTGGGAAAATATATTCATAAACAAAAACAAGGAAAAATTGTTGATCTCCCACAATAATAACCTCATCATTAAGTTTATAAAATCCACAGAGCAACATCTTAATACCACGCTGGGAAGCAAACAATGGAACCATGCTGAAGATGAAGTCAACAGCCTTTGAACATGTCCAAGTAAGTGGAACAAAATTAGTGAAATATGAATGATTTCCTCAATAATAATTTGTTATATTATGTAGGAGAAATTAGCATTTGACTAACAATGCACAGTTTAGGAAGGACTGTTTCATTATCTTTTCATGTAAGAATGCATTTAGTACCAAGAGAATGAAATTAATATGTATTAAATTATTCAGTATAACATGTGTTGCTACTAATCCTTTAAACCTTTTTAAACCAATAGAAGAAATAGAAATAGAAGAAAGAAACTTGATCTGATTCTCAATCAGTTTATGAAATTCATTGCAATTTACATTTTTCATACTATACTGTATTTGCACCATTGCATTAACTGATTTTACTGATTCCGTTAACCTATTTATTTTTTCTGTCTACTGAGGGGTCAAAAGGGAAAATATCCTCTACTCTCTCAACAGAGCTAAATTGTGACCACAATAATTCACAGTCTACACTACATGTAGGAACAAATAACATGCTGGCAAAGACATAAAGTGACAATACAAGGAAACAGAAATGCTGGAAATATTGGCCATAGACTATAGAGTAGTACTGATTGTCACATATTGTCAGAGATGACTGACCACTGCATCATCTCAAAAGCAATTTTGTACTTTTTGGTTGAAAGTAACATTATAGGTCATTTAATGATGATTGTAGGAATTCATATAATGAAATGATCATAAATCTTAGGTAGTTTTGAAATTAAAACTATTTAAAATCATGTTATCACATTAAAAACAGTCTTTCTAGGTTGACAATGAAAGCCAGATCTCACAAATCATGTCCCAGTTTTAATTTTAAAAGTTTTAAGAGTGGAATGTTATGAGTGTTTTTAATGTGTTAACATGATTTTCAGTAGTTTTACTTTTAGCATACCCAAGATTGTAGGTCATTTTAATATTAATTACTTTTGGAATCTAACACAGTGAAGCATGCATTAACAATCTCTTCTGATTCAAAATATTTAAGCACACTCTTTCTGGCTTCACTTACTTCAACTCAGAAGAGATTATTATAGTCAATGCATATGCTGTGACAGTAAAGATATAGCATTCCTGATGCTTCCTTGGCAGAAATTTGAAATTAGCCAAAATTGACTTCAAATCTTGCAAAAATTGCGAACTTTTGTCTTTTTGGCCCGGACATTTTCATTCACCATAAAATCACAAACTATCCATGAAATCTATGTATATTCAACCCTACAACACAGATTGTCATTTTTTAATCAAGTAGTAAAATACATCATGTCGTCACATTAAAACTCTCTTTAAGTTTCACAAACACACTTATAAAAGTAATTTTGGTACATGTTTCGTGAGGTACATTCCTCACATTGTCAACCAAAACGACGACTTTTGTCGTTTTGGTTGACAATGTGAGGAATGTACCTCACGAAACATGTACCAAAATTACTTTTATAAGTGTGTTTGTGAAACTTAAAGAGAGTTTTAATGTGACGACATGATTTTTAGTGTTTTACTTTAAATCAAAATAAGATTAACAAAAGTTTCACTGTGTGGATTCCCAAATTCCGTAAACATAGTAAAATACATACCTGCTGGAAAAATATATGGAAGTTGAACTGTACACAGCCATATTAACTTGTTTTCTTCAGATTCCAGTGTATCATAGCTGTCAATTTGCACCAGAAAATGGCAGGGTGTGAAGATTTTTACAACACTTGCAGGGCAAATCTCCACCATGTTCTGTGGATGAATGGCTTCAAGCTTCATTCCAACAGTAAAATTATGTACTGGGATTTTGTAATAATCATTCTGCAGAGCAAAGGAAAGAAAGTATGCAAAATAAATTTCTAAGTACCATAAGCAAAATAAAATCATAAACAATATGTTAAGCAATAAGTTAAAGATGAATTAAACAGAAGTTTTGATGTCAATGCTTATTTCCTAGCTTTCCTTTTTAAAAAAAATGAACCATTATAGGTGGCCGAGGTCATTAAGGAAGGACTTGGGAGGTCTGGGGTTCAATTTCTGTCAGGACTTGCCCTCTGACTAAAGTTTTTTCCAGGTTTTCCTCAGTCCTCATAAATGGGAAATGCCAGGTTGGTACCCTAAATTTAGGCCTGGAATGATTTCTTCCTTAAAAAAAACCTTTTCCAGTTTATCATTTTATTTCATGTATCATCAGTGTCAACTGCCTGTGATGCCAGAGTAGAAAAAAAAAAAAGGTACTAGAAAGTGAAGGCATTACAGAACTTTAAGAGCTGTGCATTAACCACAATTTCTTCATTTTCAATAATAGATGACTGTTTCTGATGTCTAGCAGCCTTGCAAATTCTAATTTGGAGGTACTGGGTTTGGGCCCCACTCAGGTCAAGTTGTCTTGCGCAATCATTAATTCTTTTCATTCATCCCTACAGACTTAAACCTATAGTATTCAGTCCAAAATCTACAGACTTCACATGAAGGCCAATGCAGTCAAAGCAACAACAAATAATTAAAAAAGATTTCATTTACAAACTTCAGACCATGGCAAAATCCTTGGAAATTTCACACTGAAAATAATTTGTCACCAAGTACCACACATGAATACTGAATTCTACTGTAATATCATGAGGCATCTCAGGAATGATATGTGATGCCAAAGATCTGAAATGTGGTATGAGGAAATTGAATGCTCCATCACAACAATGCATTTGCTCACACAGTTCTACTTCAGCAACAATGGCATGATCACCCCATCCTCATCTGCCCTACTTGCCAGACTTGGCCTCGTGCAAATTCTCCCTCTACCAGAAGTTGAAGGGTCACCATTTTGATTCTGTTAACAAGATACAGTGCAAATTGCAGAAGGTGCTTAGCACACTTTGAGAACAGGAATTCCAGGGAACTTTCACAAAATGGAAAAAGGATTGAGAATGGCATATTGCTACACAAGGGTATTATTTTGAAAAAGATAGTGGCAAAATTTAAATTAGGTAAGCACTTTTTTGTATGAGGAATAAGTCATTGCAACTATTTTTTTCTCTTACAAATAAGGGACGACACAAAAAATTTTTAAGATGTATGACTGAAAGATGTGGAATGTACTTTAGAATGAAGTCACCAGATGATGTATGTGAGCAGAGCTGCACGTCTCAGCATGCCCCAAAGTTCAGTTGGTGAGCGAAAATGTTCAGGATTGGAGGTCATGAAGGAACAATGTGCATAAGTAAAAATAGAATTTCTCTGTGGCAGGAATGCACAACAATGCCACACAGAGCTATGGGAAGCACTGGTTGTGCACCCTGCCCTATCGAAGTGGTGCAATGGATTTCTTCTTGAAATCTTGCTACTTTGATGCAGCATGTTTCATAGGGTCCACTGCTGTACCTCACTTAATAGATGTGGCATCCACTTTGCACATATTTTCTGCATTATCAGGTCCTCCCGTAAAATGCAGTGCACTGTTACACCACCCTTGCCCATACATCCTTGAACAGGATTCCCACTGTGTTGCAGATCGGCAGTCAATATTCTGCCCATTTGAAGACCTCTGTCCCCCTTGCCACTGTTTGATAGGGCAGGGCACACGCACCTGTGCTTCCTGTAGCTCTGTGTGACATTGCTGTGCAGAAATGCTATTTTCACATATGCACATTGTTCACTCTTCATTACCTCCATTACGTTGGTCCTGGTGGTGTAGTGGTAACCATACTTGCCTTCTAAACTCAAAGTCGTGGGTTCAAACCCGGCCAGGATAGATGGATTTTTTTGGGCATAAAAATCGTAAGTATGGCTTCCTTTGGAAGGGAAGTAAAGCCATGGGTCCCATGTCGTACATTTACGGCAAGAAAAAGAACCTCAAGCCTGAAAGAAAAGGCCTCTGAGCAAAATTTGTTGACCATTTCACGCCCAGAATAGAATGGGATGCTGATGACCTTAGATGTTAAAGAGCATCCTTAAATAAAACGAATCAAAAAAAAAAAAAAAAAAAAAACCTCATTACCACTGTCACTCACCAACTGAATTTCTGGGTGATCAGAGACATGCTGCTCTGCTCACATACACCATCTGGTGGCTTCATTCGAAAGTATATTCTATACACTTTCAATTGTATATCTTAAATTTGTTGTATTATCCCTTGTTTGCAAAGGAAAAAAAATAGTTGCCATGACTTACCTTATATATGAGCCTAGGCTTGAAACCTTTTACCAGCAACTATTAAAGTATGAAAAATTATTGCATTTCTGTAAAAATAAAAGTTTATGTAATTATGAGGGTGAAACAAATATACACTAGTACTTTGATTTTACTGCTTGTGAACAGTATGCAGTTAGATGCCAGAAAGAAACTGGTTCACCTCACACAGTCATTTTATTAATTAGTAGCATCATGTTTCATCTAGAGGTACATGTATCAATTGTATGATGCATTATTTTTAAGGCACTGGAGCAGGAGGGCATAAAACCAGCTAAAATTTTGCAAAGGGCACAGTTTGGGGATTAGACATTGCCTAGACACAAGTGCATGATTGGCACAAAAGATGAGGAATTGTGAAAAATGAAAGTCAGCAACACCAATGTCGGACAAGCTCAACACAAAAAAACTTTTGGGCCATTATCCAGCATGACCAATGTTTGACAATTTCTGAAAAGTTTCTGAGGTTAGGATAAGTTATGAAGATGTTCAATGCATACTTTTAAATGATTTAGATTCCTAAAAGCCTTGGCAAGATGTGGATCAAAATGATGCATGTGTAGGATTGTGTCAGAGGCCTTTGGCTCAATAGGGAATGAGGAGAAATGTTTCTGCATTGAATGATGAAACATCAGCACATCACTATACTCTTAAAATTAGGCAAGCAAGCATGGATTGGAAAAAAAGCAGGAAAACTGCTCCTGTCAAAATAAAAACTCACCTGTTAACTGGGAAGGTTTTCTTGACAGTTGTCTGGGACTCCGAAGGCATTTTGTTCATCGATTTTATCATGAACATAAACAGTCAATGCCACTTATTACTGCCAAATTATGGTTAAGGCAAAACATGTATATTGGTGAAAAAAAGGGTCAACAGCTGACTGAAGAAGTTCTTTTCCTCCAAGACAATGCATGTCCATGTACAGCTGCTTTGAAAAGATAAAAACTTGAGGAAACTACTGGACAGCATTGGAACACCTTCACTAGAGTACAGACTTAGCATATATTTCAACAGTTAAAAGAAGCATTGGTAGATCAGTGATTTTCCACTGATGAAAGTGTGGAAGCATTCATACATAACTAATTGGAAACTCTACCTCAGTCTTTCTTCAAAAGAGGGATTAAAAACTTCCTATCTGCTGGAAAAAAATAGGTTTGTAAATTGGGAATATTGGAAATTGAAATGATCGTATTTTTATTCAATTTAGTTTCAATAAATGTTAAAAATAAAAGTATATTTGATTCATCCTCGTAATATGTTCCATATTGTTTCCTCTAATATTATCTGAGGAATGATAAACAGTAAATTTATTAAAAATAATTAAATCTACTGTAATACATCAAACATCAATGTGGTTTCACCCATTAAAATTATATTGAGTTAAATGTTTAACAATATAATTAATTCATTGAATAAATATAGAATATTTTACTCCACAAAAAGCTCAAATGAAGTTTTTGTAAAATAATTAGTAATATCAACATATACATTTTATACATGGAAATACCTATAGTTTATCCTCCAATTTACCACCTGTATTAGACCTTCACCCATATATCAATCAAGAATTAACATTCTTGTGAAAACATTTGAACACACTCTGCAATTAACTCTACACAGTATAACCTACAGCAAAAGCAAAACAAATACACTGAAATGCTAGTTATTGGTGTTGGTACAGAAGTGTTCAAAATGGGCAATTTTTTTTTAATGCCTGTTTTTACTACTGAGGCACCACAGGTTGGGGACAATGATGATACATGAAATGAAATGATATATTGGGAAAGGTTTTTTTAAAGGAAGGAAACATTCCAGACCTAAGTTTAGGTTATCTCCCTGGCATTTGCTACTTGAGGACTGAAGAAAACCTGAAAAAAACCTCAGTCAGGGAGGACAGTCCTGACGGGATTCGAACCCCAGACCTCCCGCTCACGAGTCCACACTTTAATGGCCTCGGCCACCAATGGCAGTTTCAAAATGTGTACTATCACATGCCATACATTAATCATAACGTTCTGATGATTATTGAACATGTTGGTGAACAAAGTTGCTGTAAGAACACAAAAAATGATGGTATCTTCTGGCTTAGTTCCAGAATAATTGTACGTGGTTCATCTGTCTTGAAAACTGATTCTTTCAACATGTCCAATATGTAGATCAGGGGTCATGAGATTCAGGAGCAGGCAGGATGTAGGAATGTAGTTCCATGAGAAATTAGAGATTTCCAAAGTGTTGTGGTAGAAGTGAAGTGACTCCCTCACAGTAGGCTGTTGCTCCATCTTGCTGCATCCATTATCACTGGAGGGGTAAGTTTCTGGCATGACAAAAAAGATGCAAATTCCGCACAAATGAGGTAATAATGTATCTGCAGTGCAATATAGTTTACTGTTTGCTGGCCTCAAATGATTGACCACAGCGCACTGTGCAGTGGTTTCTTTCAAGCCGATGAAATGATCGATAATTTTAGTGTCATTTGTTTTGTTCCATAATATATAAATAATCATAATTTGCAACATATGCCAAACTGCATGAAAATTATCCACGAAGCCTTTATATTTAGGTTTATACCACTATTTAGTATACTTGCCTCAAAGAGATCTGGTGGTGATGGTACACGACGGGCATCTTCTTTTGCCATTTCCATCACTGCTTCCCATTCCTCAATGCCATGGTGAGTCTTCAAGTCTGATGGCCATCTTAAAATCCATGGAGTCCCTATAAGAATATCAAGATTGTTTATGAGTAAAATGCTTGGACAGGACAATTTTTGCAATACATAAGGGCAACATACTTAAAAGAGGCTAATTTTAAGTGTGAAGTTCTTAACTTGTTTTCTGTTTTGATTAAAAGATGGCAGTACAGTAATTTATACAGTTTAAATTGAAATTAGAGCTGGTCTTCTTAACATTATAAACCATTCTATTTTTGCAGAAAAGATAGCTGCAAATCTCTAAATAAGGCAACTACAAAACTATATTTGATAGCACTTTGAGGGAGAAACGCTCCCTATAGCTATATGAAGAATAAAAAACAGAATGGGGAAGAGAAAAATAGTGATATTAGAAGAAATAGACTAGAATGGGCAAGAACACTATAATGAAATTGAGAGGTTTAAGGAGAGATAGCAATGTAGATGTATATGCAAGAGTGCTGAACAAGTTACACGTACATTAAGATATATGGAAGTTATGTTTTGGACAGAGGAAATATGGGAGAAAATTTAAAATAATTTATCACCAGAAATAATAATAAAAAAATATTAAATAAAAGAAGAGGGGAGTATATGGGAAGATTATTTACGGATGCTCTTTAACATCTCAGGTCATCAGTGTCCCATTCAATTCAAGACATGAAAAGGCTAATAAGTTTTGGTCAAAGACCTCTTCTTTCAGGCTTGAGTTTCTTTTATGTGCCATAAATCTACAACATGGGACCCACAGCTTTACTTCCCTTCTGAAGGAAGCAATACTTAGTACTTTTACACCTGAAAAGATCTATCGATCCTGACCAGGATTCAACCGCAATCTTGGGTCTATGAGCAAGTATGATTTCCATTAGAAAAATGGATAAGGAAGATATGTGTAGTAGGAGAGGGGATAGAGAGTTGTCAAACAATAAATTCTCATTGACTCCACTTGCTTATATTTAGAACATGTTTTGCAGATCATCCTCATTCTCAGCAAACTGTTGACTGCAAGATAATTCACGGTATTCCTCTGGGGAGGCATATTTGCTTTCGTGGAGGTGTGAACTAAAGTTTATGATTTCATAGAAGCGCTCGAAGTTCATTAATTTGTCTCTGTATTTATAAATGTAGATTTTCTTCCATGCTGCTAGCTCTGAATGACTATATTAATGAAATTATTCCACCAGAGAAAAAAGCAGGTATTTACCAAATAAGTTATGCAGAATGCAAGAAAGTCTATATTGGAAAAACAAGAGAAATATAGGCACATGGTTAAAAGAACACTTCAGGAACATTTAGGAAATCAGTGGTGGTATCTCATATCTGGATAGAAAACCATGGCAAAGAGAAATAAGGAAAATTATTAAAGTCAGCGCATGGACCCACAGAGCTATCAACATGGGAGAAAATACACTTCTATAAATACAGAGAAGACTTATGAACTTTGAACTTCCAGGGATGAAAATATTAACTTTTAAGTTCATCACACTTCCACTAGAGCAGAACATATATCCCCAAAGGAACACCATGAATTATCTAGCTGTTCACAATTAGATGAGGATGAAAACAATGGTTTGCAAAACATGCTCTAAATAAACAAGTAAATGGTGCCAATAAGAGCGTGCTATTTGACTCAGTCATGCAATAATCATAATTATTCAGTATCCTAAACTTAGGTATTCATTTTTTTTTTTACACTAAACTCCATTTACTTTTATGTAAGTAAATGGAGTTTAGTGTAAAAAAAAAAAATGAATACCTAAGTTTAAGTTATATTACGACTCCAATGTCAACAGCTTTGTAAGTACAATATTTATAATTATTCAGGTTTATATTTATTCATCCTCATATTTCTTATATATACACTGATATTTGCCTTCTCAAGACAAAGGAAATTTTCCACCCCAAAATTTCAAAGAATATTGAAACTAAGATATAAAAGCTCTGCCTTTAAGAAATCTGCATCTTTGAAACATTTTGTGTGAAACATGTTAAACATATAAAGTTCTGCTACAAGAATTTGATTAACATTTACTGGAATTAATGCTTTCTATAGTTATAGTCTTTAATAACATACCTTTTTCTGCAACCCAACCCATAGGGAACAGTCTTGGAGAGCTATAAAAGAGCCAGAAATCAGGAGAAGAGGAATCAGGGGTGTCATACCGCAAAAGAAGACGTCCACCTACGTTCTCAATTATCTGAAAGAATAATTTGTTGTGTTAGACTCTTTTAAAATAAGTACAGATTCTAATTATGTTCATGATAACTATGAGGGATAAGTCATGTTATGTTATGGCAATTTTTTTTCCCTCCTGAACAAGGGATTACTTGAAAAATCTAATACAGATGATTAAAAGTATACGGAATGTACTTTTGAATGAAGTCCCCAGATGGTGCATGTGAGGTGAGCTAGATCTCTCAGCACATCCCGAAGTTTAGTTGGTGGAAGTGGTTAGGAATAGACGTCACAAAGATGAACATGCATATGTGAAAATAGCATTCCTCTCTGGCAGATATGTACAAGAATGCCACACAAAACTACATGAAGCACTGGTTGTTCACGTCCTGCCCTATAAAACAGTGACGAGATGGACGGAGGCCTTCACACAAGGCAGAATATTGACTGCCAATCAGCTGCACAGTTGGCTTTTGGTCTCTGCAGAAAGGATACGATGATGGTGGTGGAACCAGGCTTATACAATAATAGATGCTGAACTCTAGTGGAATTAGAAGAGCAAACAGAAATTCTGACAAAAACAGTGCACTGCATTTTACAGGAGGACTGGAAAATGTGTACAAAGTGGGTGCCACATCAATTAAGTGAGATACAGAAGTGGACACTCATTACAAAACATGTTGCATCAATCTGGTGAGATTTCAGGATGGGGATGTCATATTGAATTGAACTGCAAATGATGAAATGTGAGCAATGGCATATGAACCAGAACTCAAGCAACAGTCCAGTGAATGACATCACCCTGATTACCATGCAAACACAAGTTTTGTCAAACTCCTTCATCAAAAGCCATGGTCATTCTGGAAAATGAAAGTTAAGGTGTGCTTGTGTGTCATCCAGTGCATTAGGGGACTACTGTGAATGCTCAGTATTGCGCCATGCCATACACACCAAAGGGCCAGAACTTTTAAACAATACCATTATTCTCCAAAATAACACTACAGCTCACACAGCCCACATTGTCAAGTGTCTTTTACAGCAGTTGGGATGGGAAATTTTTCCACACTGCCATATTCGCTCTATCTCAGTCCCTGTGATTATGGTCTCATCCCTAAAGTGAAGCAGCCATTGTGTGGGAACAGATTTGCTAACAAAGCAGACATTTTGATGAGAGGTAGCTCAAGTTAGCAACTCATATGCAGCAAATAGTATCCAGCACCTTGACCATTGATACTTGGAAACTACTTCGAAGGCTGCTAAATACCAGGTTCACCTAGGAGACATGGTATGATAGATAGGAGACCACCTATGATAGATTTGCAACTCTGTGTAAATAATTGTATGTAACTTTTGCTCATGCCATAATAAACCAATATTGTCCAGTTGCCTGTGTTTTGGTTCTTCCCCACGAGAGTCCCTTACATCCAGCCTTCCATTGGTGGGGCACCACTCAGAGATGTGATTGAAAGTATATGGCAATATATGCTATAAACTTTCAAACATATATCTTAGATCCTACAATTATGTATTCAACTTGCTTACACTAAAATCCACTTACTTACATAAAACTAAGACATGTTTCTGGACAGTTGTTGATTGACTACTGTTACATGAAATGGTGACTGGATACCCAGATGCTTCTGTGGCAGGGTCTGGTAGTTGTAGTAGCAACTTGCTGAGTTCATCCATAGGAGGAAAATCAAAATGCATTAAATTTTTCTATTTTTTATGATCAACATTTTTTCCCAAGTGGTTAGTTCCATTGGGTTGTTAAGCTGTTTCAGCAGATTAATCTCTGGTTTAATTTCATAATTTGTGGTTTAAAAGTGAGCTGCTACTGCTATCAACCTGCTTAAACCAAATATTTCTAAAGTGTTCTTTTCTTTGAATTTCCAAATTTCTCTTCATTTTTCCAATGTACCTCTGATCACAATCTGCACATTTGATTTCATAAATTCCTGATTTTTCTGTTGGTATGGTGTCTTTTACTGGGCAACCTAATAAATTCTTTATATTATATTAGTTCTTTGGGGCTAACATTATTCAATGTTCTTTGAAAATGTTCTTAAATTCATTGTGGTAAGTTGTATGGTATGTGAAACTTTTGAATTGATATCTTTCTTAGTGTTCTTCAATGTAGAAACTTCTTTTATTAATTTTTGTCTTTTAAATTTATTGATAATTTTTATTACTGTGTCTTTTTTGAAACCATTGGTTATAGCTGTCTTTAATATCTGTTGGTATTCCATTTTGTACTCTGTTTCTGTGAGAGGGATGTTAGTTAGTCTGTGTGCCAAGCTGTGAACTTATGTGGAATTACATTTATGTGGAATGGGGTTATAATTATACATTTTTATGTAATTTTCTGTGTGTGTTTCTTTTCTGTGAATTCCAAAGTTTAAACAATCTCCATTTCTTATGATTTTTAAATCATAAATGGGAGCCAACCATTCCTCTCTTCTTCTATGGTAAATTGTGTAGATTTATATTGCAGATTAAGAAATTTCACAGCATCTATTGAATGTTTTGCCGGTATTATTGGAAATATGTCGTCCACATATCTATACCATGTCTTGAAAACTAAAGGGAAGGCTCTAGTCATATGTATTTCAAAGAAATTCATGAATAAATCTGCTAGAAATGGAGACAGAGCATTTCTCATAGCTAGGCTCGAAACTTGTTGGTATATCACAGTTGAAACTGAAGAAATTTTGTTGAATGCAAATATTAGTAAGATTTAGCAAGTCTTCTATTTCTTCCATTTGTAAACTTAAGAACTTAACCATTTCTTTAACATAAGCAGAAGCTTCTCTGTTGGTATGCTCGGGAATAAGGCCTTTATGTCAAACCATTATATCTTTTGCTAGTAATTGTGCTATTTTTAAGTTTTTGGACCAAATCAATTGAATTTTTGATGCTTAAACTTTGGAATTTTTTAAAAGAGTTGACAATGTTTTTGCTAACTGGTAAGTGGGTGAATTTATATTGTTGATTATTGGTCTGATGCTGTCATTCTTTTTATGTACTTTAGGAATTGCGTAAAGTCTGGGTAGTACCTGATAGCTCTGTGTGACTTTCTGTTTTTCAGCGGTGAATAGCACTTTGATCTCACTCAATGTTTTAATTAAGTTTTTATTGCATCTACTGAGTGGATTCTTTTCAATTGATTTTTAATCTTTTCCTTTTAAAATGATTTCTACTCTATTTATGTACACTTTTTTTTTTCATCTAAAATGACTATTTCATTGCCCTTATTTGCTTTTGTACATATCACTGGTTTCTCTTTTAACTGTTTTAATGTCATTCTGTAATTTTTAATTGCTTTTGGTTTTTTATGTTATACAACATTGTTTTTGCATTTAAATTTTACAAATGATTTTTCACTTCCATAGTTGATGTTGGTTATGTGCTCTTCCATTTTTTCTGAGAAATCTACACAAGTTTTTGTTCAGGAATTTAATATCATTGTGAGAAAATGTGGTGTTTGAGAGATTTGATTTGGTTTATTTATGGGTGCTCTTTAACATTTCAGGTCATCAGCATCCCATTCAATTCAGCGCGTGAAATGACCAACAAATTTTGCTCAGAGGCCACTTCTTTCAGGCTTGAGGTTCTTTTTCATGCCGTAAATGTACGACACAGGACCTAAGGCTTTACTTCCCTTCTGAAGAAAGCTATACTATGCCCGAAAAAATCCATCAATCCTTGCCGGGTTTTAACCCGCGATCTTGGATCTAGGAAGCAATATGGTTACCACTACATCACCAGGACTGAAAAATTCAAGAGATTAATTACATTATCTATTATTTGTGTTCATGGAGCTGGTACCATTTTGATTTGGTGTTTACGTAAATTGCAGAGTTTCTTTTTAGTTTCTGATTCTTATTTTTCATTTGGGTCATTAAATTTTGATGTGCATGGTGCTGTAGGTTTTCCCATAAGTGAAATCCCAAAGCTTTCAAAAGTTTTAGATGTAAATCATAAATTTCCAAATCTAATCTATTTAGTTTTTTTATATTATAAACCTTTTATATTTCTATCACCTTTTTTTCTGCTACTCTCTGGTGTATGCTGTTGCCTATTTTAACAGTTTTCCTTACGAATTTAGGGTTGACATTATTTTTAGACACAATTTTAGAACGTTAATGTTAGCCGCAATGTGTCTTTTTCTAATTTGTAATTTCAGATATGTTTTCATCTCCCATTTTATGTTATTGAAGTTCAAATTAAATGTGTTAAATATATTCGCCATTTTTTCCTTTAACCACTTATGGTCAAATTTGCTTCTATAGACTTGTTTGCCTTGTATAATTAAATAAATTGTACTTACGAAGCTGTAGACAATGGAGTAGTAATATAGCCTACAATTATGTATTCAACTTGCTTACACTAAACTCCACTTACTAACAAAAAACTAAGACTTATTTCGGGAGTAAACACTCCCATCTTCAGTTGTTGACCGACTACTGTTACACAAAATGGTGGCTGGATAACCAGATGCTTCTGTGGCAGTGTCTGGTGGTTGTAGTAGGAATTTGCTAAGTTCATCCATAGGAGGAAAATCAAAGTTCATTAAATTTTCATCATAAAAAATAAAGAAAATTTAATGAACTTTGATTTTCCTCATGCTAACAGAACAGAAATTGGGAATTTATGAAATCAAATGTGCAGTTTGTGGTCAGAGATACATTGGATAAACGAAGAGAAATTCATAAATTCAAAGAAAAGAACACTTTAGAAATATTCGGTTTAAGCAGGTTGATAAATCAGCGGTAGCAGCTCACCTTTGGACCCAAAATCATGAAATTAAACTAGAGATTAATCTGCTGAAACAGCTTAACAACCCAATGGAACTATCAGTTTGGGAAAAAATGTTGATCAAAAAAATTGAGAAAATTTAATGCATTTTGACTTTCCTCCTATGGATGATCTCAGCAAGTTCCTACTACAACCACCAGACCCTACCACAGAAGCATCTGGGTATCCAGTCACCATTTCGTGTAACAGTAGTCAGTCAACAACTGAAGATGGGAGTGATTACTCCCGAAACATGTCTTAGTTTTATGTAAGTGGAGTTCAGTGTAAGCAAGTTGAATACATAATTGTAGGATATATTACCACTCCATTGTCTACAGCTGTAAGTACAATTTATTTAACATAACTTAGTTTTTCATATTGTGCCTTGTTCACGAGAAAAAAAAAATAGTTATCATGACTTATGATTTATTCCTCATTATTTTGAAAAGCAAGCACATTAAACATGATATCCTTAGACAATAGCATTTGAAAGAGATTTAATACACTACAAACTAAAAATGCCAAAGTGTTGAATTAATCATTAATGGACATTATAATCACTTGGTTCTTCATGTATATCCAAAAGCTGCAGTACTCACAGTCGCCACCCAAAGTTGATGGGGATCTAACTTGTCCTGCACCTCCACTTTCATTCCTTGTCTAATTCTGTCAACTGGTGTGAAACCATCCTGTAAAAACATACTGTTTAAATATGCAATTTAAAATTTTCTTTGGTATTCCTGTGATATGAGGGAACTTTCAAATCTTATAACTAGTAGGCCACACTGAAAGTTTATGCATACTGATATGCATGATGAAAAGCAGACTATATATAGTAGGGAATGCTTTTGTGAGCACCTTTGATGTTGTTGCTCTTAAAACTACTTCCAAGTAGGATGCATTTCTCAGAGTCCATCTGATATCACCACTATTACCGCAACTAACATATATATTTAAAGAACAGCTGTTAAACTAGAAGTTAAAGATTCATTAATTTTCTTTTCAGAATAGACATTGAACTTCAGAATTAGTCACTAGAATAAAAAGTAATTATATAAAAGACCACATTAATTAAGATGCTGAATGCTGAATGCACATGCTGAATTTTGAGCTGAAACAGGAATTTTCACTTTTTTTCAATTTTGCCACCATAATATTTACTGGATATGAAAAATATGTGTACTAAGTTTTCTATAGTTATTACATGTCTAAGTGCCCTAATTCTCAATCCCTTTAAATGGCTGCAGAGTGTTTAAATGGCCAATATGCTTATATGGCAGTATCTGCTATATAATTCTATTTATGATATATTAATTTTCAGTGCACATAACACTTGAAATTTGTTAAGGTAGGGTATCAGGGAAGAAGTTGCTAAAATTGAGAAAGTTCCATTTATGGTGCAGGAAAATTTTAAAGATGTGAGGCTGTTTAGTTTAATAAAATATGCATCTTAAACTTGAATCATGATTTTCTATAACTGCGTTTTTCAGCATTTTTTGATATTAGAAATCATTTTTCTAGAAAATTATCCAAGATATTGACATGAAATTTTTACCTGTTAACAATAATATTAAGCACAGAACTATGTATTAATTTGGCTGTAACATAAATATATTGGTAGGAAATATTTGCAACATCACAAAATAAAAAGTTAAATGTCAAAATAGAAAAAAAGAAATAAAAATAAACATTTACTTATTCTACATAAGAAAAGATAAATTAATATACAATTCCTTGGTTAAAATATTCTGCTACATTTTAAGATAAAGAGAAATTGAAAATGTTCATTCATGCTTCAAAACATGATTTCTTAATAGATTAAACCATTTTTTAAAAAATATATTATTTCTTTTTAATTTTCAAAATTTAAAAGTTGAAATTTTGCACAGAGTCTTACATTATAATAGGTTACAAATGAATTTTTTTTTCTCTTCAGTACAATTAAAAATAGGTGACTTTTAATAATTTCAGTTTGCAGAATTAAAAAAATGCATTCTGTTTTTCCGTAGCAGATCTTGTTTTGGCAATATGACAATGATTGATGAAAATATAATTGTAAAATTTGCAAAAATATTACACATTCACGTAATAACTTTTAAAGAAAATAAAGGAGAATAATAACTTGAAAGCGTACCTGAATTTGAAAATGTATGTTAGTTATCTTGTGTACACCTTTTTCTTTTCCCATGGAACTGCAGTGTACATGATTTTCTAGTGTTCTCTGGTAAGTTTGTTGCATGCAAGACACTAGCAGTAATTAGCCATCATATGTATGTCCCAATGTCCCTGATAATGCTGTTCAACATCTTTCAAGTCCTGGTGAAACCTTTCACCTTGCTCTTTACTGATAGCTCCTAAATTTGATGGGAGTAGTCAAGATGTGACTTGAGGAAATGATGCTTCAAACTCATTTTACAGTGAGCAGTCTAAAATTTTCTAGCACATTTCTGACAATTTTTTTGTATTGAGGTCTTTCACAATGTTCAGAAATTTCTTAAAACCTCTATGAATCCATTCCATGCATCTCCCTGTTGTTCTAGTAACAGACCAATGACCTCAAGTCACCACGTATTTGCCACTCATGGTTATGGTACTTAATTTTCTCAAGAACATGCTTCAGAGTTTCATAAGACTCTCTCAGGTTCATAGAATGTGCAAGCGATACTGAAGCTAAATTGTTGCCATTATGAAGTAATACTGCCTTAAGACTTTGTTTGGAAGAATCAATAAAAAGAGGCCAATTACTAGGCTCATATGCTTTCCTGTCCAACTGCTGAATAAGATTACACACATCCACACAAAACACATGTTGATCTTCTCCTGCATAGTGCATGTGGAACTGTGTTTTGCAATTTCTAAAAATGTAACGCTAGCTGATAACAAATTCTTCTCCTGTAGTCTTGAGCCCAGTAAATCACTTTTTTGTTTTATGAGGCCTAAATCATTCACTAAATCATTTAATTCAAATTAATTAAACTGTTGTGGTGAATTGTCAAATTCTTCTGGATCAGAAACCAACTCATTGTCGGAAGTCATACAGCTGCTTTCACATTTATTAAAATTGAGGTCTGCTGGTGATACAAGTATAGGTAGTTTGGGTCCATAGGAATAGGCCATGTAGCTGAGTTCAGATTTGGATATTTAATTCTCGCCTTATTTTTTTTGTTGTAGCTAGCAACTTTGCACATGCAAAAGTAACAACCTTCATGGTGATTCTGCTGCTCTCTCCATATCATTGGTTTGGCAAATGGCATTGCCTTCCATTTTCCTTCATACTAATAACGTAATCCCGCAACAAAACTGTTACATGCAATATGAGGCTCGAACAATTTATCCTGATTACCAACTTTCTCTTTGAAATATGAGTAATATAGTTTCTTTGTTTGTGAGTATATTTACGTGCCTTCTCATCAAACATGTAACACCCACAAATGTAACAAAACTTCTGAGGACTTTGCAGACATTGTCTCCTGCATAATCCTGATGTAGAAGTCATACTGGAACTTTACACATATAGGAGACAAATGCATGTATTAACACAAGTTCTCAGCTTCAACTAAAGTTCAGATCTATGATAGTTGTAATATAAACATAAACATCTGGTGATAAGGGAGGATGGAAGTGAGTCGATTAGGAAGAAAATCAATAACAGATTTAGAATAGCATGATGAAATGTAGCAGTAAGCTGTATAAGCTGAATGAATTTACAACCATAGACATATATGCACATATCATAAAAAAACTAGATGTGATAGCCAAAAATGGACTTCATTTTTGAAATTAGAGCACTAATTTCCATTAAAGTCACATATTTTCCTTTATACCGCAGAAACAATGTTGACCAGTGTTACCATTAGAAATTGCTGATAAAACATTTTTATTATAATATATAAAAACTATGGAGGTTTTAAAATTCAGTAGCGCATTCCCTTAAAGTGGGCAAATAGTATTTATTTTTTACTCTGGTTTTTGGTTTTGTTTGTTTATTAGTGGTTTCTGAATGATGGATAAGTATTTTAAAGCATTATACTTTACTTTTATTTTTTATCCTAAATCTTTATTTTATTTTTAGCTGAGAAAGTATGTGTCGAAATTTTTTATGGTATACACATATCTGATGTGTGTTGAAAAGTAGTAATAAATGTTCCTGGTTTGAATTCAATTATGCCATTCCTTTATTTATGCAGAGCTATATGAAGGAGAATACAGGTAGTAGTCAATTTCCTAACATGTCCACTCAGAATTCAATCCAGTAAAATATCTAAGTCATTCTTACTGTACATATTGCAGTAAAAAATAGATTGTCCTTTGCTCCATAAAAAATGCAATTCTGTTTTTGAAACAGCTGCTCTTTATGAATGCAAAGAATATTTCTTAATTTATCTGCTAGTTACTTTTCAAATTAACAGTGTATCAAATTAATGGATTTTTAATTGGCAATACTTTTGGGCAATTTCTTTTAATCCTTTTTAATTTTATGATTTTTAAATCATTGATGTCAAAACAAAGCATCCAAAGATTTCAAACTACTTTTGAAAATGAAGCACATTAGCAAGGACTATGTATGATTCATTTTCAGAATTCAAACATCAAAAATTCAGCAAAAATTTTCATGGGGTTGGTGTGCTATAGACCAGTGACAGATATATCAATGCCACAAGAATGTTAAACAAGTTCACACTAATTCCACTCACACAATACTAGGACATTTTTAAGGGCAATTGCTCCCAACTGTTGACTGACTACTCAATTTGGTAACTGGATCCCAAGGTGCTTCCATGCCGATCTCTGATGGTTTGAGTAGGAACTTGCTGAATTCATCCATGGGTGGAACATCAAAATTCATCTTTCCTATTTTTTAGGATGAAAATTTTTTTCCAAGTAGATAGCTCTATTGTGTTGTGAATTCTTTCGGCAGCTTAGCCTCTGGTTTAATTCCAAGATTATCAGTCAAAAAGTGCTGCCACTGATGATTTATCAATTTGCTTAAAACAAATTTCCCTTAAATGCCCCTTTTTCCAAATTTCTAAATTTCTGTTTATTTTTCTGATATATATTTGATTACAATCTGCACATCTGATTTCATAAATTCTGTTCTGTTGGTATGGTGTATTTATCTAATATTTTTTTTTAATATATTCGTTCTATGGGGCTAACATTATGCCATATTTTTTTAATATTCTATTCACTTTGTTATGATAAGTTGGAAGTGAAACTTTAAAATTTGTATCTTTCCTGATTTTCAATATGGAAACCTCTCTTATAGATTTTTGTCTTTTAAATTTATTTATAATTTTTATTACTGTGTCTTTGTTGAAATCATTGATTACTGCTGCATTAATTATGTATTGGTATTCCGTTTCTGTGAGTGGGATGTTGGTTAGTCTGTGTGCCAAGCTATACAATACTGCATATTTGTGCAGTTGGGTTATTTTTTACATAATTTTCTCTTTTCTATGGATTCCAAAGCACAGTCTGTCTTCATTTCTTATAATTTTTAAATCTAGGAATTTAAAAGAGAATTTTTATTCTCTTCCATGATAAATTGTATTGATTTGTATTTTAATTAAGAAGTTTCAGAGCACCTATTGAATGTTTTTTGGTATTATTCCTAATATGTCATTCACATACCTATACCATGTCTTGAACATTAAAGAGGTTTTGCTGATATGTATTTCATAGAAGCTCTCGAAATAAATCTGCTAGAAATGGAGACAAAGTGTTTCCCATTGCTAGGCCCAATATATGTTGGTAAATTTTTTGGTTAAAGCTGAAGAAATTTTGCTAAATGCATATAAGTTTTAGTAAGTATTCTATTTTTTCTGTTTGGTAATTTAAGGAGGTGAACCATTTTTTTAACATTTGTATAAGATTCTATTTTTTTTTTTTTTTTTTTGGTGAACATGTTTAATAAATTCTTGGAGGATACATTATCACTCCATTGTCTACAGCTTCACAAGTACAATTTAAACAAACATCAATGCGTTTATCAAATTATTAAAGAAGATAGTCCAAATCACTTCTGCCAAGATTTAGGCATATTTGAGGATAGTTATGATACAAAAAATCCTTCATAATAATCTTGCTGTAAGAAAGCTATGAAATAGATGGATTTCATATGAATTGAACACACAGTGTTGTATTTCTCAGCACTTTATTAAATATATTAATAAACTAACGAAGTCTCCTGCAAGCACTTTCAAAAATGGCCAAACATATTATTACAACCTCAACTTACTAGTACTAGTAAGTGAATGGAGTTTAGTGTAAAAAATGAATACGCAAGTTGAGGTTATATTCCAACTCCATTGTCAACAGCTTCGTTAAGTACAATATTTATATTATTACAACTTTTTGAGTTACTTATGCCAAAGGAACTAAATGATGCTTTTGTATTGGAGGAGAAATTTTCAAACAATATTTTAGATATGCAAATGCAAATTCCCTATTTTAATGGAAAAGAAGTAACACTGAACATTTTAAACATATATTACTTGCATTCTAAGATACTTACTCCTGTGAGCAGTTGTGATGGTACTGATTCTGCATTCTGTAATGCTTTCATAGCAAATACTTCATAGTCTATTATTCTTGCAATTAACTCTTTCGGTGGTTCAAGACGAACTTTGTGATCTTGACACCAGCCTAAGGGATATACTTGCATTTTGTTGAGATCACACCAGAAGTCTTGAGATCTATCATCTTCATATCCAAGATAGCGTAGGCACAACAGGGGCCCACAAGCCATTACTATTGAAGCCAACCAGTAAGAGCTGTTGTCATGCTTGTTCACTACTTCCAACATCATTCCTTCGTGTAGACCATTCTGCAGACTCTGCTCTACCTGAAAGCAACTTGAATATTAACAACCAGGAGGAAAATTTAAGTACAATAAGACCTGGTGGACAAATTAATGACAACATTATTGTACATTAATACACAGCCTTCTCACTTCGTTAGTCACAATTGTGATACTTTATTGGTATCACAATACATTATATACTTGTATTATGTATGTAGGTTAGGTATGTTAATTAGTTAAATATTAATAAGCATTTATTAAATTGATAAATAATAATGCTTTGTTTTGTTTGTATATATTTATGAATATAGTGTGTAGTTGAACCTAAGTCTAAAGGAAACTCCAGTGAATAATCACTAATGAGCTGAAGACCAAAGTACAGTGGGTAGTTAAACGAAAATTGTTAGCCTTTTATTTAGCCTTTTATATTGGTAAATAAATTCAATTTAATAATTATTGCTTACATGTAAGAATGCGGTCTGAGGTACTTCTGATGAACTTGTTGCTTCTAGATAATCATGCCATACAAAATTTTCTTCTGAAAGACAATATAAAAATAAATTAGAAAATTTTATATGTTCACTTATTTAATCTAACTTAGGTATATTACTATGGAACCAGAATTGTTTCTCTCCCCAAAGTACACCTATACAGTAAGGTCTTGATATTGCAATATTCTGTATAATGTGGGAGGAAAAAGATCTGATTGCTATCAAATAAAATCCATTAAGGTATGTATTAAAATAATGGATAGTTTGTAGTTTAAAATGTACTTTATTCTTTCTAACTGCAATTCATACACTGTACCATCAATAAATTTTGTCCTGATACAAAGGAACTGTTTTCAAGGAGAAAGTACAACAAATATCAGTAAATTTATGTTATATATGTATTACTTTTTGAATACCTTACGGAACACACACATTATTCAAAATATCAACCTTTTGCATTTATTTACTGCTTTCAATGATATGGTTAAGGTAGCAGCCTCAACTTTTAATGCCTCAATATTTCAATGGGGAGTATAGAAGGCCTTGTCCTCCTTTAAGATATTCCATAGTTTGTAATTCAAAGGATTGAGGCCTGAACTTCTTAAGAGCCAATCAGCAATAGTAATAAACTTCGGCACACATAGGTAACTCCAAGGGGCCAGAAGGACCAGAGAATTTCCTCCTACTAGCTTTAGTATAAATAATGCCAATTTCTATTGCCTCCACAAGAGAACATTGCTCTCAGTTACATTGAACTCTCATCCTGCCTTTCTCTTACCATCTTTTTACTTTACACTTGAAAGTAGCATCATAAGAGTTCTCATTTTAGCCCTCCATATTATGACTACCTAGCTATTGAAACAATCTATGAAATAAGAGACCAACAATAAATGTAATGAAGTCGAGAATTGTAGCAATGGATTGTGATATAATAAACAATAAATTTAAATTAAGTTACTAGAGAACAATGGAATGGATTTGCACTCAAATCTATTATGCCATTTAATCTAATGGGCACCACAATTTTGAATACAATATAAAAGCAATAAGATGTGCATTAGATTCATACAAATCTGATATATTTTATTTCAATTTAATATACATCATTAACTTGTTACTTTATTTGTCTGACTATTGATACATACCATTATACAGATTTAATATTTAGTTATATTGGGGTGAACATTTACAAACTTTGTATTTTGGTTTGCTTTATATACTGGCACCGAGTACTGTTGAAGCATCCAATGCTTTCCCATACAAAAAATGACACTTAAAGGTTTCACTACTTTCTCTAAATTACCATTTTGGTAGTTGGCTGTATGTATTTTGACTCCCTCTTCACAAAAATGCAGTCATATAACATACTTGTACAGGACTCCCCCTAAGACATCATTTGAAACTGGGTGCTGTCCTCTTTATACTCAAGAAATTATTTCCATGGTTTCCTGAGAGCTATGAGCACAACTCATTTTTCCAATTGTATTTTTATTCCACATGCTTTTTTTATGTGTGTGAAGAGAATTTGCCTTGACTACATTTGTGGCTTAAGCAAGTTCTTCACTCTTGTGGCCCTTACATCTATCAGTGCTTCTGTGATAGGCCCCCAAGTCTAAGGGTTCTTTTAATTGTGTGGGATTTTAGGGTTTTCCATTTCTCTTGCCATGATTTTCTGTGTGGTAGTAAAATTCTACAAAATCTTGCAGCAACAGTTTTCATGGCAGCTGATGTTCTCGTCACATATAGCATACCATTTCTTAGCCTGTCAATGACAAACATCTCACTGTATCACTTTATGGCTTAATAAACCAACTTTTTTATTTGTAACAGTTTTAATAGATTAAAAAAATTACCCTTGTGTAATAACAACAATATTATTCTCTGATTCCCCATTCCATCTTAATTCCACAGACCCTCTTCATCCTTCAACTGAAGAATTTCTAACAGCTCCGGATTATCTTCTGTTGTGCTATGTATGCAAATGCATGATGCCAACTTTACACTTTGTAAAGACCATACTATAAGTAGAAGTTAGATTGTTTATTTGGTTTATTTATGGATGCTCTTTAACATCTCAGGTTTCAGTGCTCCATTCAATTCAGGGCATTAAACAGCTGAAAAATTTTGCTCAGAGGCCCTCTTCTTTCAGGCTTGTCGTTCTTTTGTGTGCTGTAAATCTATAACATGGGACCCACAGTTTACTTTCCTGCCATACTTAGGATTTTTAAGCCTTAAAGAATATATTGACTCTGGCCAGCAATGAAACTGTAACCTTGGGTCTCGAGGCAAATGTGGTTACCACTAGATCACCAGGACCGACTTATAGCTAGACTGATTTTTTTAATACTGTTTAGCGCTTGTTTTAATTACTTAGGTATCACAGGCAGTAGACACTGACAATACATAGGATGAAATGATAAACTGGGAAAGGCTTTTTTAAGAAAGGAAGTGTTCCAGGCCTAAATTTTAGGGTACCTCCCAAACATTTGGCATTTATTAGGAATTGGAAAGCCTGGAAAAAACCTTAGTCAGGGAGGATGGTCCTCATGGGAATTGAAACCCAGACCTAGTTCTCATGAGTATGAGCCTTAATGACCTTGGTCACCCATGATGGTAGCTAAACTGTGTATAAAATCCATGAAATAATGTAAAAAATCTAAGTGCCAATATTTTTTATAAGTTCACAAAGACAAATTATACAGTCAAAATATACAGTAAGTTATTTGAGTTACAAGCCGGCAGAGAGTGGCTGCACACTGATGGAAGTCAGTATTAAAGATCATATAATGCATGTAAAGTTGCAGTTTGTAGTTTGAGGGAGTGTTTATTAGCAAATGGTTGTGTGTTTGTGTGCTGCTCGGTGCTTTCACTGTGTGTTAATTGTTCTTCATTAGTTATGCTCCTGCATAAACACAGTCTTAAAGAACAGGGTTTAATGTAAGATACATATGTAAAAATGGATTCTTGAAGAGATGAGGTGAAGCAATTTACAAGAAAATAGCCTGGCAATCATGTTTCAGGTAGAGAAACATGATTGCCAACTTTTTAAAATATTATGAGAGATGAAGATCTCTCAATGACAAGAAATATGTTAAGAACTGCAGTGTCCTTAGAGAATAACGGTTCAATGAAATGCTGCAATTGCTGGTGATGT
Source organism: Metallyticus violacea (assembly GCA_030762175.1). Taxonomy (NCBI): domain Eukaryota; kingdom Metazoa; phylum Arthropoda; class Insecta; order Mantodea; family Metallyticidae; genus Metallyticus; species Metallyticus violacea. The sequence goes on from CM060836.1 coordinate 19,726,786, forward strand.
ATTGTCACTAAGGGGATTCATTTTCAATCTTTCTTATAGCACAGATTATTGCTTATTATTATTAATTTTAAATATAGTATTATTTTAGGCTTTCAGTAAAAATATAAATACTAAAATAAAAATACTAGTTTTACATCTGGAGACTCTTATCTCCCTTTTCCTGGTTGCAGCAGCTGCATTTTCCCAGTAAGCAGGCAACCTATAATTTAAATAACCTCACTGTACTAATGCATTCACTCCAAACCTGTTATTTACCTTAATCTCGTGTATTTTTTGTATTATGGCATCCTCTATACCAATGCACAATATTTGTCCTTATAAAATTCAACATAACCTTTAAGTTCTAGCCCTGAAAAAGTGATAACTTATTTAAATTTAAAATCAGCATATTATTTTCCTCTTCCTTACCTTCACAATTTTTCTTCTCTTCATTGCAGACATCTTTTTCATTAATCTCTGCATCCATTGTTATTTGCATGCAAGTTTATCTGCATTAAAAATGAAAAGATACATATCAGCCAAATACATTTTACCATATCATTACAATCTACACATAAAGGACAGTATTTAAGTAGACAGGTGGTATGGACATACTCCTATTATTATGTATTTTTATTACCAATGACATGATCTAATAACAGCTGCTGTTTAGAAGGTCCCAGGTTCAATCCCTGGTACCTGCTTAGAAATCTTCTAAGTTAGGGAGGTCTGGAATGGGATTCACCCAACCTTGTGAGGACAGTTGGCGAACTGCCTGATAAACAGTGGCATCCTTTGATCTAGAAAGCTGCATGATGACAACCAACAGGATGTTGATATGCTGATTACATTCTCCCCTGCAATATAGCCTTTTGCTGTTAATGCTATAGAATGTAGCCAAAGAAGTAGCATCAGAGGAAATCATAATGCTTCTCTACGCGACAACATACTTCTCTCAAAAAGCAGACCAACCCTGCAGAAAAGACTGAATAAGATTTATAAATGGTCACAAAGAAATGAACTAGATATAAATACCAACAAAACAAAATTCATGAAATTCAGGAGAGGACAGGAGGAAATATCTCTAAAACAGAGAACTTCCAATGTGGAAATGACCAATTAGATTCTGGGATGTGGTGCATGAATCTGATAACCCACATTTTTGTAAAAATTTAGTTAGTAATTGATTTATATTCTTCCTGTCATCTATTATCAAAGTACAAATAACTAGCTTCATACATGTTTCCTTTTCTTGACACTAGAGGGCAATGCTGTTTGTGCAGTTTATGATCAACAAGTTGTTTAGTGCATGAGCCTGATAACCCAAACAAAATGGATGCAGTTGGAAGTAAGCAAATTTCAGCAGGCAGAAAATTTGATTTTTCAGTAAATATAACATTTAATTTCGTGTCGGAACCAATACAATGAAGTGACTATTGTGTTCTTAATTATCTAGTGAGTCGATTTGATAATTAAGAATATGATTTTTCAATGTTCTGCAATTGTGATGCAGGTAAGATAGAAATTACATTAGTTATTTATCTTCAATGCATTTTAAATTCTCTTTAAATAAACACGTTAACAATAACATTAACTACTAAAATTGCACTGTCGAAATGAATATAAAGTATTGTTATGTTTCTTTCCTGCAGAAAGTGACCTAGGCAGTATCTTTTTCTTTGTCTTCTAATGAAAATGATAAAGGAAGCAGCTATTCTAATAAAATAGCTACTAAAACAGTGTTTAGAAATGGTCATTTTTGATATTTCATTAGATCTATTGACTATGTTTTTCTGATTAAAATACTGGTATGTACTAGGCAATAGTAAAGAGAAACCAGGAAGGTAAATAACTTATTAACATTTTGTAGCAATATTCAATTACAATATATAATATAAAATACTAACTTCAATGCATATAAACCTATAGAACATACATAAGTTAAATAGAAAAATATTTAATTTTTGAGGGCATTAATGACTATTGTTTCCACTCTAAATAAAGGAAGGTGCAGAAAAATAAAACGTTCCATCATTGGGAAATGTAATGTGGTGATGAAAAGTAGTAGCTATATCGATTACAGAGGGAGAGAAATTGCAGCAGCAACTAATGTAAGAAGTTGTAATTGTCACAGGAAATACTTTAATAACATTAATCCAGATGTGAGAAAAAAAATCCACTCAAAATACTACACTTTTTCTAACTGTACTGAACAGAGGATATTTTTATCATTTTGTATTAATATTATTAAACTTAAGAAAAAATATTCTTATAGTCCAAAGGAAAGAGAGAGAGATTACAGTGGAGCACAAAATTCTGGCTGAAGAGAAAATTATGCAGGTTTATAAACAAGCATTGGCAAATATTTTACGAATAAAAATTGCCAAGCTTAATTATGCAATAGATACTTTAAAACAGCATGGTACATTTCTAGCAGATAAAATGCCATCAAACTAGGCCCAACAAGATATTGGTAGAGAGTAAACAAGGTGTACATGACTTCATAAAACATTTGCCCAAATATAAAAGTCACTACACAATAAAGGATAATCCACATAGGAAATACCTCTCCCCAGAACTCTCTGAAAATTAACTACATGAACTTTATGTGCATCCCTGGCCATGAAGCCTGGTACATATTTCACTTGTTCACATATTTTTAGAACAGACTTTAATCTGCACTTTTGACATTCTAGTCTTGAAACATTTAAGATATGCAATAAAATACAGATGACTCTGAAGGGTGACATACCAAAAGCAGAGAAAATTAACATAAAATGAGAATTAGAACTTCATGTAAGGAAGACTGAAAAGGCACAGATCGAAATGAAACAAGATTTTGAAATTTCACAAAATAACAAGTTTTCTGACTCCCACATATGTATACCAGTGTGACATCTTATTGTTAGCAGCTTTGGACTCTTAAATCTTGGTATTCATGATGCCATTGGTACAGGCCATATGCATATGCGGTCTGAGGACATTGCTGGAAGAGGTTCACAAGAGATCTTGTCATTCTTGAATGTGTATCTTAAGAGGATGAAAGAGCACAACAGACGTGCAGAATATCTTATTGCATGGTCAGGTGGCCAAAATAAGAGTCAGAATATAGTAGTTTTTGGCACTATGCAATTCATGTTTGGAATCTTTTTAAAAGTGTTGAATATAAATTCTCTGTCCCAGGACAATCATTTTTCTTCTGTGATAGAGATTTTGGGATAATTGAAAACAAAACTACAGCTGTATATACTCCAGATGGTTGGTACCAACTAGTTGAACACTGTCAACGGAAAAAGTTGTTTGTTGTTAGAAGAATGAAACGAGGCGACTTCCTTTCCATTGATGGCATGAAAAAGCATCTCATTTTCAGAAAAATAGATGAAAATGGACGATCTGTAAAAATACAGAAAGCAGCAAGAATATTAATAACTCAGAACTTACCAGGTAAACACTGCATTGGCTACATTCATAAGGCTGAAATGGAAAAATATTCCCTTGTAAATATATAGAGGAAAGGATGGGTGTCAGAAACAGTTTCACTTCACCTTTACACAGATATAGGCTTCCTATTACCACTGCTAACTGCAGGATTTAAGAAAGCTATGTCAGTATATTCCAAATGCATCATCAACAACAACAACAATCAGCTCACTCTCCGATAACTCAGCAGTCTAGAACATTAAGGAATATAAAGAAATTGAGATTTATCAGGTTCTTGCACTAAAAGGTGAGAATGTTTATTTGAATATTGCTTAATATTTCATTTCAGCAGGTAAAAATTTACACAATTATAATTCAATATATGTACAATATTCTTGAATAAAAATTCACTTTGTTGCTATGAACAGTATTCATTAATACCTCGCTCAATGTTTCCTCTTATTTCTCTAAACATATACTTTGTGGATAACCAGGTTCATGTACCACACCCCAGATTTGAAAAAAATCTTCTTTACCAAAGTAAATAATTATAATTACCAATTATAGATACCTGGGATTAACACACTACAAGTCATTGGGAAAACTTTCAAGATGCATATAGAAGAAGATATACAACAGTCATTAAGGCTACATTCGATATTAAGAACATCAAAAATTATCACATGGCACAGTCTCGAGCCTATTTCACATAAAGAATGCCCCAATTGCATGCTATGCAGTCACCAAAATTTGGAACTATCTTACTCCTGCAAATCTAAGTAGACTGGAGGCAGTGAAAGTAGCTTACATGCATAGATCCCTTTGACTATACTGAACAACAAGGACTAGATTTGTTTATCAGTTGGCTGCCACAGATTTCTTCATTAGGGAAGTAGTAATAAAGCACAACCTGATGCATACACCAGCATGCAAAACCCACATAAGAGAAAGGGAGGAAAAGGCAAAGGCAATAGATTGTCTTTTGTGAACAGTATCACCTACTTGATTGCAATTTACCCAGAATGCAAAAACTTTGTTTAGTTATATAATTTGCATGTACACATACATCAGCATGTGTTTAATAAATCTTTAAAAAAAAAAATAGCCAAAACATTTCTTATAGCATAGCATGAAATGTAAGTCAGACCTTACCAAATGAATGCAATAAGGACATAGGTGCTGGAGACATTACTTGGAATAATTAATGTCATTTGTAATGAGTAATTATATGATCAACATAGCTCTGAACAACATAGTTTTTAAGTTACTTGGTTTCTTACTGGAGTGCTAATTCCATAATTTTATAGTTCACTTAGTTTAAGTAAGCCTAGTCTAACCTAATAATATATTTTTATTACAAAATGGTTCATCTAACTTAAGCCTAACATAGGGGTTTAATGTATATAAACAAGTTGTATTGGTAGACACAAGTTACCATCTAGTAACATAAACAGAAAACTAGTGGAAGTGTCTTTCTGTTCCATTAGGCTAGTCATAGGTTATTTCTGTTCGTTATGTGTGCAATGGATTACATTGGTAAAATTTTTCTACATTTATAAGTAATAGTTAATGAAGTTATTACTGGAGAATTATGGAATACATCTAAGATCTTGAATATTTATCAAAGTAATTTAAATTGGTATGTTTATAGGAGTGATAATTTCTGTATTATTATGGGAATGTCTGAATCATTCAATTAACAACATTAATGCTATTATATATATATATATATATATATATATACATATATTTGTTAAATATATTTACAACTTAATTTGTTTACGATGTTTTTGCATTATTAAAGCTTGTTTCTTGATTTTAAACCTTCTACTTTTCCATTATATTCAAACTTATTTCATTTTATTACTAGAGCCTTTTTTAAGTCTGCAAAGAACTTTTTATACTAATCTTTATTTGAATCATTAATATTTTTCTTTACATATTATTTCTTGAGTAACCCATTTGTTTTTAATTACATCAAATTTATGTAACCTCCCAGAAATTTTGATTTATAAATATTTGGAAAATATTATATTGTCATTAAAGAAATTTAGAAATGAGACCATGATCATTTAGGTATCATATCGAAATTGTTTGAGATATATCAGTTCCAGAATTTCTTATAAATAAATATTTCTTCTGCTGCACCATATAAGGATAGTAATGCAACAATGGAATATGTACTGTGTATCATTTTGGCATATTTACCATCTATTTTCAAAACTAGTATCGTGTGCTATTATTTGCGTTTCATTCTTTTTTCAGAAACTCCAAATATCGTTCCGAGTTAAATGTTAACTCATTATAGTTAAAATAAATAGCTTTTAATATAAATAACGTTCATCATATTAAGTTTACCGTGAATAATGTAATAATTATACATCAGGTTTTCATTTTAATAATTCGTTTCCCATTATTGTATACCAAATTATGTACCAATTAATATTCTGCAATTCCTTTTTCTTTAAAAACATTAGCAAAAAATAAATAGTCACATTGGCACCCGTGCACTTACACTCAAAACATTACTTAATTTGTTCAGTACAGTATTGCCAACATAAAATAGGAAATTAATACCACATTTAAACAAAAAATCGCCAGATGTTCTGAATTAAAAATTGTACAGATAAGTTTGTTGCCATATAGAAATACTTTAATTCAACGTTAAGAAACATATAATTAGCCTGTCTGGTGATTGAAAATCCATTATTTTTTCTTTGCAGCAGCAGCAGCAGATGGTTGAGAAGACAGTAGAGTTATGTATTTTAGGTATATTTTAGTTGTACAAATTACGTTGATAACCTCTTTATCAAATAGATAAGAATGTGAAGTCTCCATTGCTTTTTAATGGGGGGAGCAAAAAAAAAAAAAAAAAAAGTACACTCTCTACACTGCAATAAGGATCTCTGAAATGAATGCGCAACTTTGTGTTAGGATGGGAAAATAACTGCTTAATTCATATGCTTGCGTAGTGAAATTCTCTTATTCAGACTCGTAATTCCTAAGTGACGAAAATTGAAGCAGTAGTTTGCAGTCATTTCTCTGGATAATGCAATACTACGATTTACAAATAGTAGGTTTTGGAAAGTGAATAGGCTACAGCAGACGAAACTTTCGGCTAATGGGATGCCGCAATTTGTTTTGTGAAGAGGTAGAAGAACATCAACCGAGTTAAAAGTAACGGATAATATATTAAAACATTAAAATCAATCAAAATCACCTGCGTTTTTCTAATGCGACAGAAACAACGGTCATGTGCCAAAATTGGCAATCCCTAGTCCGCATACTTTTGTAGTATTTATATAAATATTCGCCGGATTCGTAACGCAATGAGATACTAAGCCTTCTGAAATATTTATATAAACGAGTTACAGTTAGTTATCTTTCACAATTAAAACTACATTGCGTTCTACCGTCGTTAATTTGCTTTAATTACCTCGTACAACTGTTCTCTCTCTCTCTTTCGTTCTTACTATTCTCTTTAAGTTTGTTGAATGCACACGTTCGATAGCTTTGTTATAAAAATGAGTAAATTTGTAAATTTGTAAAAATGAAGCAAGAGTCTGTGTTATTTACAGAGTGAACAATTCCTTCGAAAATAAGATATTAGCCTAAGCCTGACGCGAGCTATGGTGGCTGACATTAGAGATATGGATTTTTAGAGTTTGTGACTGCAACGCACAAATCTGCTGTTTTCATCGGAACGCTAGGTAGAGTTCAGATTTAGTTACACTATTAGGCTGATATGAACTTTACGTGTATGGTAGCAAACATCCCATCAGTAATTATAAATACCTACTTCTTTATAGACGTATAAATATAATGATTTTGATCAAGTAATTACGGCATTTAATAACTTGTTGTATGATTATCGTTGAGAGATGGGTATGAATAAAATCATGAAGAAACTGCGTCAACTTAAAGTATCTTAATATCAAAATATTTCAGAGTTTCAGCAAAAAGAAGCAGGAAAAAAAAAAAAACATGAAATGCACTAATTAGTCTATAATATACTAAGGGGACACATTCTTCTCATTGGCGCTACACCCTAGCCCACCGCATTGACCTCTGCTTTCTCCATTTCCGTCTTAATATTTCATTGATTGAGGGCAATATTGCAGCGGAGAATGTCATTAGCATCCTGACACCCCGGCCAGTCGCCTAATACGCGGCTCCATAATTCGAAGAACGCCACCTCTCCATCAGGCATCTTCTCAATTATCCTCGCGAGACTGGGTGCACCCCATTTCACACCTCCGTAACTTATAAAAACTAAGCAGATACCGGGAATCGAACCAAGGCCTAGAGGCCAGCCGTCAGCAACGCTAACAACTAGACCAAGAAGACGGTCGATGGCAGATATTGATCACGCTTAATAAGATAACTTCTATTTTGCAGTTCAGGGAGTTTTCATGTAACACCAAAACATTCAGACTAACATTTGTCATCCTCCCATCGGAGTTCATCGTAATTTCAGTCGGTACTTTCCTTGTATTATCGTGTTTCCTGGTATGCTGTAAAACCAGGACTTACTAACTCATTACAAGGTGTGAAAAGATGCAACTCTGTATCGTGTAATGCAAATGGACACCTCTACACAGATGTGTCCATTTGCTCCGAAGTAAAATGATGCGATATCGAAAGTGCACATTTTCGACAACTGCAGGTCTTTGTGGAGGATTTCATGCGCCAATGCGAAAAAAAGCTACTCGTACTTTACTAATCAACTCTAATTAAGCGTTAAGAATTTGGCCAGTGTTGGTACCCTTTTCAAATTTGTCCTCACCGCCAGAAGAGCTGGAAACTCATTTGAGGACAGCTGTACTTTAAGGAGTTCTATAGTCACATGCTCTGACTAAACACCTTCGAATATTCACCGTCCTTTTCACCTTACTTCCACAAAAACCAAGCGATAAATCGTTCAAGCCTTGATGCATATAGGCGTACACAAGCCACCTCAATTTCCTTCTCTGGCGCAAATTTTTGTTTAAACAACCAATGTGCCTTTTACTGTTGCACGGAATTTCATTTCAGTGCGACTTTCGGAGGTAGACTGGAATTAATCTTTGTAAAAATACAATTTGATACAAGCATAAGGAATTCCACTGTTGTTCCAAAAGTTTCCAGTCACATACTTAAATAACATAAAAAACAAATTAAACTGTAAGATCTTTGTCTTACTGTCGAAGAGCTTTGCTTTACACTAGTAGGTAGCGTTGTATGTAAGAAAGCAGACTGGTATGGTCTGACGGCAGTGTAATTGGACTGAATATGTTCACAATAGGAATGCGTCCAAATGAACCTAGCGAACAGTAATTCAATTTTTTGGCGGCAAAAGGTATTAGTGGAGTTAACATCTATTGTTATATGAATGTGCATGGGAATGCGTGTCTATCATCTATCATGCAGCACAGTTTCCAGATGGTACGTTGAATTTCGTGACTAAGTTTGAGGACAACACCTAGTCACACTCACACACTCACTTATAATCATTACCAAGGAATCAATTGCAGCAGTAGATAATCTTGTAAATCATCGAATTATCACTTGAGAGATTGCAAAATCATTGTTATTGAATATGGGAACTGTTCACATATTTCTCCATCGACGGTTGAAATACCATAAGATTTGCATTTAGTGGGTTTCCAAGCATCTTCCATAGGACCAGAATGCTTGACCAATGGGTGCTTGCATGAGGCATCTGCGTTACCAAGCAAAGGGGAATCCGTTTCTTTAAAGATTGGTCCCACAGTCAACCACGGGCGTTCTACCCTCAGGGTATCAATAAACTTAAAATACGATGGAACATTTGTTTGAACAGACAAGCTGATAATGTGTAAATTTCATCTATCCATCATTATTACTTCCTCTGTTCATATATTCCAATCAATAAATAATATCAGAATAAAAGCTAAACTTTCATTTGGGCAAGCCATATATATGCATGCTGTTCATTTTTGCTCATGCTTGGGGTGGGGGCTACAACCTGACATGCCCATAAATCATAACACCAATAATCATCAGTTATTAAATCATTCATTGGATAGCTATTTGTCCACTGCTATAGTTCAGTTGCAAATTATTCCTTACTAACTAGCAGACTTGATTACGACTCCTGCTGAGATAAGATATCTGGTAAGAAGTTTTTATGGAGACCTGTGGCAATTAACATAAAGTACGAGGGCAACTATTTAATTTTCAGGATTGTACTAATTATGTGGCCATAACTCACCAACTCTGGCTATTTCCTTTCGAAGCAGTCTCCTCTACTGTCCATAGATAGTTGCATCCTCCGACATCAATCATGCAAGTAGCCACACTATGTTCTTTAGAGGTGGCACAATAAACCTCATTTGATAAGACCACACCAGGTTCTTAAGGACTCTCGAACTTTTTCTCTCCCCCCCCCCATCATTTAACTCCCGTTTTAACTATTTATGCATCACATGCGGTGGACACTGTTGACATACGAGATGAAATGATGAACTGGAGGAAAAAATTAAGAAAGGAAGGGTTCCAGGCATCTGCCATTTATTAGGTATGGGGAAAGTCTGGAAAAAAACCTGTCTGGATGAACAGCCCTGGTGGGAATCGAACCCGAGACCTCCCGCTCATGTCCTCACAAACTGCTGGTTCATCAGCCTTAATAGGAAAAATTCACAGGAAGCAAAATCTGGAACGTTCGGCGGGCACTTCACCAATATAACTGCCGATTATTGCAAAAATGTCATTGTTTTCAAAGTTGTGTGCGGGCACTGTCGTGGTAAAGCAACAATCCTTTTACTCAGATTTCGGTATTATTTCTATTAATGTTTGGAGCCTCTGGTGAGGCAAGATATGGTGTGCACATTGACAGAGATTGTTGAAATTGTTGCAATACGACCACTCTCTGAAAAGAAATTGGCAATCATATTCCAACCTGTATTCGATTACGCTTTACCTTACTGGGTGGCGGGGTTGTCATTTGTGAAGGTCCTGATTGCCTACAGTCTCTTTGATTGCGAGCTGTATTGGTAAATCCAACTTTTGATACCTGAAAGGATAAGAACACGTTGGAAATTGTCACTGTCAAAATGACCATCCTCTTTCTGCTTTTTGTTCCTTGAGGCTATGTGGTATCCAGCGACAAAAACGCTGCCTAACATTAAGATATTTTGTGCACGATTTGGACATTATGCAGACATAAATGTTTATTCCGTCTCTCTCAAGTCCCTTACTTCTCGTTTTTCATTATGGTTTCTATGAGCCAAGACAGACACAATTGTGAGTCCACAATGTAGGTAAAGATACACAAAATGTGATCCACGCTATTAATTACATAACTTTGTTAATTTGATTCCTTGCAATTAGTTAATTACAATAGTTTGCAGTTCGAAGTAAAGCAAAAATTGTCTATTACTTCTTTTGTTTATTAAATTATATTGATTTAGTTAAATCACTAGGAACTTGTATTCACAGAAAGCGTTAGTATACAGGTTGCTCTTGTACGCCATAGTTATGGCAGGGTACAACATAATATCATATTACATTTTTTATTAGCACTAATTAAAGGAGTGGATAAAGAGTATAAATCGTGCAAGTTTTTCAGCTTAACTGTAGTGTGTACAAAACGTTTCGTACCTATTTGTGGTTAGGGAGAACATTTTCTTTGTGAAAAGTGAGTGTTTAAAAATTTATGTAAGGATGACAAAGAGAAATATAGACATTAAGTTGGTGTTGACTTGGTTTATTTACGGACACTCTTTAACATCTCAATCATCAGCATTCCATTCTATTCAGGGCGTGAAACGGCCGACAAATTTTGCTCAGAGGCCTCCTTTTTCAGTATTGAGGCTCTTTATCGTTACGTAAATGTACAACGTGGGACCCACTGCTTTACTTCCCTTCCGAAGGATGCCATATTTAGGGTTTTTATGCCCGAAAAAATCCACCGAATCTGACCGGGTTTGAACCTGCGATCTTGGGTTTATAAGGCAAGTTTGGTTACCACTAACAACCAGGACCGACAACATTAAATTGAAGGAACATTAGAGAAACATCCTTTACAAATAAATAAATCAGCTGTGGCAGCACATTTTTTAAATGAAAACCATGAAATAGAAAAAGGCATCAAGTTATTAAAAACTGTTCAACAACCAAAGAACTAAACATATGGGAAAGGACTTGCATATAAAAACATGATCATAACCTTATGAATTTTCACATCCTGGAAGCAGGCAGCACTTTATCACTAGCCACCAGTCAACCCAGATACCCACCTACTCAAATCCTAAAGATTATCCAACAGTTGTTTAACAGCTGATGATGTGGACAATAGTTCCACATATGTCCTGAGTAAATTTCATTTAAGTGAAGCCATAAAGAGTGTTCTAAACATCCAACTCAGAAGAGCTCATATACCAATTCATATTTCACCTTTGATTTACTTGGCAGAAATGATGAAACTATCAAAGCACCTAATTCAATTTCTGAAGGTAAACTGCCTTCAGAATGGCTCATTTTTGAAAAAGAAATACCATTCCTTCCTCACAGATTTTCATCTGTTCTATTTAATTGTAAATCAATTGTTATAAACAAATATCATTAACACATCATTTCTAAACCAACTATAATCTATGGAATATTAAGCATTCTCTATGTTAATTCATGATGTATTAAAATAAAACAGAATATTAAAAATAATACAATGTAATTATTATTAAAAGAATGCAGATAAAATTTTTGTATACAATGGTGGGATATGAGCTTCCTTAAGCTCTCATGTAATTACAAAACTCTGCAACCACTTTGTTCTGCTAACATACTCAAGCTGTAATGAAGTTCATATCGCACCAGTTGTATAAATATTATACATGATCTTTTCTTACAAAGTTTGTTAATATATAAAAATTTACATTAATAATTCAGACTTCAGTTTTATTTTTTCTACAGCTTAATAAAACCATCAAACTTAATCATCAGGCATAATTGCATTATATCTTATTGCTACTTTATCCATGAAATCATTGAACAGCTTAAGTCGTTTATCAATGATATCTTGACATTCATGGACTACTTGTTCGTTGTGCAGTTTTGCTTGTTTCACTTCTTCTTCCTTTTGATGCAAAGTGGCTTTTACCTTTTCAGTCACTGATGAGTCTTTTATTAACACTTTATTGCTCTGCATAATATCTCTTAACTCTAATTTTAACTTGGCTTCTTCCTTTTCCTGTATATGCTTCATCTGCAGGTCCTCTGCCTCATTCTCTTCTATCTCTGCCAATAGTGCTTTCATTTCTTCACTTTCTCGACGTTTGTATTCTATGGCCTGCATACTTTCTTGCTTTTCATCCAAAATGTTTTCCAACTGCGACATTTCAGATTTTAACTCGGAATGTAGCTCTTCCAATTTTCCTTCCATATCCTGAAAAAAGAAGTGTATTTATTGTTTACCAAGTGACAAAAACAACTTGAAAAGCTGGGAAAAGCTTTTAGATTTAAACACAAGAAATCCTTCATTGTAAATAAACACATTGCTCAGAAAACTAAAGATCTTTTCAACCTTAAAAGACAGTATGCAAATAATGTGCTTTATCTGACTTTCTCTAATGCATACTGTCATTAGTTCTGTTCCTCCTCTACTCTTGTCACCGAGGAGTTGTTCAAAATATGGTGTAAATGTGAAGTCATAATTGTCAGTTTTGAGTATATTATCCTATGCAGAATACTTTTTTCTGTCACATTATATAATGATTAGTCATTATAGATTCCTATGGAGTCAAATTTCTAAAAAGAATTTTTTTCAGTAAAACTTTGATATTTGCTGGTTGTATGCTTATTACACAGTACCTAATAAACAAAAGGTTAGAACAGACCAATATTTTTTCTGAGCTAGAATAAAGTTTAGTGCTGATGACTTGTCTCTATTGAATTCTCTATATTTAATAAGACAAGTGTTATAATTTTTTAAATGAAATATTTTCAGTAAATTCTATACCTGTAAGCAGAAAATTTAGGCAGCAAGAAACTTTTTTGTAATTGTATTTGCAATGGGGATCAACTAAGAGAAAAATGTTGAAGAGGGTTGGAGACAGTTTTTAAAAGAAATTCGTATCCTGTAACTTATTGCATTTATTCTTTAGTGACTAAAAAAAGGTCACCCCCATACATCTTGCAGGAACCAACCTGACAGCCAGGCAGTGTACAGCTAGAGGTTTAACACTTAAATTTGTAAAAAGTTGTACATTTAGAAAGTGAGTAGTGTGTAATTTATTTATCATTTTTCATAAATATTTAACTACGGAGGGAGAAGCTAAGAAGAGACTAAGTGTTGGTAAATTAAGAAAGAATGTAAATTAATAATGAATGTATTTTTCAAGTAAAATGAGCATAAACCTCTAAGGTTACAGGGTTTTGAGAAATACAGAATAAGGTGGTATTATCAGATATCTAAATATCTAAAAGACATCAAAAGGTTTAGGATCCAGAGGAAATCGATATTTATACAGACATATCATGGGTATATGGGTATATGTCAGTATTTCTGATGAACAAGGGTTCATCAGAAATACTGAACTAACATTTTGAAAAGATACATGGCTGACAGATATGAAAATTAGGTGAAATACATAAGTGGTTTGTTGAACAACTGTTACAGCAATACCCCTGAGGGAGCTGCTATTCTAATCGAGAATTAGAAATACCACAGGAAAACCTAACTTTTGCCTATTACTTCTTGGAGGAAAAATAACATTCACTGGTTTACTCAGAAAGGAATCCTGTTTGTATATGATATGCTTAAATGGGAACTTTTATTTATTGTGTCATAACATAGAGAGATAAGACAAATGTATTGTTTATGAAATGGCAAAGACAGTAGAGCAACAAGTTCTTCACTTGCCACTATAAAATTGTGAATTACATCTCATCGAAATAATATGGTCACAAGTTAAATACAAATTAAAATGAACAATACGTTACTCAGACAACCAAAAATGAGATGAATTTCAGAAGCATATGGACATATTAAGGGGCAAAATTAGGCAAATTATGTGGACAAAATAAAACAGACTGAAAGTGAAATGTGGAGTCAATGAAATTGAAGACCACATAGTCTATTTTTATTGCTTCTACTTCACCATCATTATCAACAAGAACTGCCACTTCAGAATCAACACCACTTGCTTTTGATTTGTCAAAACCAAGTCCATCCTGCTAATGGAAGATGAAATAGAAGGAATCGCAGCATTACCAGAAGACAGTGACAAGGCTTAAAGGTAACCAATATGATTTAATAAAGTTTTCAGCATATTATATCATATTTGGTTAATAATACCTTTTTCTGTAATTGTAAAATTCTATTTCAAAGTATTTTAAATAAAGAAAGAGGTAAAATGCATATGAAAATTGTATGTGTTACATACAATGCCTTAAATAGCACTATATGATGATATATTATTCACAAGTTGATATTAAATTGTAGATTGATCACATGTTAATAGGACGTCACTTGTTAACTTTTTACTAATACTTTACAAATACTGCACTTTTTTCATGGAAGAGAAAGCTACATCATACTTTACAAGGACTTGTGCTAATACATTTGTATATATTAGACCAGATTTGAAAATGCATGTTTTGATAGGAAGCCTATATTTATGTGAGCAATTCTTTTTAAGGATGAACCATTTGATATCCAAAACAAAAAGTCAGATTATGGACTAACATCTTGAGAATATTCTGCACATAGCAACTTCTCACATTGGTGATAACACTGATAAGCTAGTTCAGGAAAGCACTGCCAAATTTTTAATTGACAATGTAAAAATTAATGTTTTCTTCATTACTTGTTAGTAATTATTGACTGTTTTACTTATAAAATATACTTTAATGAAATTATTTTTTTAATAACTTCATTTCATGTTAAGTATTTAATTCCTAAAAAATGTGCTGGCGAGGGCAAGGAGTTCTGGGAGCCACCACTGATATTTTCCTTGATGTTCTCCAATGTGGAACTCCTAAATTTACAGAAAGACACAATAATAAAAATGATCAATAAATTTAAAACACTAAAACCTATAAGAGAAGTTGCCTAACAAGAGAACATCAAGAAAAGTAGTAAATTTAAAAGTTTCACATATTCTACTTACCACAGCAAATTTATTTATATATTTATTTATAATGGCAGAGTTAAGGGTCTTAAGGTCTTTTCTTCCACTCAATCAGTCTTACATGGATTTTAAATTAAAACATTAGTTAAAAACTAAACAAAGAGAAATGGATAATATTAACCATAAACACAATACACGAGTTATAGTCATTGTCAATACAGATCATATTTAGCAGTAACATAAAAATAAATTATATACATGGAAATATATGATTACTAAAATAAGCATAATATTGTGTTTTAAAGCTAAAATCTTGTATAGACATTTGTTAATTAAGTACTATTTTTTAATTCTGATTTTTAAACAGATGTGCATATATAAAGTATAGATTTATTGTCAACAGTAAGAATTGCAGCAATTCATGGTATCTTCAAAAGCAACACTCATAATTGTTGGAAAGTGTTTGCAAATTCTTCAATTGAATAAAAAGTGTTGTAATAACATTTCTTTCACTTTGCATTAAAATATAACTTCTGAGATGGTAGGTTTACCATTATCAGGTAGCTTGCTGTATAGTATAATTCCAGAATGTCATATGCTTTTGCTGAATAATGAAATGTAATTACACTCAGTTTAAGGCTATTTCTTGCATAATAGCTATGCTTTTCACAGTTAGTCCGAAAGTATACCAGATGTTTTCTAACAGATATGACTTCTAATATATATAAGCAAGGAAGTGTTAATATGTGGAGTTTTTGGAATAAATTGTTACAGAAATCCCTTTGTTTCTTCCCATTATTATTTTAATTTCTTGTTTTTGAATTCTGAAAATTATATTTTCTTTATCACAGTTACCCCAAATTTTAATAAATTGTTAAAATGTGCAAAGTACAGATTCCTAAAAGTATTGAAGTTTGCAGTATTTTTGATAGATCTAAACATAAAACAAAGATGACTTAACTAGATGCCAGTTTTTCAACATGAATGCTCCATTTCAGATGTTCATAAATCTATAAACATCCAGAAATTTAGTAGGGGATTTTAGTGCACCAATTCATTTTCTAATTTTATTTGCAGCTTATGAGTATTGGTATTTTGAACATGACTAAATGAAGGGCTATAGATTTAGTCCTTTTTATTATTAACTTATTTTGTACAAACCATTCCTCCATTCTTTGTTCTAAAATCAATATGTCTGTTTCAACATCTTTATGATCACCCTTTATATCTACATATGTGTCCTCAGCATACAATATAATGTTATTTGGATGTAGATAGTTTACTAAATCATTTATTATAGTAAAAATAAAAAAAGCCCCATAAACTGTACCATGGGGAAACTCCACAAGTTACACATTTTGTATTTGATCTGTACACTTCAGATGTACGATTATGGCAATTTGTTTGTACTATATTAACTAGTTGTTCACATTAATTTAGATATGATCTAAACCAGCAATTTGCTAAACCTCTTATATCAAAGCATTCTAATTTGTTCAGCATTATCTCATGATTGACTAGATCGAAGGCTTTGGAAAGATCTAGAAATATTCGGACATTATGTTCTTTTTTATTTAATGAGCTGTAAAACCTATGTAAAAAATTAAATATGGCTATCCCAATTGTTTACCTTTTTGAACCGATTTTGTGCTGCAGATAACATATGTTTTTTAATAAATTTGTGACACGTATTATACATAGCCTTTTGTTGAAACGGAAGAAAAAATAAAGTTAATTAATTATTTTTTGTTTGTTTGCATATACAGTCTGCAGTCTTAGTACACATTGAAATCCCTGCACTGCTTACTGTAGCACGCCGCTAGAGGAGCAGAAGCAAAATGGCATAACCCACTGATAAAGTGGAAATTCTTGCAGTAATTAGTTTTCTACATTTGAAGGAGAACTACGCTGCAACAATCTATGTTGAGTTCATGGAAGTGTATGGCAACAATGCTCCATCATATGACAAAGTGGTTAGGTGGCGCAGATGCTTTCAGTGTGGTCAAACAAGTCTGAATCACAAAGAACAAAGTACCAGGCCTCTCTCTGTGAAGAACCAGGAATCACAAGATAAGTGGAGGCCCTGTGGCTTGAAGACCGACATAACACAATCAAAGCAATAATGCAAAAATTGAAAATCAGTTTTCAACATCTTGCACAACATTTTGAACATGACAAAGTTCACTGCCAGCTGGGTTTTGCGACTCCTCACCGAACCTAGGCAGCAGCAGAAATGTTGTAGCTGTGTCAGCCCAACCCAGATGACTTCTTTAGCAGCCTATCACCTAGGTGTATCACTATGATCCCAAGACTAGAAAGCAGTGTGAAAACCTAACCATTATCAGGCAAGGTGATGCCGAGTGTATTTTTGGGATTGCCATGATATGGTGCTAACAGATTATATTCATAAGGGGCAAACCATCACAGAAGCATACTACCGAAATATCCTGATGAGGTTATAGGAAGCTATCCAAGGTCTTTTTGCTCCACGACAATGCTCCCGCTCATTCTGCACAGGACAGTCACACATGCTGCTTCTTTGGGCTATCAAATTTTGCCTCACCCCCCATATTCTCCTGACATGGCACCCAGTGACTTCTTTCTCTTTCCTTGAATGAAGAAACTATCATGTGGCAGGCATTTCCAGAATGATTTTCAAGGTGAAATGTTTCCTGCAGAGCCAAAATGCAGATTTCGAAAACCAATGTCTCCACTGAGTCATCCATTGTTCAGAAAAATGTATTACATTGAAGGATGAAATGTAGAGAAGAATTAACACAATCACCAAGTTTCATGGCCGCAGCTTGATTTCTTCGAGGTGATAACTACCCCTCGTAGAGTATATACAGATGGGTCATTTAAAAACAGAGATACAGATTTTGGAATATACTGTGAAGAATTTTCTCAATATAGACTTTAGGAAAATTTTGCTAACAATTTTGGTGGCAAAATAATGGCCATAAAGAGCTGCATTAAAAAATCTACTATATAGACTTAACATCTATAAAAAAAACTGTTATCTTAAGTGATTCTAAAGCAGCACTATAAGGTAGAATGAATTAGGTTGCCCACTATGTGCACTATAAATGAAATAAAAGAATACCTTGAGAATGCAAGCAAGTAGAAAGAGCAGCAATTAAAAATGAATTTAGCTCAGAATTGGTTCACAAAAAAGTACAGAAGTTCAATAGGCAAAAACTTCTTTCAGCAGGAAAAGACAAAATAACTTTTAAAAAAAATTCACATATCCATAAACTATGCACAAATATCAAAATATTCTAAGATTTTAGATTTTAATAAAAATCTCCTGAATGGCAATATTAATGAAGGTATTCCATTGGAGAAAAAAGCAGGTATTGACAAAATAAAATGTGCAGAATGTGAAAAAATCTTATATTGGAAAAACAAAAAGAAACATGGGCACATTAATTAAAGAACACTTCAAGAATGTTAAATGCAAACAAATGAAATCAGTGGTGAATCGCATTTCTGGAAAGAGAACAGCATAATGAAAAAAGGAACATTTTTTTTATTCAGCACAGGAACCCACAGGCTATCAACGTGAGAGAAAATCTACATATATAAATACAGAGACAGATTGATGAACTTCGACACTTAAGGGATGAAAACATAAATTTTCAGTTCATCACACCTCCACCAGAGCAGAATATGCATCCTCAAAGCTACATTGTTAAGCAGTTAAGTTAGCCAAGGAGGTGGACGATAGCTTAAATATGAACAAGTGAAGCCAATAAAGTGTACTTCAATTCAGTCACACATTAATCTTAATTATAAGAGAACTATATCATACAATCCAGATCAGAAAGTTTTACAATGGATCTTGAGCCATGTCAATTAAAGGGGAACGAGATCGCCGATACTTAAGAGATAATTAATAATAATGATTAAAAAAATAAATAAAAGTTGAATAACAGAATATATTTTACTTAATTACTGGACATAATTATCTGTTAGAATATCCCTTCAAAATGAAATTAATAAAGGACAGCTGCTGCCTATTGCATAAGGATGTGAATATTAATCTTAACAATGAATATCCACTGAAATGCAGTCAACTTGCAGCAACAAACAAATGAAAAATAATTTAGAAGCTCTTTATTGGGAAGTTGGAGAAAAAATTATAAATATCAGCATCTCCAATGGTTGTGGCAACCAACCAATCACGTTTTGATACCCTGCTAATTTCTACTCCATTTAACATCTTTGATTCAACACCTACTTCATATAACCTTTTTAAGTCTTTCATTGGCAATGTGGGAGTGCAAGCCAGTTTTACTACTGAAGTTCAGGCATGGCGTGTGAAGCATAGGACACTTGGTGATCTAAAGGTTATTTTAGGTATTGGAGTCTCTGACAGAGAGAACATACAACTTTCTTATCAATTGCCCTCAAATTTCAACATACCAGTAATAATTTTAGACCATTCCCCCATTCACCATTTTCTTTTGCTTACCTTGTGCAAAACGATGAATAGAGGTTTCACTATACTTACCTTTGTAAAAATTACTATTGCACAACATTTTAGATCACTGCATTTTACATTGCATGCATAGGAACGGCAGTTCAGAGATCCAAAATATCGAAATTTGACATCTATAAGGCGTGTTCTAAAAGTTCTTGGCCTGACCCAAGAGATATTTGTGAAGATTGTCAAATTACTATCATAGTTATGTAGTATCCTTTAGATGGCTTAGTGTAAAGTTTCAGAGGGTAAGTGTAGTCACTTGTTTGTGACAATCGTTTAAACAAACTAGTGTTAACATGCTCAATATAGATAAAACTGAAATATAAACTGTGATAAAGTACTTCATTTTGAAGGGTTCCCAACAGAAATACAAAAGGTTAGAATCCACATTAAAGGATTCTTCCCCTTCATTTTTGATGGTTAAAATGCGGACTGCTGAATTTAAGAAAGGTGGTACAAGGTTACAAGCAGGCTATTCAAGGTGATTAGCACTCAAGATATCCCAAAATTTCTTCGATCTACGAGATTGTAACAAAAATTCAATTATTGATTGAAGGTACGCAAGTTAGCTGATATTGGAAAGATCTCGATAGGCTGTTGTCTACTTATTTTACATGGTTTTTGAGTATGAGAAAGCTTTCTGCTCAATTGGTGTCGCATTTGTTAACATTAACAATGGATCAAAAATGCATTCAAATGAACATTTTGCAAAATTTTAGAGTAGTTTAACTGCAATTCCAGTGATATCCCCCATAGTTTCATAACAGTAGATAAAAATAGATTCATCACTACATGACACAGATGGAGCAGTCCAAACAGTGGGTGACAACAGGTGAAAGTGCCCCAAAGAAAGCAAAAGCTGTTCATTCGGGCTAAATGTCCACATCTTGCAAAATGAAAGTTATATTTAATTATAATGATGCGCCTTCACACAACTGAGATCGTTGCTGTAAAACTGCATTATCTTCACTTTTAAGTCCTTCCAAACCCACTATATTTGCTGCATTTGGTTCCCAGTAATTAATTACTGTTTATATAAATAATGTAATACAGTTTTTTTCACACTAACTCCATTCACTTACATAAAATTTGGAACATATGTTTCGAGAGCGATCCCTCCCATCTTCAGCCTGTTGACAAAGGCTGAAGATGGGAGGGATCGCTCTCGAAACATATGTTCCAAATTTTATGTAAGTGAATGGAGTTAGTGTGAAAAAAACTGTATTACATTGTTTATATATATACCACTCCATTGTCAACAGCTTCGTAAGTACACTTAATTACTGTTTGTTCCCAAACATGAAGGAATGGACAAAGATTCACATGAAATGAGGTTGAAGCTGAGACAGAGTTGGACAAATCTTATTTTACTGAGGGTGTTAAGAAGTGGGAAAGACAGACCCAAGAACTTTTAGAGTGCCCGTTGTATAGCTGGATTAATGGCAGTCATTTTTAATTCAATTGTTAAACTTTTAGCACAAGTTTAACAATTGTGTTGAAAATGACTGCCATTAATCAAGCACAAAGGAAAGGTGAAGTTAACTAACACAAGGTTTAACATGTTATTTAAGTTAATATTATTCTCATATTTACCTTCAGGTCATCATCCATGAGTAAGAAGTTTCCGGGCTGAATTATATCATGCAGCATAGGAAGGTTACCAGAATGTGCCAGTGCCAGTTTGTTGCCATCAGTCTGCAACTTTTGTGCCTTTGTATTTAACCTTGCCAGTTTCATTTCTTTCTCATACACCATTTGTAAATAAGTCTCTTGCTCTGTTGTGTACTGTGATATAGCTTGCTCCGATTCTTGCAATAACTCCACACGATTATCATTTTTGGCTTCTACCAATATTTTTGATAAAGTCTCTATGTTTGTTTTGCATTTTGAATTAAACAGCTTATCTAATTCAATTGTCCTTTGCATTTGAGCCAGTTCATTTGGTGCTTTATTTTTATAGCTAATTTTTTGTGCAATTTTCTCTTCAAAATCTTTTATTTTATGTTGATTATTCAAGAATATTTCTTCCGACATCTTGCACTCATTTATGAACTGGTTATGTCCCTCATTTTCTAATATAGACAGTAATTCATTTCTTTCATACTCAGCATTAGCTATTTGCTCATCACTGACACCAACTGCATTGAATATTTCATTTGATATTTTATCATCTTCCAGGGATTCCTCTTCTTGCTTCTCATTGTCCCAGCATTCAAATACTCTCAAATAGTACACCAGTTTTCTCTATAAATTAAGAAATAAAAAATTAAAATTACCCATAAACAGTATTTAAAGAAATTAAAATGCCCAATATGATTCCTTTCAGAAGGTTAGTAGTGATTAGTAGTAGTAGAGTGATATTTCTCTGACTGATTAAGTTCAAAGATAGTTTTAAACATAGCAGATTCATGTATCTTCATAATATCATCACAATTCCAAAATACTTTCAAAGAATATGACATAAAATTATATTTATATATAATGGATAAGTCATAAGTCATGGAAACTATTTTTTTTCTCACAAACAAGGGACACAAGAAAATCTAAAATATACAATAGAAAGTATATTGCATTTACTGCTGACTGGTGCCACCAATGAGAGGCTGCCTTCATAGAGAAGCAAAACA
The DNA here is from genome assembly GCA_030762175.1 of Metallyticus violacea. Classification (NCBI taxonomy): domain Eukaryota; kingdom Metazoa; phylum Arthropoda; class Insecta; order Mantodea; family Metallyticidae; genus Metallyticus; species Metallyticus violacea. The sequence goes on from CM060836.1 coordinate 19,749,387, forward strand.
CTAGCAACTGGACAAGATTGGTATATTATGACACGAGCAAAAGTTCCACACAACTACACAGAGTTGCAAATCTGTCACAAAACAGATCTCCCAGGTAATCCACAGTGTTTAACAGCCTTTGATATAGTTTCCAAGTAGAGTGATGGTTCGTTGCCAGCAATGGAGAAGGCACTAAATACCATTTGCTGCATATGAGTTGCTAAAGTAAGCCTTTCACATCAAAATACTGTCAAAATGTCTGCTTTGTTAGCAAAATGTTTCCCATGCAATGGTTGCTTCACTTTGGGGATGAGATCATAATCACAGGGACTGAGATCGAGCAAATATGGTATGTATGGAATAACTTCCCATCCCCAATACTGTAAAAGATGCTTGACATTGTCTGAGATCAAGCAAATATGGTATGTATGGAATAACTTCCCATCCCCAATACTGTAAAAGATGTTTGATACTGTTGGCTATGTGAGCTGTCACATTATCATGACGAATAATAGCATTGTTCAAAGGTTCCCGTCTTTTGCTGCTTATAACATGTTGCAGTTGTGACAGCAAAATAGACAGAATAATAGATAGAATAATGGGCATTCACAGTGGTCCCCTAATGCACTGGATGACACACAAGCACATTTTGAATATCATACAACAGAATGATCATGACTTTTGTTGGTGAAGGAGTTTGGCAAAACTTGTTTGCACGGTGACCCAGGGTGATGCCATTCACTGCAGTGTGTCAGTCCTGGTGTTGTAGTGGTCATTGGTGAAGGAGTTTGGCAAAACTTGTTTGCACGGTGACCCAAGGTGATGCCATTCACTGCAGTGTGTCAGTCCTGGTGTTGTAGTGGTCACCTATTTGCCTTCTAAACCCAAGGTTGCAGGTTCAAACCCGGCCAGGATCGATGGATTTTTTCGGGCATAAAAATCATAAGTATGGCTTTCTTCACAAGGGAAGTAAAGCCATGGGTCCCGTGTTGTACATTTAAGGCATGATAAAAAACCTCATGCCTGAAAGAAGAGGCCTCTGAGCAAAATTTGTCAGCCATTTCACGCCCTGAATGGAATGGGATGCTGATGACCTGAGCTGTTAAAGAGTGTTCGTAAATAAATTAAAAAAAAAAATCAAATTACTGGAAGGTCATGCGAGTTCTAGTTCATACACCCTTACCTATGTTTCATCATCTGCAACAATGCGATTCAACATGGAATCCCCTTCTTCCTGAAACCTCCCCAGATATATGTGACCTGTTTCCTAATGGGTCCCCTTCTGTACCTAACTTAATTGATGTGCATTCACTTTGCACACATTTTCCACAAGTTCAGGTTCTCCCATAAAATGTGGTGCACTGTATTTATCGGAATTCTTGTTTGCTCTTAATTCCACAAGTGTCCGGGCCTATCATTGCTGAAGCATTTTCCACCACCATCACCCCATACATTCCTGTCTGCAGACACCTGAATGGCAGATAGGCAGTCAACATTCCGCCCCATTTGGAGGCCTCTGTTTATCTTGCCACTGTTAGATAGAGCACAGCAAGTTCTCCTAGTGTTTCCCATAGTGCTGTGTGGCATTTTCCAGCATTCCTGCAATTGAGATATGGTATTTTCATATAAACATGTTCACTTTTTGTGACTTCTATTCCTGACCACTGTCGCTCACCAACTGAACTTCGGAGCATGCTGAAACATGCAGCTCTACTCACACTCTGATGGCTTCATTGGAAAGTTTTTTTTTTTAATTTGTTTATTTAAGGACGCTCTTTAACATCACAGGCCATCAGTGTCCCATTCTATTCAGGGTGTGAAATGGCTGACAAATTTTGCTTAGAGGCCTCTTCTTTCATATTTGAGGTTCTTTTTCATGCCGTAAATGTACGACATGGAACTCACGGCTTTACTTCCCTTCCAAAGGAAGCCATACTTTGGATTTTTACGCCTGAAAAAAATCCATCATTCCTGGCTGGGTTTGAACCTGCAACCTTGGGTTTAGAAGGCAACCATGAACACCGTTACACCACCAGGACCGACTCAATGGAAAGTACATTCCATACACTTCAATTGTATATATTACATTTTTTATGTTGTCCCTTGTTTGTGATTAAAAAAAAATAGTTGCCGTGACTTATGATACCCTGGTATAACACACATTTGTCAGAATGCTCAGATGGTAATTTAAAATAGAATAGAAACTAGATTATCCATCTCTCAATTAAACAATAAGCAGATTATTCAAGTCTATCTGCTCATTAATTTTTTCCCTATAATTTATCTGAAAAAACCTGTTAAAATCTGCATACTTCAATATAATGGGTTTAACAAGGTGCCTTGTGTAAAGCAACTAGTTTTAAAACTTTGGTAGTAATTTTGAAGTTTGTTAGCCAGCTAAATCATTTTGTTCTGGAAATGCATACAGTGTTTTCCATCATCAGTTAAGATAATGAAATTAAAATTCAGAAAGGTTTGATAATGTTGAAATGGTGGTTAACTTAGTAAGTGAATTTGATGTCAGTCACAACAGCATAGGACATTTTTAAAACATTTATTGCAGCTTGCCACGTGTTCTAATAGTTTTCATACAAAACAGAAAAGAAAAAGCAGTCCAGTTTGCAGATAATGGATAATACCACAAGAAAATGTTCCAGTAACTGGACCTATGCTAATGATTTGATTTCGTTTATTTATGGATGCTCTTTAACATCTCAGGTCATCTGCATCCCATTCAAATCAGGGCATTAAAATGCTGACAAATTCTGCTCAGAGGCTTATTCCTTCAGGCTTGAGATTCTTTATTGTGCTATAAATCTATGACACGGGACCCATGGCTTTTCTTCCCTTCTGAAGGAAGCCATACTAAGGATTTTACCCTGGCCAGGATTGAAGTTGCATTCCTGGGTTTAGGAGGCAATTATGATTACCATATCTTTGCTAATGAACAAGCACAATGTTTCATGAGCAATATAATTTAATATATTTTCTCCACTGGCAGCTTACACCATTCCAAAGCTTACCATGGCATTTGCAAATTGCAAGCGAGGCAACAATTTGTGACACTATGGTGTGGTGAAGAAGAGATTATGTTAGAAATGATTCCTGAATCAGCACTCTCATGTAGATTTCGAAGTAAGAAGATGACACTTCATTCTTGATTATTTTATTTCATAGAATTAGAAATGACATCAGAAAAAATTGCATGTAATAAAGTTTAAAAAAAATAATAGATTTTTTCAAAAGGATATAAAAATAAAATAAGAAAACCAATTCAACAAATAAATTATATGCATTTTTTGATTAACCATCCCCCCCCTTCCCATCATTAGGACGAATAACTGCGGTTCTAATCTTTAATCTTCTAATCTTTAGGAAAACAAATATTTTGGGAACCAAGGAGAAATAGAGAGAGAGAGAGAGAGAGAGAGAGAGAGAGAGAGAAGGAAAAGAAAAAGAAGAAAAAGAACATTTTAGAAACATCTGGTTAAAACAAAGAGAAAAACTGCCATTAGCAGGACACTACCGTGAAATTATGCACAAATTTTGAAATGCACTGGCAAAATTATCTACATGGGAAAGAATTTTCATTTTAAAACAGAGTTAAGTTGACAAATTCTGATATTCCACCTTTGGAAGAATTAAACAAGTTCCTAATCTAGCCAATATGGCTGCCTCAGTTAAGCTCAAACATTGTTACTTATAAATTTAAATAGCAGGGATTTCAATAATATAACAAATTATTTATGAAGATTTCACTCACATATCAGTAGTTTTTTCCACTTACTTCGACATTCATTTAAGAACTTTCGAAAAATAAGACATTTTAAAAAAATTCTGTTGTAATTTTTTTCCCCCCCTTACTTGAACATGTTTCAAAGGCTGTTGCCTTTATCATCAGCATGGTTCCACTCCGTGATGATGATGAAGGCAACAGCCTTTGAACCTTGTCCAAGTAAGTGGAACAAAACTAGTGAAATTTGAGAATTCCTCATAAATAATTTATGTTTTTACTTATTTTTTTTCATGGTGAGATTTCCTTTCTCCACTACCAATTGTGCTCAATTTGATATCCATGACTTGAACTACAGCTTTGCAAAGCAATTTCCATTGTAGAAGACTGTGCCATAGATCAGGAAGGGAAATATTAGCCTCTTCCTCCTGGCAGACTTTACCGAGACCTCAATCGTGGTGGGACATGAAGAAGCAAGGTCTGTTTCGGCAGACCAAATCCACAAAAATCTATTGATGAAGCATCTGGTGACTTCATAGGGATCCTTTTAAAGTATCATGTCACCTATTTCCACAGCTTCCCCAAGTAGTCCTAGGATGATCCAGAAGTGTGGATGGATGCTTATTCCATGCACATATAAATATTTGGGACATTCTCACCATGCAACTGGGAAATATTTTCTTCAAAAATTGTATTAATTTTTATATTTTTGGCAACTCTGTGAATGTTAAGTCCTTCCCCCCAAAGAGCAGTAACATGCAACCATTATTAAACCCGTTGGAAAACTTTTCTTTGTTTTCCAGGATGAAGGTGAAGCATCTCTTTTGGCCCACTTGATGGTAGTAAATAGCACAGGGTTTGGTTGTGTAATCTAGATAAATTCATTCTCCATCCAAAGAAACCATCCATTGCCACTTTTAATCTGCCAGGTGGTGTTCAGACAGTTTTCTTGTATTCATTAAGCATTCCCTGATGTGCATTCTTTCAAGACATCCTGTCTACTTTAAGTTGTCGTTCTAGGCCCAAATTTTGATGGATTATCCTATAAACAGTCCCTTTAGACATTCCAATGCTACATTGTGTTGGAGGGTTTTCTTGTCACTGCTACCCTGGACTAGGCTACTAGCTCTTTAGACCATGTGGTTCTTCCTTATCTTTTTTTTTTTGCAGATTAGGCCTCAGATGGGAATCCATTTTTGTATAGCTTGTAATACAGCCCACGCCAACTTACTTATGGTAAGATCTTTCTTTTTACACCTTTCTACCTCCACTGAAATGCTGTAAGCAGCATTGAAAAGATAAACAATGTACTCCTGTCACAAATCATTCAGTTCCTTAAGGAGTAACATTTGTATCAGATTATACCAGCAGACTGCAGGCACATACCGAGCCGACAATGATCAATCCCAATGGAAAGAGTGGGAAAGCGATTCAAAATTGTCCGAGCTTAACTGGGGGCAACCCTCCAAGATGTGAAGAGAGAAGCGATTTATGAGAACCAGTCATGATCACTCCATACAGCCACAATCTTTTGAATAGTGTTTAATGCCTGTTTTTACCGCTGATGCATCACTGGCAGTGGACACTGATAATACATGAGATGATTTTTTTTTTTATTTATTTATGGGCACTCTTTAACATCTCAGATCATCAGTGTCCCATTCAAATCCAGGGCGTGAAACGGCCGACAAATTTTGCTCAGAGGCCTCTTCTTTCAGGCTTGAGGTTCTTTTTTGTGCTGCAAATGTACAACATGGGACCGTCGGCTTTACTTACCTTCCAAAGGAAGCCATACTTATGATTTTTACACGCGAAAATATCCATCGGTCCTAGCTGGGTTCAAACCCACGATCTTGGGTTTAGGAGGCAAGTATGGTAACTACTACACCACCAGGACCGACTACATCAGATGAAATGATAAATTGGGAAAGAAGATACATTTTTTTTAAAAAAGGAAATGTTTCAGGTTAAGTTTAAAGTACCTCCCTGGCATTTGCCATTTCTGAGGTCTGAATAAAACCAGGTAAAGGGAGGACAGTCCTGGCAAGAAATGAAACCCAGAACTTCTACTCATGAAACCGCACCTTAATGACTTCAGTCAGTCATGATGGTTCCCCAATATTACCAGGTAATCAGTCAATAGCTGTGAATGGAAACATGTCCTAAATTTAAAAATCTATTAAAATAAAGTTTGTATCAACATTCGTACACATTTGATTTTGAATACATCAGTGCTTTGCTGTCAATAGCTTTTAAACACTTATTTAAGAATTCTTATAACTTCACTTTTAAAATAGTGCTAAGATTCAGCAAATATCAATTAATGAAAGTGTTTTGGATTATTGTGAATGTTTACTTCTTAAACATGTTAGTATGAAGACCAGTCAAATGGAAAGGGCCAGACACTAGGTGTTATTGCAAATTAATTACCTCAAAAATAATCCCTATAACTATTAACAAATTTACCTCACTGGGGGACAAGACAATCAAACCCATTCTATAGAAGCTTTTAGCTGACAAGACCCGCAGTCTTACCAGTCGTACACATCATTGTGTTTCAAACCATCAATGTCATCATTACTTTCCTGGAACTTGTGTTTATGGCTTTGGATTTCCTCCGCAGGGAAGAAATATGTTTCCACTGTTGGCTTGACTGTTTACTGTCAGGCTTAAAATGGTAGCACCACATTTCATATTCAATGACAGTACAAGACAGAAATGTATACTGTTCTCATAGTACAATGCAGGTGACCTAGAGATACAGCCATTCCATCAACTGATTAATAATTGCTTGCATGGAAGGATGATTTATCCCCACAAAAACACAATTTTTTTGCACTATGATACATTTGTTTTCCCAGATAAGATATGATGAGCCTGTCCTGGATGCAGTGACAAAATGTTAGCATAAGAATCTCCTATGGCACTGCAGCACATATGAATGTGACATGCAGGGTGCAAAACAGAGATGCAACAATGAATTTCTTAAATCTATATTATTGTATGATTTAGTTGAATTACACACTCTTTAATGCTTCACTTATTTATCATAATATATAGAACCGGTTTTGAGAACATTTTGTTCTTATCATCAGTCAGGGTAAAATTCAACTGTCAGATAATTCGTTAAGCTGTGGAATGTGCATTCTGCTCTGGTGGCGGTGTGACAAACTTGTAGTTTATGTTTTAATCCCTGGCAATGTCAAAGTTCATTAGACTGTCTTTGTATTTGTAGATGTAGATTTTCTCCCAAGTTGTTAGTTCTGTAGGTTTTTGTACCGATTTTAATAATTTTGCTTTATTCACTATGTTGTGATTTTCTGTCCAAAAATTATATGCTACTGCTGAGAAAGATTAAAATTATTAAAATCAGTACAATGACCTACAGAACTAGCAACTTAGGAGAAAATCATACAAATACAAAGACAGTCTAATGAACTTCAACATGCTGGGGATTAAAACATAAACCATAAGTTTATCACACCGCCGCCAGAGCAGAATACACATTCCCACAGCTTAACGAATTATCCAACAGTTGAATGTTAGCCTGGCTGATGATGAGAACAAAATGTTCTCGAAATCGGTTCTATATATTATGACAAGTAAGTGAAGTATTAAGAGTGTATAGTTTAACTTAATCATACAATAATATCAATTATATGATTGGCTTCACTGTATAAGTTCCAATTTACATTTTAATTAATGAATTTATTGTTTAAAAACTATATAAGGAACTATCACTGTGAAGCCAATTGTATGATTAAAAACATTTGGGTTATGCCTTTAAATATTCTTATTGCTCCACCTACCTGTTATAAAATGTGGACACAGTCATTCCGTGGCCGAGAATGAAGACAAAGGCCTTTGAAACCAGTACCTCATTTTATAACAGGTAGGTGGAGCAATAAGAGTGTATAAGTGGACATAACCCAAATGTTTTTAATTAATGAATTTCTTGTTTCTCAGAGGTCAAAAAAAATTGCCTCAATTGTGATGTTAGGTGATACACACATTGCTAACCTTACTTTCTGGGAATGAAACAAATGATGAGTGTACAATAAACAAAGAATATGCTGCCTATTTCAAATGCTGATGCTAATAAACAGTGATATCACCAACTGTTGCGCACTTGGAATTCTATGTGTGGTCAAGTATTTTCATTTGACTGCCTCTCATACTAAACAACAAACAATACAGAAACTTACTCTATAGGAAACAGTAATTAGGTCATCTAGATCTTCAATATTTGGAAATAATATATCCAGTATATAATCAGGTTCACTGTACTGCAAAATTTCTGCCAGCCAAGACAAAAATCCCAGCACAACTGGCCAAGAATGAGATGAATTTGCTGCAAAACAAAATCAAAAATATTTTGTATACGCTCATTCTATTAACTAACTGGGCATTTAAGTTTGCTACTTAAAAAACCTTTTCTGAAAGTTGCTTTATGCTTTTAATATAAAAATATAAAGAAATATTTACACGACTTTAATACACATTTTTTATCCAAATATAGTATTCAAAATTGTGGTGCACATTATTAGAGTGCAAATTCATTCCATAGTTTGTTAGCAACTTCATTTAAATTTATAGTTTATTACATCTTAATGCATTGCTGCAATTCTCAACTTTGTTACATTTATGTGCTATTTTCAACCATAAAGTAATTCTTTATGCTGAAAAAAATGGTAACAGAGAGGCAAGAAGAGAGTTTAATGTAGCTAAGAGCAATGTTCACTTCTGGCAGCAATAGAAATTGGTTTTATTTGCAACTAAAGCTAGTAGGACTGTGACCAGTGACAACATAAGAAATAACTTTTCTTCTTCGACTTACACCAAATGTACTAGCAACAGCATGAGTGATGGATTTTGTCCTATGTGCTTCAAGATGTAACATTAGTCCAGTTAAAATTTTTATGTTTTGATCATTTTATGAAATGGACATGCTTATCTATAAGATGCCGTACAACAATATGCCTAAATCTTTTTTAGGAGTTTAAGTTTAAAATTTGGGGTGCACGTTAAATTCAATAGCGCATTAGATTCATGTAAATAGGGTGTTAGTGTGTATGCATGTAGAAAATAATACAGTAGAACCTCCAGTATTGAGAACATTGTATGTTTGAGTCAAACTAACACTTTTTTGCACTACTTACTTGTTTAAAATATGTAGAACTGGTTTCACAAACCCTTCGTCTGCATCATCAGCCCATTATCTCAGTGAGTCAGTTCAGAGTTGACAATGAGCTGAAGCTGCAGATGAAGGGTTCTTGAAACCTGTTCTACATATTTTCTACAAGTAAATGAAGCGAAAGAGTGTTAGTTCCACTCAATCATACAATGATACAAATATATGATTAGCTTCACAATGCGATGTTCCAATTAACATTTTTAGAACCTCCAGTATTTGCCTCTAGATTAATCAATCTTTGGATTAGCAGATGGTCTTTTTGCTAATTTTTTCTATAATTATGAAAACCTAAATCTCATTAAAAACACAAACTCAGTTGCCATTGAGATTTAGCCAATGATATTTTCAGTACACTAAATAATTGGTTTGACAGTAATAAAGTTTATATAAACTTTGAAAAAACTAAAAACATTAATTTTCACATCAAAATTAAAGATAAATATGAAGACAATGAAATCATCAAATCTAGTAACATATATTTCTTGGTCTTATGATTGGCCCTAATATGCATTTAAAAGATCATATTGATTACATCTTACCTAAACTAAGCTCAGTATATATTGCAAACAGACACAAATTCATTTTATAAATAAGAGAATCATAAAAGCATATCATGTGCACTTTCATTTCTTGATGACTTAGGGAACAATGTTGTCGGATTTTCAATATATATATATATGTAAAAATGAAAGTCATATGAATAATGGCAGTGCCAAAATGATATTCATTGTAAAACGCTATTCAAAACATTTGGAATTTTACCATTAGTTTGCTAATACATTCTAGTTGTACTTTTATTTGTAGTAAAAAATTCAGCAGTATTCATGAAAAATTTCAAGATATACACATCAAAGAAACCAGATAAAGCTTTTTATTGGCAAGCTAGGGAATAAATGATAAATATCAGCATCTCCAATGGCCACTAGCAACCAACCATTTTCTCCTTCTTAACCTTCATCAATGACTGGATTGTTAATAGTCACAAGTACTACAAGGCCAAATTGATATTTCTGGTAAATTTCATGAAATAGTAAGAAATTTTTTTATACAGCACTAAGACAACGTGATACTTATAATGATATTGTGTGAATGTTCAAATACATGCAAAGCACTGGCGGCTATCTTAAATTATTGGTGTAACACATTTCGTAGAATGATGAGTATCTTACAGTGATAAAATATTTTTATTTAAAAAGGTAGCCTGCGGTCCATATACAAACTGGCTGAAGGAAGATGACGGCTGTGCACCAGCACTCAAGGCGATTTACTACTGGATAAATGAATTTAAACATGGCCATACAAGCACAGTAAGATGCTGCATGTTCTGAATGCCTGACTGAAGTTTGTTCTAAACAAAGAGTCAAAAAACTGATGGCGTTCTGAAAGAAGACCATCATCGCATTAAGATTTGTGAGATAGTTGTGATGCAGGAAATCTCACATGATGGGTACATAATATGCTGCATGAAGCTCTGCATAAGAAGAAGCTGAGTGTACAATGGGTGCTGCATTTTTTGTTTTTTTATTTCAAAATCATGTTTGGAAAATATGCACCACAGTCTGAAGGACTTCTAATGTTTTGCAACTGTAGATCAAAAGTGGATCCACCACTATAACCAGGGGACAAAACGGCAGTCAAAACAATGGGTTAGCAAAGGTGAAAGTGCACCAAAAAAAAAGCTAAAACTGTGTTGTTGCAATGGCAACCTTTATTTGGCACTCACGGCTTATCATGATTGTTGGGAAAAAGATTAAACAGTGACAGGCTGATATGCAACATTATTAGAATGTTTGCATAAAAGTTCAAGCAGAGGTGACCAGATTGGAGCACAAGAAGTGCTCATTCACCAGGACAATGCTCCTGCTCATACATAGGACATTGAAATGGCAAAAATGCACAAACTGGACTTTCAAATACTTTCTCATCCCCACCCTATTCCCCAGATTTGGGCCCATGAGACTATTTTTCATTCTTAACCTCTAAAACTGGCTTTGAGGGGAGGGAAGAATTTTTTTTTCAAATGAAGAGGTTACTATGCTGTAAACCAGTACTATGCAAAGTTTGATTTTTTTTGAAGGGGGAAAAAGGAGGGGGGGATCTTGCTGCACCAAATTTATTGTGCTCAACATATTGAGAAATAATTTTTGTTAAAAAATGTTATTTACTGTTTATTTATTTTTTAACCAGAATTATTAATCTGCTCTCTTATGGCACTGTTTGTCATGATGTCCTGGAAGCTGTGTTCAGCTTAGCCAATATTCAACCACTACGTTTTCATCAATGTTTTTGAATCCTTACATAATGGAGACCATCTTCATTTTGTATGACTTACTCACATATGTTTTCATTCTCTTCTACATTCAGCAGTATTTTGTGCCATGAAATGGCTGTCTGTGTTTTGATGTCAAACATTAAAAATGCTATAAACTTCCAGCACAAATTTCTTGTAAAACCAGCCAGTGAAGTTTGCTTGCAGCATCCAGGCTCTTCTATGAATATAATTAGACTTTGGATTTTTAGGGCAAATTCCTATAATTTTCCTTTAGGAGCAAGCAAAAAATAATAAATCTTTATATTTCATGAAAGTAGCTATTCTTGAGTTGAATAGTGCCCTAAAATGATTGTTAGAGTGTAATTGTTTAATATTCTCCATAAAATGCCTAAATCAATCTAGTTCCTTTGTTTTATGATGTTAAACACATTCTTATACAAGTTGGCAAAACTGTTATAGATTAGCACTATTAGAAAATGTAACAATGGATGAAATGTTATATAAGAGTAAGTTCACTTTTCTGTTAACTTTCTCTCTCCTAATCTGAGTACAGAAGTTTAAAGTGGTGGAATGCCAAAAGACAAAGCCTGTAATCTAGGTGTGTGGCTTAGTGTGTGTGAAACAAAATAGAATCCACTTGCAGTAGGACAATGCAAAATCCCATTCTGCTCAAACTATTGAAAAAATTCAGGAATTGGGATGGATCGAACTGCTATCATACCCAGCATATAGCACAAATCTTGCACCTTCAGACCACCATGGGTGGCCGAGTGGTGTTCAACGCCTGTGGTGCCTCAGTAGTAAAAACTGGCATTAAACACCATTCATTCATACACACACACACACACACACACACAAAAAAAAAGAGGGGAGGCAGATGATGCAACAGCCAAAGCCTTGTCGACATTTGCCAAAGCTCAGAGAGCATGTGAAACTGTGCAAGCATATATATATGAACATGAAAAATGGTAATGAACAACAGAATGTGTTGGTTCTGGAAAATTCATTGCCTTGCATGAAAAGAAAAGCAGCAAAGAAGCTATGTCAATTAACAACTTTTTTCAAAGAAAGAGACAAATATATAAAATGTGTACATACTAACATGTAAAATACTGTTTCCTTACATTCTGGCTTTATTTATTTTTGAATATGATTTGTATACTTCCCATATCTATTGTTTTTTTAACCTGGTTCCTCTAAAAACAATATCCAGGTTCTACTGTATTGTGTGTACATAAATAACCGCTATGGTGAACATATTTGTACTAACCTGTTTTTAAATTTGACTTCATGATGTTCCCTGGATAATGCAATTTCTTAGCAAGAACTGGGATTTCATCTACAAAATTTGTCATATTCAGTTGCATTTTAGGAAAATAATGTGATAACATCATATAAGCAATGTCAACAAAGTTCTTTAGAGTCAGAGATCTTTTAGCCACTGCAGTTGCCAGCATTGTATCTGCATTAATCTGCATCAAGAACATCTGCACCTGAAACAATGTAAATTTTGAGTAGGTATAGACCAGAGCCATATTTCATGAAACAATTAGTTTAAAGTTACAAGCTGTAATTCCACCAGTTTTAATTACATCTGTTTCACAAACATTTATTCTACAATGGTAGAATGGATACATTTTATTAGTCATTGTCAAAATTACTATTGTAACTACAATATCGAAGGGTCGAGAAGGCTGTTTTGGAGATATGTATTACTTCATGGACTGTATGATGGAAATTTATTTACATGGCATGTATTTTAAATCATATATTCAAACCATGGTATAGCATTATGTCTAACAAATTGAGAAGAATCTCAATATTCAAACCAAAGTAACAGTGTTACATGTAATTAACAAACATAAGGAGTGATCATTTGGGCAATTCCCCGACAAAATTACAAATAAATACAAGCCGAAATGTGGAAAATAATAAAACAAACTGGAAAGAATTGGGGTTAATTGCATCAGAGAAAGATTACGTATATGTGAGGGACACATTTTGGTCATACATAAAAAAAGTGAACTAAAGTGATTTATATATATATAATAAAAATAAAGTAACACTATTAACAATGTAACAAATTAGCAGTAATTATAGAAGCTATAAAAGGATAATACCAAGATAAAGTCACACTTGAAATCACACACACACACACACACACATATATACCTAGCTCTAAGTAGTTCAGTTTCTATGGTACTTTTTCATGTGAAAATAGATGGTACATAAGTGTGGGAATGGGTGGTGGACTGAGGTCACATATTGCATAAATAATCCTTAATGAGCTTTATAAAATACATTATGCTTAATTGGCAGAATGAATATCCAACCTAAAATATGTACACTAGTATGTAAATTCACCATTTGAGATTCACAGATGGAATTCCACTAGTTAAACAATGTGCAATATTACAAGATCAAATGTTTCGTGAAACAGTACACTGATTAAACAAAAATGCAAGCTGATAATATCAGTCTGCCACACTAGTAACTACTAGTTTACACTTGTAAGTTTCAGAAACATACTATTGTGAAATAAATACTAGAATGAAGACTACTTTTACTAGATCAGGAATTTCATGAACTGGTACATCATTAAAATTTAAGAAAGCTTACTTTCTGGTTCAGGAATATATTGAAAAAACAAAAATAAATTTGGAAACCTGCACCACAGAACATTACAACATATGAGAAATTGGCAGTGGCAACCCACTTATAGTCAGAAAACCATGATATTTATATAAAAAAAACAAAATTATTAGTAAGTGGAACAAAATTAATGAAATTTGAGTGATTTCCTCAATAATAATTTTTTATATTAAAACACATTTGCAAACTGTTGACATAAGAAAAAATTTACCTGAAATAAAAACTGTCATGAATTTTGAGACACCATTGGGTATGAATTAAATCTGTTCTCTAACACTCTTCATTCTTCACTAACCTTAAAAATATTCGGTACCGGTTTCAAAGATACGTTATCTCCCTTCGGCCGTGGACTACTTGTGTAAAAGGCTGTTGTTACATAGTGTCAGAAGCAATGTTCCGCTCTGGTGAAACTTTTATGAACTTAAAATTTATATTTTCTTCCTTCGGGATGTCAAAATTCATCAAATGATTATGTTCGTAGATGTAAATCTTTTCCCAAATATCCAATTCTACCGGCCCCTGTACAGCTCTCAATAATTCAACTTTTTCCTTTATATCATGATTTTCGGTACAAAAGTGATATACCACTGCTGATTTTACTATTTGTTTATATTTTAAATTTCTCATATGTTCTTTTAGACGTATCCCCTCATTCCTCTTAGTTTTTACTACGTAGATCTTATCACATTCAGCACATGAAGTCTTGTAAATCCCAGCTTTTTTCTCCTTTGGGGTATTATCAGTAGTATTGTCTTTCAAAATGTTTAAATTAAATCTATTAGTGGGAGCCAATTTTATATTAACATCTTTAAATATTTTTTGAAGTTTATACATCACTGTTGGATTAAATGTAAAATTTTTAAAGGACAGTTTTTCTTTAATTGTTGATAATGTAGTGGAATTTTCAATTCTTTTCTTTCTCTGGAATTTTTTAATCTTATTATGTATTAAATCTTCATTAAAACCATTTAAAATTGCTATTTCTTTTATTTTTTTATATTCTATGTTATATTCTCCTTTAAGCCCCTGTACAACACCACGGAGTTGGCCCAAAAAAGGTGTAAGATGCATCAGCTATCATCAGCATTACCCTGCAGCTCTAAAAGTGTCTGCAACACGGGGAATTTCAGTCATGCTTTTTTGCACCAAGTTTGACACGAACTCTGCATATGCAATAATTACTGCTTCATTGTTTCTGTTTAAAAATGATCATTCAGTTCTTTGGTACTGAACGTTTTGAACGAATAACGAGGAAAAACGACATTTCGAGAAAAAACAAATGCAGGTTTTACTTACATAAGATTTAAGGTAGAATGTGTGGGACAGCATAAATTGAACGATATATTCAGGAAAAAGACAATTTCCTGAACGACAGATTGAGGTTCTACCATATTTCTATTCATCCTTTCCCTCAGCATACACATGTCACTACGAACATGTTTTTAAAATTTTGTATACGTTTTGGGTGGTATATGAATTTACTGTATTTGATATTTTCATAATTATGATGTATTTCCAATGGCTTTAATTCTCTTATATTTAGCAATTTTTAACCAACTAATTGTTTAATGAAATAATTTCTCTGTGCTGTATTGAATATATTGGTATTCTTTCTTAGATTCTCCTTTACAAAGGTAGTCATAAACAGCTGTATTGAATATATTGGTATTCTTTCTTAGATTCTCCTTTACAAAGGTAGTCATAAACAGCCAAGTAGGATATTCACCAATCTGTATGCCAGGCTGTTAAAGAAACAATAGATATGCAAAATGCATAAATCATATTAAAAATAAATAAAGCCACTATATGAGCAAATATATTTTGCATCAATTTTACGTGTTACTATGTACACATTTTACAAGTATGTCACTTTCTTTGAAAAAGGTTGTTAATTGACATTTGCTTCTTTTATTTTCATGCCAAACAATGAATTTTCCACATTCTATTGATCACTGTCATTGCCATGTGCATAGATGGCACACAGTTTCACATGCGCACAGAAAATGTAAATGTGTAAATGTTAGGACAGCTTCAGCTGTTGCAACAATTTCCCCTCCTCCCCACTCCCCTCCTTCATATCACAAACATTGTTCTATGAACTTGCCTCACACCTCATCACACACTTCGTCGACTCTTTTAATGCCAAATGTGAAAATCACATCCTTGTCCGTATGTCAAAATTGACGACACTGGCAATTCTGGCCCATTCTTCATTATCAGCTATTATCAACCTGCTGCTCCAAAAGTATTGCCAACTAATGGAGAGTTTGAGTCAAGCTTGATCTAAGAAAATTGGTGGATGGGAAGCAGGTTTAATGCCAGGTAAACACTGGGCCTCTTGTTTTCTCAGGTCAAGTATGAAGCAAACTCTCTGTACATGTAATGATCACTATCGTTCAAGGATAGAATTTCTTAAAGACTGAATTTTTTAACGAAAAAATGCAGGAAAATAATATTTTGAGCAACAATGAATGAAGATTTTATTTACATAAGTTATAATGCAAACATTTGGGATCACATAAATTAAATGATAGATCTGGGAAAACTATGCTCCAGGAAAGATAGATCAAGGTTCTACTGCATAATAGCATATTTCTGATTTGAAGGCCTTTTTTAATTTTAGTTAATAGGCTCTGCCCCCAGTTTTTAACATGCCAGAAATGTCTGTGTTTTAGATCCCTTCATAGGCATGTTAATGAATACACGAGCATGTGCTGCTATTAAGGTATTAAATACAAAACATTTCTTTCAAAATGCAGAGAAGGTGACATAGTGAAAACTTATAAAAGTAAATTTTAATTAATAAAATACCTTTTCTATCTCCTTATTCTGATAATTTTTGTCTCCTAGAGGTCTTGGGTCCTTCACATGATGACCACCTCCCAGATGACCTGCTTTCCGGCTCTGACTTCCTAACTCAAATGGTGATCTATTCCTATAACAAAAACATAACTCTATTCAAAGGCAAAAAGCTAAGTACTAAAAGCAAAACAACCATAGCTTTTATTTATATACAATAAGGGGGAGTAATAAAATACATTAAATTAAAAAAATAAAAAAAAAACATCCAAATCACAGCACACTTATTTGGCACATTCAAATAGCAACACACAAACTTAAGACATTTTATTTAATATTAAATTGATTAATGACAGCTTATTGAATTCAACACTTCAGGGGATTAAAACATAACCTTTAGGTTCATCACACCCCCACAAGCAGAATATGCATCCCAAAGGAACAGTATGAATTACCCTGTAGTCAAAAGCTTATGATGCTCAATAGTCTGCAAAACATATTCTAAGTTATATACAAGTGGAGTCAATAAGGTGTGTGGCAGTTCAACTCGGTCATACAATAATCTTAATTATTACACATTTCATTTGTAAGTTGCTTAGAAGTTAAAACTCTGAAGTAATAACCGTTAATTAAATGCAACCATGTTTTGAACTGAGTCCTTGATATCACTTTTACATTCACTAAAATAGAGAAATAGCAGAAAGTTTCAAGTTACAGTGAGTATTTAAGAAGATGTTTGTACGTTTTATTAAAACAAAAACATGTTACTATTTAAAAATAATTATAATGCACTAAACAAATACACACAATCAATGAAATATAATCGAAAGTTTCATCAATTTTCAATGGCTTTTAAATGTTATTGTAGTAAAAACATGTAAAGAAAGTTTTCTAAAGGTTATTACAGAGCCCCTTACATATAAATATAATTCTCAAATACATATTTGATTAATATTTCCTATTTGCTATCTTCACGGTTATGCTTTTGTTAAATATAATACATATGTATTATAAATACAGTTATATGCTGAATTAATGTCCTTTTATTTTAAAACAATAGAGAACAAATTAAATGCAAGAGTGCATTTTAAATTTCAGTTATTAAGTATATCCCTAATTATATTTCCCTAATTTTCAGAAACAATGTTTTTTATTTTTATTTAAATTGCACATACCGAATTTTGTTGTGAAGAAACAACTATTCGTGCCACTAGAGCAATTTTAAAATTTGGGTTTTCAGGTAAACCCCCACCTCATAAGAGCTCAATTTTCTTGGTTTTCGAAATTATTTTTCTTATTTTATTTAAAAGGTACATACCAAGTTTTGTTGCAAAAAAAGCTGCTAGAATGATTTTTATAGTTTGATTTAGGTAAACCCCCATTCCTAATAAAATGAATTCACTGAAATATGAGAAACTATTTTTATTAATTTATTTAAAAGAAATATTCAGAATTTCTTGAGAACAAACAAAAACTGCGGCGATTAGGAAATTTTTAATTTTATTTTATGTTCGCTTTAGGTCAACCCCTACCCCCAAAGGTCCAATCATGCTGGTTAATGAACCTGATGAACTGTTTGTTAATTGATGGTTATATGCCAAGTTTAGTTTATAAAAAACAAAAATTAGGAGACCACTAGTGTTAACACACACACACACAGATACATAATGTATAAATTTTTTCATTGTCATTTTCAGTGCCCAGTAGGTAGGATCGATGAAGATTTGAAGAAAATTTTCAAAAATAACTTCATGGGTACAATCTTTGGAATATGCTAAAAGAAGACAAGCAGCAGTTAAGACAGACTTAACAATCATACCAAACAAAAGTGATAAAGCTAAAAATTCAGTCAACCCTAGATGAGATTACAGCTACAAAACTGCATTTATAGATTCAAACAAATCTCTCAAGTTTCTCTCAGTCAGGAATAGTTGGTTGCCAATATCTATTTCTTCCTGAGCTTCCCATTGAAAAGCTTCCAAATTATTTTTAATTTGTATGTTGGCTGTATTTCTGTAGATGTTCTTGGTTTGGAATTATATTCATATCCTTATACAATGGGCAGTGGCTGACCTTAATTAACTTCATTGGACAGGCAAGCAACAATAAGTGGAATTGGGCAACTACAATTTTTCTTGATTACAATAAAAGATGTTTGAAAGTCTTTAGATCTTCAATTTGTTTTTTTTGTTGTTCTTGTTCAGTTATTAATCTTTTATGAGTTTCAATTTAAGAGGTTCTAGTTCAAAAGTTGGTTTAAATTTATGGTAGTTTCCTGTCTCTCTTCCACCCCTCCCTAAAATATCAGCAATCTTGTTTCCCTTCAATCCAACATGGCCCGGGATCAATTATATAATTATTTCTATACTTCTGATCTGCATTGTATAATATAATTTTCTTATATCATTCATAGAACATGTTGGTAGGTAACTGTAATTCATTATACTTTGTAGTGCTGCTTTAAAATCACTTAATATAGGATTAGTGCAAGTTTTAATCAGCATTTCTAACAATTCTTTTATTTAGGTTAGTCTACACAGTAGATTTTCAAATACTACTCTAATGGCCATCATTTTGTAATTCAAAATTGTTAGCTTACTGTCCCAAAGATATATATTGAGAGAATTCTTCACAGTATATTCCAAAGCCTGCTTTTCTGCCAGCCAGGAATGCTGATATTTTTTTTTTTTTTTTTTTTAAGGATGAGATAAAGCCATATACTATAGTTCCAACGTAAAAATTGGTCTTAGAGGCACCTGTGAACCTTATTTTAATTCAAGGATAACCAGCTTTCCCACGTGTCTTTTAGGGTAAATTACAATGAATGCTCCTTCTAATATAAAGTTAAGTATTGTATTGATTTTCACTCTCAATACTGAGTTAGTATCCCTAAAAAAATGCAAGCCTACTATGATTCATGGAGAATTCTCCAGACCTTTGGCACATTCTATGATGGACCCATTCTAGCCTACATCTGAATCCATTTGTGAAGCAGCTGTTGGTCCAACAGAATCTCCAAAGCAGCAGTTGGAATGGATCTAATTGCAACTATAATTCCCAAGAAGAATGGTTTTTATGCTGGCTTAGCTCCATTCTGCATGTTTTAAGCATATCTAGATTACCAAATAGTTGCATAGGACACTACAGCCTTATCTTAGTGCAAATCTAATGCAGTGGAACATTGGTTCCAGGAACCATCATTCAATTTATGCAGTCCCAAACATTTTACCTTATATCTTATGTAAATAAAAGCAGCATTCATTGTTCCTCGAAGTATTGTTTCCCACATTATTAGTTCAAAAGTTCTGTCCCATAGAAATTCTATCCTTGAGCAGTCATTTCCAAACTGAAATAAGTGAAGCAGTGACCATCACATGTACAGAGAGTTTGCTTCACCTTTGATCCGAGAAAGCGTGTTTCAAACTCTCCATAGTTGCCAATACTTTTGGAGTCACATGATGATAGTTGAATTGAAAAAATGGGCCAGAGTTGCCTTTGCATCAGTTTTGACACCTATGTGGCAGTGGACAAGGACATTGTCACATATGGCATTCAAAGTGTTGGTGAAGTGTGCGATGGAGTGGGAAGAAGCACAAGTGTTTCTGACAAAGGGGAGGGGAGTAAGGAAGAGGGAAAGAAAATACAACTGCCAAAGCTCTGAGAACATGAAACCACGAGCGTATTCTATGCACATGACAATCACAATAGTGAGCAACAAAATGTGTTGTTTCACACGAAAAGAAAAGTAGCAAAGAAGCAAATGACCTTTTTCAAAGAAAGCGACAAATGCGTTGGCTTCTTTCGATTTGATTTAAGGAAAAATCTCTAAAATTTCAGGTCATTAGCATTCAATTCAATTAAGGGTATGAAATGGGCCTAAAAAATCCACTGACTCTGGCTGGGATTAAAACTCTTGTGTCTATCAGGCAAGTACGGTTACCACTAAATCATCAAGACGAACAACAAATGTGTATAATGTGTACACGGTAGCATGTAAAATTGATGCAAAATAAAGGGGTTGCTTATATAATGGCTATATTTACATTTACACTAAACTCCATTTACTTACATAAAAGTAAGACGCATTTCGGGAGAATCTCTCCCATCTTCAGTTGCTTACTGAACCACCATTACTCGAAACAACATTTATCTTTGAGTAACGGCGGTTCAGTAAGCAACTGAAGATGGGAGAGATTCTCCAGAAACTTGTCTTACTTTTATGTAAGTAAGTGGGGTTTAGTGTAAAAAATGAATACCCAAGTTTAGGATATTTAATTGTTCTGTCTGCTTAGGAAAGAAATACTACCTGCTTCAAATAGGCCTATGAATGAAAGAAAAATAAAGCAGTGCATTTGATTCATGTCTCAGTTTTATTTGCCCTCTCATTGTGGACGGAGTGCAGTCTCTTGGTTAAATTATAACAAAATGCCAGAAAGATGTCATTTTGGCTGTTTTGAAGGGTAAAACAATCGGACTTCTTGAAGCAGTCAAACACAGACCAAAGTCTCAGCAGCATTAAATAGACTATAAACATCATTTCCAGGGTTTGGCAACATTTCTAAGACAAAGGAGACATACATCATAAGCCAGTACAAGGTTGATCAAGAGTCACCACTCCATAACTGGAGTGGCCTTAACTGGAGCGGGGGGACCTTGCAAAGTAACTGTCTGCAGAGCTTACAGCTGCTTCAGGAGTTGCAGTTTTGAGGGCTCAGAGTAGTCAGTCTGTATGTCAGATGTCCAGCACTGTGTATCCTGCTCACTTAGTGCAGAGACAGGCCCATTTACAGTAGAGTCAGCAACATCAAAATGAATGGAGGAATGTGCTCTTCAAGATATATGTATTTATGGATGCTCTTTTAACATTTTAGATCAGCATCCCATTCAATTCAAGGAGTGAAACAGCCAATAAATTTTGCTCAGAAAAGTCTTTCAGTCTTGAGGTTCTTTTGTTTACGACACGGGACTCATGGCTTTACTTCCCTTCTGAAGGCTACCATGCTTAGGATTTTACACTAGAAAAAATTCATTGACCCTATGACCGTGGGTCTATGAGGCAAGTATGGTTACTACTAGGCCATCAGGACAGACTTCATAAATGAATTCCACTAAGTTTACAGAATGATTCTCATAGCACACTCCTCTGGAGGAAACATGGTACCAAGCATAATCCCAGGAACATTGTTGAAAGAGATCAATTTGGTGATGGTGGTGGCATGTTGGCCTGGGGAAGCATCGTGTTCAATGGGTAATCAGAGCTACTCATCTTCGATGGTGGTCAGAGGCATGCTGTTAATGCCCAGATCTGAGGTATTGCAACCAAATGCTTGACTTTTCAGAGGCATAGTTGGTTCAGATTTTCTTTTCATGAAAGAAATTTCTCAAAAGGTGACAATATCCACCATATGGACTGGACAGCCAGGTTTCTAGCTATGAATCCTATAGAGGATATTTGGGATGCATTAGGGAGAAGAGTGGCAGCCTGTCAGTCTCTACCAAGGACAATTCTAGGCCTCCACACTGCTCTTCATGAGGAATAGAATTTGCTGCCAGTATTCTTCAACAATCTCATAGAGAGAATGCCATGTCACTGCAAAGCATGTGTAGCAGTTAGGGGTAACCACATCCCCCTTAACTGTTTTTGTTGTCATGGAAGAGATGTTCTGGTTTTGTTAATTTCTAGCGTATTTGTAGTATAACCAATTTTTTCGAATTAATTAAATTGTAATCACAAAGCTATAGACAATGCAATGGTAATAAATTCTATAAGAATGTATTAAATATGTTCACAACAACTCCACTTACTTCTACAACATTAGGACATGTTTCAGGGCCCAACCCCTCCCATCTTCAGATGTTGACCAACTTGTTGATTTTGTTGGCTGGATCCCAAGGTGCTTCCGTGGAGGTCTCTGATGGTTTGAGTAGGAACTTGCCGAGTTCATCCATAGGTGGAACATCAAAATCTATTAAGTTTTTCTTATTTTTTAGGATGAAAATTTTTTCCCAAGTAGATAACTCTATTGGGTTCTGAAGATCTTTCAGCAGCTTGACTTCTGGTTTAATTTCATGATTTTTGGTCCAAAAACGAGCTGCCACTGCTGATTTATCAATTTGCTTAAAACTAATGTTCCTATGTTCCTTTCTCCGAATTTCCCAATTTCTCTATGTCTTCTGTTGTAACTTTGGTTATATTTGAACATTTGTTTTGTTAATTCGTGATTTCTGTCCTATTGTATGGTATTTTTATTGTGCAACTTAATAAATTTTTTATATTTTATTTGTTCTTTGGAGTAACTTTATGCCATATTCTTTGAATATCTTATTGAATTTGTTGTGCTAAGTTGGATGGTGGTTAAACATTCAAATTTCTATTTTTTCTTTATCTTATCTTCAGTGCTGAAACCTGTCTTACAGACTTTTAAATTTATTTATAATTTTTATTATTGTGTCTTTGTTGAAACCATTGATTAATGCTATATCTGTTGGTGTTCCATTCTGCACTCTGTTTCCATGAGTTGGATGTTAATTATTCTGTGTGCCAAGCTGTAGAGCACTGCGCATTTGGTGGGGTGGGGGGTTTATAACTGGTATTTTTATGTAATTTTCTGTGCATCCCTTTCTATGATTCCAAAGTTCAGTCTGTCTTCATTTCTTATAATTTTTTAATCAAGGAATGGGAGCCACCCATTTTTCTCCATTTCCATGGTAAACTGCATACATTTATATTGTAAATTAAGACATTTCAGAGCATTTTTTTAATGTTTTTTCATCATTATTGAAAATATTGCACCTATATATGCCATGTCCTGAAAATTAATGAAAAGGCTTTGGTGATATGTATTTCAAGGGCGCTCGTGAATAAATCTGCTAGAAAAGGAGACAAGGGGTTTCCCATTGCTAGGTCAGAAACTTGTTAACATTTTTGGTTAAAGTTGAATAAATTTTGCTGAATGCATATGTTGGTAAGTTTTAGTAAGTTTTCTATTTTTCCTGTTTGTATATTTAAGAAAGTTAACCATCTCTTTATATTTGCAGAAGATTCTCTATTGGCATGCTCAGGAATAAGGCTAACAAAAGATCAATCAATATAAATACATTTAAAAGACAAAAATCTATAACAGATGTTTCCACACTGAAGAACATCGAGGAAAGATACAAATTCAAAAGTTTCACATACCATCCAACTTATCACAACAAATTAAATACAACATTGAAAGAACATCACAAAGTTAGCCATAAAAATAAATATAATATAAAAAATTATTAAGTTGCGCAGTAAAGGATACCATACCAACAGAATAAAAATCAGAACTATGAAATTATGAAATTAAATCTGAAAATTGTAACCAAGATACATCTGAAGAATGAGGAGAAATTCAGAAAAAGAAACACATTAGGAATATTCATTTTAAGTAAATTGATAAATCAGCAATGGCAGCTCAATTTTGAACCCAAATGCAGAAATTAAATAAGAGGCTCAGCTGCTGAAAGAACTTCTCACCCTAACAGAGCTATCTTTTTGGGAAAAAATTCTCATTCTAAAAAATAAGAAATAATGAATTCTGATGTTCTACCCACATATGAACTCTGCAAGTTCCTACTCAAACCTACTCAAGAGACTGCCACAGAAGCACCTTGGGATCCAGTCACCAAATCTAGTAGTCTGTAAACAGCTGATGATAGGAATGATTGCACCCAAAACATCCTAATGTTGGTTAAGTGGAGTTAACATAAACATGTTTAATATTCTTATAAAACTTTCTTGAATTTGATGTTTTGGACACTGTTGTATGTTTTACTTTGTTCTGTAACCATTCTGACATTCTGTTAAGGAAATGGGCCCCTGTATCTTGACTATCTTAACTTTTGGACACTTAGTGTAGACACATGTTTCAATTAAGATAAGCCATCATTCGTAAAACTACAATTAAGATATATTTACCTGGAAGGTTGACCAGTTGCTGGAGTTGTGAGCCCAATTAGCTGCATATCTGAATTACTGTGGCTTCTTCGCAAAGTATTCACAGCTTGTTTTACTTCACGTTCAGCAGATGATGATCTGCCTTTTAATGATGGTTTTGGAATGAAAGATCTTGCATGCCTAAAATATTACAAAAATGATTATAGAAAAAATTATAATTTTTAAGATTGTTATTATGCAAATGATTAAATATATTCATAATTCATAACTTATTTTTTCTGAAAGTTTATTTGAATTTATAAAACATGAAGCGGTTTTAATGAAGATGTATAAGAGCAATGTTTATGACTGGAGATCAATTGTTGATTTGCTTCCTTCGCTGTCTCGATGCTTCAATTTTGCCTCGGCTAGCTACTTGTGTTTTTGATGGCTGGATGTTTCGTTACCTGTTTAGGTTAACGGGTAGAAATAGTCGGGAAATTGGGAATAAGAAAGTTCAAAACTGAAGATGACGCTATTTATTTCCTTTTGTCACTAGTTCAATGTAAAAGAAATAAAGATGATATGATGTGTACTTGTGAGAGTGATTATGTATATTGTTAATTTTAGATGTCAAGGGACCAATATAATAATCTTTCTTAATCTCTCGATTAAGAAACATTATAGGGGCATGTGAAACAGTATTAATGAGACGCCGTCCCTAATTAAAATAATATTAAATGTTAACATGATCAATTCCAAATATGATAATTAGTATTACGGCTAGTGTGTACAATTTATGCATATTCATGCTAGTTGTTAATTTATTTAGGCCTTGTATATTTTTGTGTATTTTTTGGGTAACAGAAGAGAAAGTCTGGCGACAGACCTTTTAGAAGAGATGCCAGACAATATAGAGAGGGTGAATAAGTTTTGTATAATAGACAAAGAACAGATGACAGGAGTCGTCTTTGTATTTGGTGGGTTTTGTTATAAGACTTCTTTTGTATAAGAAAGGGTCGCCTCTCTAGAGTTTCTGTTAACTTTCATTTTTTAGTTAGCCTAAAGAAGGGAACAGTAGGAGACCTTTGCAAAATAGAAAGTGAAAAACAAGTCAGATTTCTACACTTGTGTGAACCATAGGGTTGTGTGAACCATAGGGGAGAAAAGGAAATCAGGAATATGAAGGCCAAGGGCAGGTCCGAAGCTACAGGGCAGTAAGTGTAGAGCCGTCAAGGAGTAAAGAAGGAATCGGGCAGTAAAGATTAGTCCCTGAGTAAAGGAAAGAGTCGAGTGATATTGAAGTGTAGATAATTGTGATCCGGGACAGTAAATTTTAATATAAAGAATGAAGACTTTTGTACTAACCAAAATTAAGAGAAGGAAAATATTGCGATAGACAATTAGTTCGATTAGGGGGAAGCAATAATACATATCGTCCAACAGAACTTAGAAAGGCGATCTTTTACATTGAACTAGTGACAAGAGGAAATAAATAGCGTCATCTTCAGTTTTGAACTTTCTTATTCCCAATTTCCCGACTATTTCTACCTGTTAACCTAAACAGGTAATGAAACATCCAGCCATCAAAAACACAAGTTGCTAGCCGAGGCAAAATTGAAGCATCGAGACAGCGAAGGAAGCAAATCAACAATTCATCTCCAGTCATAAACATTGCTCTTATACATCTTCATTAAAACCGCTTCAAACAAAAGGAGGGAAAACTATCTTAGCTCATACATGCCAAATTATCTCTGTAACAACATATTTGAGGAAATTTTATAGGACAGTGAATACAATAAAATTATATCCAAAAAAATTGACAAAATAATGCATAACCCTATTTTGCTGCACATGCTTCAAATTTAATGCCTTGTAGCACTTAAGGATTTTCAGATGGGTTATTTGGTATCAAAATATAAGAATGTTTGGAAATATACATTAACAGTACATTTCCGAACATTCTTTTAATTAAAAATAGATTTTTTTGCTTTAGAGCCATTAAATTGTAACACGACACAAATTGCAAAGTCTTTTCTACTGTCTAGGCAGTTTCATTCGAAAAATTCTCGAAATGAACCACAGATTGGAGCAAAAGCTTTGAAGCAGTTTTGCTATCAAAACTCCCCATCAAAGTTGCTAATAGCTGTTTGTTGTAAGGTAGACATTGTATATGGGGAAATGACAAATATCAAGCATCATATGTTTATAAGTACTTGGTAAAGAAGGGTATGAATGCAAACAGAAATTCATACAGATATGACAAACACTTTATGGGATTTTACATTATCATTTTCAAACATCTTCAAGTGGAACACTGAGCTTAAATGCAGCCATGAAAGCTTAGCAGCAGAAAACCAAATATAAGATATTATCAATAAGTGCATGACGTGGTTTGGAAGGATTACCAATTAAATGTGTCCCAAACTGCTGAAACTCGAGGCATTTCAGAGGAACCTTTTTCACATTTTGAGGGAAGAATTGTGCTTGAAAAAATTATCAGCAAGTTAGGTGTGGTGATTGTTCTTTCTTAAATTCATTTTTGAAAGAACAGCAATTAAAAATGGATTTAACAAAGTAGTTCTCAAAAAATGACAGAAGTTCAAGAGGTAGAAACTTATTAAAGAAGCCACAACACTTTCCAAAGTTAAAGATAATTTTTAAAAAAATTCACATACCATCCATGGATATGCACAAATTTCAAAATATTAAAAAAAAAAAATTTAATATTAAATTGGTACCAATAAATAGATTTAATGTTAAAAATTTCCTGAATGAAAATATTCCTTTGGAGAAAAAAGCCAGTATTTACAAATAAGATGTGCAGAATGTAAAAAGTCTACATCTGAAAAAGAAAGAGAAACAGACACACTGTTAAAAGACCACTACAGGACAAAATACAAACCAATGGAAAAATCATTGGTAGTATCTCATTTCTGGACAGAAAAGTATGTGTTGGAAAAAAGCAAAATTATTAAAATCAGCACATGGACCTACAGAGCTAGCAATATGGGAAAATTTACATTTATAAATGCAGACACACATTAATGAACATGCACTTCTGGAGAAGAAAATAAACTTTTACGTTCATCACACCTTCACCAGAGCAGAATATGCATTTCCAAAGCTACACCATGAATTATCCAGCATTTGACAGTTAACTATGCGGACAATGGCCTGCAAAACATGTTCTATATTTAAACACATAAGTGGAGACAATAAGAGTGTGTAATTCAACTCAATCATACACCAATATTAAGTATAGTTTCATTTATTCAACATGAGATATGACCTGGAAATTCCATGTATTACAATGCGTTGCACACTATCTGCTTTTTAGCAGGCATTTTGTGAAGTCCTTCATATTGTGGGGGAAAAGCTGGATTATTTGCTTCAACAACTATATTTTATTAACCTATACCCTATATTTAAAACTCATTTTCAAAATCAATCCTGGTCTGCACTGGCAGCTGTCATTTGATTAAACCTTTTTAAAAGCTAAGATATTAAACTTTCCAATATTTGAAAATTCTCAACATTAAATTAACCAGATGAAATAAGAAATTAAATAAATACCAGGCT